>VRYO01002772.1:48276041-48298746 GCA_009812075.1 Sialia sialis | reverse complement strand
GCTTATATTCGTGAAACTACTGTATTCACTTTTCAGGTAGGCAGCCGTGAATTTGCAACTAGAAGTCCAACGGTAATGGGTTTAAAAGGGAGGTTATGTTTCAGTAACCTGATCTCATTCTAAAGGAAATGACCCACATAGCGGGTGATTGACAGTGGGTGAGTGGATATAGTTTACTTGGCCTTTAGTAAAATATTTCACACTGATTCCTACAACATTCTCCTGGAGAAACTGGCTGCTCATGGCTCGGATGGGTGTAGGGCACTGGTGAGGCCACACCTTGAATCCAGTGCTCAATTTTGGCCCCCTCACTGCAGAAAAGACACTGAAGTGGTCAAGTGAGTCCAGAGAAAGGCACCAAAAATGTAGAGGGGTCCAAAGCACAAGTCTTATGAAGAATGGTTGATGGAAGTGAGAGTATTTGGCCAGGAGACAAGAAGGCTCAGGGCAAAGAGACCTTACAGCTGTCTACAGTTACTTGAAAGCAGTAGCGGTAACAAGGTGAGTACTGGTTTCTTTTCCCAAGTAACGAGTGATAGGGAAAGAGGAGATGGTCTCAAGCTGAGTTAGGGGAGACTTAGACTGGATTTTAGGAAAAATTTCCTCGTAAGAACAGGCTTCCTGGAGAAGTGGTTGAGTCAGCATCCCAGGGAATATTTAAGAGTCATTCAGATGTGGGGTACGAGACAATGGGCAGTGCTGCAATAAAGGACCTGGGGGTCGTGGTCAATAGCAAATGGAATATGAGTCAGCCAGAAGGTCCAACCGTGCCGTGGGGTCCATCAGGCACAACATCACCAGCCAGGCAAGGGAGATGATTATCCTGCTTTGCTCTGTGCTGATGTGGCCACACCTTGGGTGCTGTGTGCAGGTATAAAAGAGATGAAAAGCTGTTAAAGAGTGTCCAAAGGGAGATTTTGAAGACAGCGAATGGTCTGGAGGGGAAGACTTATGAGAAGTGACTGAGGTAATTTGGCTTTTTAACCTGGAGGAGACTGAGGGGAGATGTCATTGCAGTCCACAGTTCTTCATGAGGGGAGGTGGAGAGGCACTGTTTGCTCACGTTCTGGTGATCAGTGACAGGACCCAAGGGAATGGCCTAAAGTTGTGTCACAGGAGGTTTAGGTTGGGTATCGGAAAGAGGCTCTTCACTCAGGAGGTAGCTGGGCACTGAAACAGGCTCCTCAAGGTGGTGGACACAGCACCAGACTGATAGTCTAAGAAACATTTGTACATTGCTCTCAAGCACGTGGTGTGATTTGTTGGGCATTTCTCTACAGGGCCAGGAGTCAGACTTCAGTGATCCTTGTGGATCATTTCCAAATCAGGATATTCTATGACTCTATAAAAGTAATTGGCCGCTGTGTGACATTTTTATATAACACTTACCCTTGTGAATGTATGTAATTCAAGCCGGAATAGTTAGCAAGTAGATGACAAGAAAGTCTAGGAGACAAAGACTGTGGGGCCCTTGGGTCTAGGAACTTGACAATGGAGTGGGACATTGTCATGGGACCTTGTACATTTCAATGCCAACAGCTTAAGAGATCTGGGGATCTGGAAGAAACTACTGGGTTATCTGATTTTCTACAATTTATATTGTTTATAAATATCTGTATATGTATGAGTATAGGTACTCTGTCTGAAGATTTCAACCTTATTCAGGAATGAGGAGACAGCTATCAGCACATTCATGCTTGTTTGAGGGCTGTTTTTTGTCTCTGCTGATCCATGTGATTAGCCATGTGTATGTATATTGTGTTTGTGTGTATTCATGCATGCTTGCCTATCAGGAATTTGTTCTCACCCTTGCCACTGGCTGGACCTTAGGACAAAAGCAACAGCACTGTCATACTCATCAGGCTATAAGATTCAGCAACCTCTCACACTTTTACTGTTGATGCTATCAAAAACTTTTTTTATACAACCTTTTCCCCCTGACTACCTTATTTTTGATTGCAGTGAAAAATGGGGAATATGATAAACCATATGTATGTGTCCAACTTTTTTTTATTGTATGCATCATCAAGATTTCTAGTCTAATCTAAAAATCTAAAAAAAACAGGTCATGAGTTGAATGCTACCTAATTATTTAATCCCTTAAGCACAATATCTGGCTAGAAAAAATAAATTTCTGTATAGAAGTGGCCCATTTTCTTTCTATCCTAAAATAAAATAATGTGAAAAACCGCACTTTTTTTTCCCCTCATGTCCACAGAATGCTGTTTTTTTCAAGAAATTCCATGAACAGTGAGCTGTTCTACAGAGAGTTTACTGCCTCTGGCATGCCCATGTTCTTCCTTGGGATCCAGTGAAGTGAACTGGAAGAGGATGAATGAATTTGGCACAGTGATGATGTACTCGTGGTGGGTACATTCATAGACAAAGCTCAGCAGTCAAAAACATTCTTTTTCAGGCACAACAAGAAAGATTAAATCTGTTAGGATTTGGAGGAACAATTTCTCTACATCTTCCCTTAGGATAAACACAGTGACATTCCCAAAACAGATAGAAATGGGGAAAGGCATTGCTCATAACAATGCTTTGCTACAAGATCTTATCAGATTATCATGGCCACAAAAAAGAAAAGGCTGATTATTCACATCTCCTCAAAAAGGGAGTCAAATGTATTCAGTAAAGGGCTATCTATTACTCTTTCTTTTCTCCTAGATGAATATTTTAAATGTTGTCAGAAAGTCTGAATAAGTTATCATCATTCTTCTGCTGGGCTTCACTTAAATGGTAATGTCCTTGTCATTCTAGTATTTTTGCTCTGGGAAAGAGAGAAAGGCTATGTACATCTATTTGATACAGCAACATTTATTTATACTTGATCGAATGAAAAGGGTCTGCTATAATTAAGAGTGCTGCTTAGAAGTAAATTACTCTTTAATGATACTAATTAAATCTTCAATGACACTGAGAATGACACCTGAAAGCAAAACATAGCTTACAAGGCACTCAGGAAATAATTATAATATAAAATCTGTAGCTTTCTCAGAATGGAAGATTCAAAAACATACACAGGAAGACGTTACTGGCAATACTTGTTTTTTAACTTTGGTTGTTTTAAGGAAATCAGTATGCAATTTAATAGAAGACTATGTAGATTAATTGCAACAGTGATAGGATTAGTTTGAATATTTCAGATAATGTACAGTGTTCCATAGCATAAAAAGTAAAAACTCTTCTGGACTAATCATGAGAGTTTCTTTTATATACTCCTAATTTTATCTGACTTTCTGAAAGAGTCAGACAAACTTTTCTTCAGAATATTGGGAGAGACTTTCAAAAAAGGTGGAGTTGCTTTGATGTCTGAATCATGCACAGAAAGATGAATTAGCCAGCTCAGTGGTGCAGAATAGCTGTACTTTCTCTCCTCTGGTAGGCATGTCTCCTCAGGGTTGAAGCAGGGGTGTCTAATTGAATCATTTCCTCATTCAACTCAAATACAGCAAATATGTAGTTCAAATCCAGAATATTTATTTTTATGATTATTCATCATAATATAAATATTAAGATTATAATTAAATTCAAGAATTAATTTTAATTGAAAATAAAACATAAATATTATCAAATTTATCGTTCAAGTCCCTTTGGAAGCGTTAGTTAAAGAAATGTATAGAAGTGAAGTTTATTCTTACAAATCTCTTGGAAATGTTTCAAGTTTCAAAACATTTTCCCCTTCTTTCTTCCTTCTCTATATCACCTTTCCTCTGCTTCTTCTTTAAAAATCCTTATTGATGAAACTGAGAAGTCCTGAAAGGTTTATCCGTCTTGCAGTTTCACCAGTTTTGTTCCTTCAAAGCACCTTAGAATGATTATAGGAAAAAGAAAGTGCAATATTAAATCTTCATTTCAGAAAACTGCTTAACCTTCCCCAAAAACCCATCCTCCCAAATTAATTTGACATCAGACAGAATTATGCACCACCTCCCTGTGCTTCAGCTGACTGTACTCCAACACTTAATGCTGATGCATAATCTTGACTTAAATTTCTGGAAAGATTTGTTGCACTGTGAAAAAGTTCTGTGGCAAAGCATGTGGACTACACGCTTGCAAGATAGGAAAAGTAAAATTTCAGGAAAGGTAAGATTTTTGAGATTAGTATAACTGGCAGGTCAAGGACTCAAGACAAAAAACAGTGGCACTAAAAGGGAAATAACTAAAAGATTCAGAGGGTGGTTACTCAAGAGCATCCAGAATCAAACTCTTTCAGAGATCTTTTCCTACAAGGAAGCTTCCTAGGTTACAAAGATTTCACTGGATTGGTGAGAATAATAATGCTGACCATTCTAGCTCATTAGACTCAACTTCATATGTAGCAAATAGGTATCTTGCTTTTATTTTCAATTTTTGTATATCTCTATACAGTCTCTTAGTATAATTGCACCAAAAAGGCCCAGAATGGGATGGTCAAAGAACCTTTTGGAGTGGAGAGGTCATAGAACTTTTCATTTGTATTAAGTGGAAAATGCTAAAGAGATAAGAAATTAAGAGGGATATAAAATCAATGTGCTTCTGAAATGGCTGATCTAATGAGGTGCTTTTATTACATCAGGATTTAACAAGATAAATCGGAAAGGTACACATGATTCCAAAGGAATAAAGATGTTGTGAATAATCAGATTGATAAGAACTTGAGTACTGAACTCTTAAAGGACAATACCTCATCTTGGCCTGGATTACTTGTGTGCCTTCATTTTGAAGGCTATTGAACAATTACCAGTGTTTCTGAAAATCACAGACAAGTAAAGATAAACCTCTTGTTTTCTGGACAAGAATGGCAGGTTGGAGTTTATTTTCAGTAATTCTATGTTAATGTGTATCACTGATATTTCTCAATGGGTCATAACCATGGGAAGGAGTGCAATATGTGTCAGCAACGGATGTTTTTAGCTACAACTACTCCTGTGATCTAATGTGCAGCAGCCATGAGTGCACCTATGGGCGGACTACTTCAATATACTAGCTCAAAAGGTAGAGAATAGTGATAGCTAGAATACACAAAAGAAAATGGGATTTTAAGAAGTATCTTGAGAATTTCAAAATTTGAAATTAGGTTTTGGTCCTTTTCTTCTTGGAAGGATTGTATGTGTAGAAAGGATTGTACAAGGATTGTAAAGTATCCTTGCATTGGTTCTTGCTGTGTAGAAAATATGTAAAACCCGCACTTTCTCTAATACAAGAAAATTACATACTAGAGTTCAGATATCTGTTAGGATGAGAGACTTAAAACCCATTTATTGGGAGAGTTAAGAAATGGGTTTCAATTGAGGGTAACTGAATTTTTCTGATAATTATATGTAGATATATAATATTAATAGATAACTATTTAGACAGACATAAGTATGAATGTTCTTAGATTAACAACTATGGCACATATTTGACTGTTCTGGTTATTGTAGTATGTCTAACTTTCTACTGCTCCAGTCTTCATCAATCCTTGTGCAAACACCATAGAATTTGAAACTATGAATCCTGCAATAAATTATAGGTTAATTGCATGGGAAACAGTACAGAAATGAATTATTATTTATGCAGTATATGCATAATATAAAATATAATTATATTAATTATAGAGTGACTGAAGCTGTTTTCAACACCGCCTCCACCTTAATTATCATTAATTCTAAGGAAAGAAATGCATATATATTTTAAGATAGGCAAGAGTAGAAAGAGAGGAGAAAAGGAGATGGCAGTAAAGAAAAAGAGTAGAAGGAGCAAATTAAATAAAGACATTGGAAAATAAGTGTCTGTAGCAGAAACAGGTTTGGAAGTGGCCAGGTTTAGAGCTTCTTATGAATGCCCTTTCACCTTTTTTTTTCAAGACTCAGAGATTACAAAGAAAAAAAAAAAGAAATTAAATTCAATACAACTTCTCATTTCTGAACAGTCATATGTCCTTACAAAATGAAAAAGAACGGTACTTACAGCAAAATAAAATTTTAAACATTCTTAAAATAAAAAGAAAATTGGATAGACAAAAGAGATAATTTAAGTGGTAACCATCAGGTTTTTTTTCATGGTAGACTATCTAGGCTTAAATATATGTTAAATTAATTTTTGAAATAGTTGAAGTACAAGTAGATAAACTAAATTAAATAAGATCAAAACTCAGTGACCTGTCAGGGCTATCACATATGCTAAATGCTGACTATCTGCACAGTTTTTGTCAAGCCAGTGTTTGATATTTGCCTTCAGGTTTTATTCTGATATGTATTAAATATTAATTTATGACAGAATAATGGTCACCTAAGAGAATTAAAGTTATTTATGTAATAGAGGAAATCTTATTGACATATGACCTGTTCCATCTTCTTTTTAAACTCTGAGATTAGTTTTGTATCAGTATTTTCCAGAAATTATTTAAATCCACATTCCTAATACAGAACTATTATAAACTTCCCTGCTGACAAAACTTCTAAAACTCTTGAAGTGTCCTACATCGGCAAAATTTTAATAAATTACTGGTATTCACATTATTTTGAAAAAAAAAGCTCAATTAGAAAGGCTATGTTTCAAACAAGAGTTACAAGTAGTCTGAAAGAGCAGTTATTTTTCTAAAATGTAACAGCATACTGTACACAGTGTCGCATTAGATCTAAACAAACTTTCCTGTAATTACTTTACTCTGATTTGTTAGCAGAGACCTTAACCTGACTTAGAGTTCAATGTGATGACAAACTGTGGATTTACTTTCTTCCTTAAGGTATCTTTCTAACACCTGGATATCTCAAAACATTAAAAAAATATTAAATATCAATTCTGTACACATTGCTAGTATTTCACCTGACATCAAAGGTTACATTATTGACATTTAAGTGAATTTTATGCTTGAAAGAAGAATGTTGTCATAAATTTTGTTTTATAGGACGTTATCCTAGTATTTAATTTAGAAGTTGCTATTACAGTATTTATTTTATATAAAAGTAGAATAAATAAAGTGCAGAAGCTCTTTTAACTCAAAGGAAATATGCATGATTTAAAAATAACTAGGTAGAGTAAAACCAGATTTTATTTCATGAACTTGGGTGTAAAAGTATAGGAAGAGACAGGCCTGATTTATATATTTAGGTAAATAAATAAACCAGAAGTGTTAAAAAAGTTTAAAATCAGAAGAAAATTCCCCATCTACCCTTAAAACTTTGTAGCTTCAAAGGTTTTAAACGTTTTAATGACTACAGCTTGATACTGTGGAGTATATACACTCTTCCACTCTGCAGTTTAAGAAGGTATTAAACCACCGAAAATGTCATTTCAATCTCCCAGTGAGGTCTGTTTAGTAAATATTTAAATAAATTAGACTATTCCTAATATGTCCAATAACTGCAATTATTGCAAGGTGATGGGATTATGTGAAGACCTGGTGAAACCACAATCCCTGCTTTCAGTAGTAGAAGTCCACCTCCACAGTGAAATTCCAATAAGGAGCAAAAAAAGGAGCAGTAGTTTTGGTATGCCCTGAGACATTGCTACATCTTGGTTTGATGGCTCAGCCATTAAAATCTTTTATCAAAGATCAGCTGAGAAAAGTGCCCGTAACTTCTACTCTTTCAGAGCTAATGTAGAGTAGCATTGTGGGTTAATGGATTTTGATAACATCCGCTTCATAAAATCTGGACTTACCATATCAACCAGGAGTACCAGAAGTGCTAGTTCACTCTATTATAATAATATTAATCGGTGCTTGCAACTGGAATTGATAAACAAAAGAGTTCTTTGACAATGGCTTTGAAATACAAAATGGATTTCCCATGTCTGTGGCCTGTCTAAAGCATTAATTCAAGAACATTATTATAAATTTTTTTCATACTTTTCAATTAAGTAGTTTAAAATTTGCTACTTTTACACATAAAAAATTCACAATAAGTATTCATTAGGTTTAAATCATTATTATTGTGACTCTGGTTTTTAGCAATCATCAATAATTCCAATTTATCACCATTTTATATTCATTTAAATACTACTGTACTATTCATAGTGATTATTTAAATTACAGTAATTTCAGGAAGATAAGCCACACCTTTTTCATTGAAAAATCCAGCCTACCCCAGTGGTGTGGCTTATATTCAGGTGCAGCTTATTTATGGACAATTTCAGGAGAATTGCCAAGGCGGAAGTACGAGCCGCAAGGGGAAAAGGCGTTCCCTGCCCCTCAGCTCCCACCCCCGCCGCTCCCAGCACTGCCGCCGCTCCCGCTGCTCCTGACACTTGGCGCTGCTGCCATTGCCGGCGCTGGTCCGGCTGCCGGCGCTCAGCGCCGCTCCCTGCAGCTCCCTGCCTCTCCTGCGGCTGGCACCGCTGCCGTTCCCTGCTGCTGCCAGTGCCGCTGCCGCTGCCAGCGCTCCCCGCCATTCCTGCTGCTGGTGCTCCCACCCTCACGCTGCCCACTGCTGCCAGCACTCAGCGCCGCCGCTGCTGCCGCTCCCTGCTGCTCACTGCCCCTGCCAGCACTCCCAGCTGCTCCTGCTGCTGGCGCTCCCCGCTTCCCACTGCTCGCTGCTTCTGCTGCCAGTGCCGCTGCCGCTCCCCACTGCTCCCCCCCTCCCGCTGCCTGCCGCTGCCAGCACTCCCTGCTGCTCCACCCCTCCAGCTGCCCGTTGCTGCCAGCACTGCTGCTTACTGCTGCTGGCAGGCCCCTCCCGGCGCAGCCCTGGCGCTGCCTGGCCCGTCAGCAGCAACCCTACCCTGCCGAGGGGAAAAAAAAATTAAAAAAATAAAATAAAAAAAAAATTAAAAAAGAAATAAAAAAGGTGCGGCTTATATTTGGGTGTGGCTTATATACGGACAAATCCTGTGGTCTGCCCGGCTACCTGGATGTGCAGCTTATATTCAGGTGCGGCTTATAATCGTGAAATTACTGTAATTCCTAGTGTTGAAGACATACTTTTCCCACTAAAAGTTATATGTTTAATTTCTCTCAAAACTGTAACACTCAAAAGCTATATCCTTGCTGGTATGCTATATATGAGTTTGTCTTATAATTTGTGACAATAAAGTAGGGAATTCCACATGCTATTTTCTTCTCATACATTTAAGATTTGAAATATTAAAGACATTGTTACCTCTTTTTTGGAGAGGCAATTTTTTGGCAGCCAATCAACACAAGTTGACTATTTTTTTGTTCTAGTCAACATAGCTTTTTTGTTCATTCCCCAATATGGAGCATGGAAGAGAATAACAGGGGTGAATATGAAACATCTTATATGTTGAGGTAAAGTCATTTTTAGGGGTAAAGCTAAAGGTGCATAAGACAGCAAACCAAAGTAAGGAATTCATTCACTACTTCCCATCAGCTATCATGTGTTTAGCTGTCTCCAGGAAAAGCAGAACTACATCTCATGTTAGAGGTAACTTCTGAAGCCAGATATTGTAAGTCCCAAATGACCTCTGCTTCCTTCTTCTTCCCTGCTAGTTGTTACTGCTGAGTATCATATCATTTAGTTAAGAGAAGGGTTTGATAATCCTTTTGGGTACTTTATAACTCTGAATATTCCATGTGTGCATGTATGTGTGATTAAACACAAATGGTAACTGAGATATGGTACAGATTTTGTTTTAACTGAACTGGGTTCATTGGGGTCAGCTGTCTCAGGTATGTAACCTCCCAACTTCCTGGTCAGTACCAGCTTCTTGCTGCCTCACTATGGGTGTAGAATAAGAAATTGAGAAGGTCTTGGTACTGATCATAAATTAGTGCTTTAGGTCTCAAAATGTCATCATGAAAGGTACTGGCAAAACCAAGTTTCATAAAAATTTGTGAAAGCAGGAGCTACACTGTGTGTTCGGCTACAAGATCCCCTCAAGTGCTTACTACATTAATGAAGCATGTAAATAATAGATATATATACATATTATATGTATATGTATATATATAATGTATATAATATATATATCTCATAGATTTTTTATTTTGTGGGGATGCAAAATGAAAATGAAATTCCAGAAGTTCCTGGTGTGAACAGTGTTCCTGATACTGAGATTATAAGGTTTCCTAAAGAGGAAAAATGGGGGATGAACCACCACCACAAAGCTGTGCAAGAACAGTTAAGCAATAACTAAAACATTAGTGTATCTTTGACAGTGTTTATACTACTGTTTATATCCAAAATATAGTGTTGTACATGTTATTACAAAGAAGAGCAACTACCAGAGCCAAATCTCCTGATTCAGCTCCTTGACAAAGCATATTTGATATCCAAGCTAACTGCCTTGCATTAAGAAGATATTTTTAAGTAATAAGAACAGGAAAAATAACAAGTAACCAAGGATCACCTTTTAATTTTATGTTTTCACCACCATGTAAAATGGACATCACATTTATGATGCTAGATAAACAGGATTATTACAAGTACGCCACTGTGTTTGCATATATTTTCCATAATAGGTAAGTTATCATCTGCATTTGTAATGCATCTGCAATAATTGATAGCTCTTGCTCTGTGGAGCAAGTGAGGCACTGTGACGGTGGAAGCTCTAGAGCCTGAGACAACCACCTGTGTAGTTTTAGAGTCTGTTTTTCCAGCTTGCGCACCGAAAGAGGAGTCAGAAGCCGTTTTCTGAGGTTTCCGAGGTTGTTTACTTTATCTTATCTAAGGAATTTTTTTTCCTGACCAGCTGGGGTCCGTTCAGCATGTCAGTCCGAGGCACACTGCCCACCCTTGGGGCAGGCATTAGGTTTTATACTATAAATTACGCAAATGCTGTTTACAATTGTTTCTCAATACGCATCACCTACATTGCATAGTCCAGCTTCACTCCAAACCAATAAAAAAATTCCAACATCACCCAAAAGATGGATTTCATGAAGAAGGAGAAAGAAGGATAGAACACGCCCAAATTCCTCCATCTTGACTCCAGACCCCTATTATAAACAATCTTAAAAACCTACTTTTTTACCTTATAACAACATAACTTATGCGCTACTTAATTTTTCTGACTTGTAATTACTCGTGCAAGGGTGGTAGTTTTTTCCAGGGGCTGAAATCAAAGGTTCAGGCATCCAGGGCATTGTGCCAAGGCTTCTCAGCCCCCTGCCTGGGTTTTGAGCCATCCAGGGAAGCCAGGGGCATGTCCTGGACTCCCACAAGGCACAATCAAATAATTTTGCCTTTGTCTATTTTCTAGATCCCCATACATGGCATCTTCACAAGGTATCTGAGATCGCCATCCTGTAACCCCAAATACAAAGGTAAGTAAAGAATATTTCAACAGGCAGGTTCACTGGTGAGAAATTTCACTTTTTCTGGGTTTTCTTCTCTGTTCTTAATTGCAAATCCCAGTCTTATCTAGATCTGTGGTTATTTCTCCCATGTTTGCACAACTACAGTATCTGAATTATCCATCTTGCCACACAAGGGGCAGATTAATAGCTTCTCATGTTCTACTAAAATGACAGGTTAACAACTACTTGCATAGTCAATAACAATTCTGCATCAGGCACTACAAAACAATGCAGAAGTGGAACATTTTCTGAATATTAAGCTCAATTCTTTGCTGTATCAACCTCAATTTTCTATGCTTCACTGACAAAATAGGATCTTCCAGGTGGTAGCATAAAGAGCTGGACTAGACTAATTTCATATCAAAATTGACTGTAAAACAAGAATTGAATTCTAAAGACACAAAGAATGGATTATTTCTTTCTTTCTTTCTGGATAATTCCTGCCATTGGAAGGTTCATACATCAGATAACATATATGAAAGGAAAAATTGTTTAATCCATTATAACAGCGGCAAAACCTGACCTATCGCTACCAAAATCCTAATTATTTTTTAAAATTCTGTTGCCCTCTTGAGACATTTTATTAAACTAAAGATGCTCCTGCTTAAATTGGACAGATAGTGAATATACATATATTATGGTAGAATCATGGATGGACACAGTCTTATGAAACAGTGATAAATGTAAAAAAATCAAGGAAACAGACAGCGTTTTTTTTCCCCTCTCACACCTTATGCTATAGCAACCTCTCTCAAATTTATTCTGTAAAAATAAACAAAATAGGTCAGATTCTGAATGTTTTGCTTTTAAAACAAATGTGTCATTATAATCTGTACTGTATCAAGAAGAGGAATTGCTAAATTCAATTATTATAGAATAAATTACAGTGATAACTGATTCACACAAGTTATGAAGTTAACCTTTCTTTTTTTTCTACCGATGTTATTTTTCATTAATAATTTTTGCTGAAAACTCAGATCTAAAGGGATTACTAAAAGCATAAGACAGGTAAGTTTTGATCAGTAAAATAAACTTCTGTTCTATTTCCTTCCCTTGAAATTGCACATAATCTGTTACACTGGCAAATTAAGAGCTCTGTCCTCATATAGTAGTCGAAGCGAAGCAACAAGTATGTGGACACTGTAAATTGAGAAGTTATGTATGTCAAAAAATAATCAAAATTCTTAGACATCAGTTTCAGTGTGTAGAGTTGCACTTCAATCAGAGTTAAGAAATATGAGAAGATAACAGCAAAGTATTGAAAAGGATTATAAAGAACATCATAAATTTTTAGACTGACGTAGTCTAGAACCACAGTTACAAAGTCCTGGTGCACATCCCTTTTATTCAAAAGAATAAAAAACAAGAGATCAATATTATAAGACTATTAAAGCAATTGTATACATTATACATTTATGTATATATTTTTAAAGGATTTTCCCTTTTTCTTATTGCTTTTTTTCTTTTTACAATTTTCTTTTTTTTGTGTGTACTGCTGATCTATTTTTAGCAAAAATCCTTAAAGTGGTCGATGGACAACAGTTGAAGATGTAATACCCCTGCAACTTGTGTTCATGCTTGTAAATAAGTGTCAGCTTTCATTTGACTTTATAGTCTTGCACCAAATAGCTGTAAGGAAAGCTTAAGAACAATATTGTGAGTCATTTAGAAGCTGTTTCTTTTTTCTCTTTTCCTTTGTTTGTGGAACCAGACATAGTCTTGTTCACATGGTTTAGTTATCCAACCTATCTTAGTTGAGCAGATGTATTATTAAGAAGATCTACACCTTTTAAATCCTGACTTCTCACTTCCGATAACCCAGTAATAAAATCTTTTCAAAAAGTTGTCACTTGACTGCTTTGGCTGACTCAGGTCTATACTTCAGCATGAGGTGACACACAGACTTCCTCATCACTCAGAAAAATTCAGCATAAACTGTTACAGTCTTATTTCACTGATAATTTCAGATATAGTTAATCTTTTCCTGCACAGGATTTTTGGGAATACTTGAGATATTAGCTCACTGAAGGGAAACTGTTGCAGATCTGAAAAGCTTGGTTCAAAAACAGGATGAAGTGAAGGACTACTTCACTGTTTTGCCAAATATACATATTCTGATAATATCTGCAACACACTTCCCATATATATCTAGAAGATAGTGGAATTTAACTCCTAGGTCTGTTGTACTTGCACTCTGAAGGACAGAAGCTTCCCTTAAAAAAAGAGAAAGAGCTGCTACAAAGGTTCCACCTCTCACTAAAAAAAGAACATCTAACTGGTTAATTCTTTATTACCAATGATGCAGTGGGTGTCTTATATACCAAAATAATTATCAGATATCAAACAACTCATAGACTATTGTGTATTGACATATTTCTTTGAAATGGAAATTTCTAGAAAAGTGTCCTTGCCTCTGTCTTCTATATTCCTAATGCCATAAAGCAGTAACTTAAGTGACGCTGCCTAATAGCATGTGTGGAGTTACTGTCTCAGGAAAAAGAGCGTATCTTCTATTTAACACTATTCTTCTACATAGACTGCTAACAAAATCCATAATAATTTGTTAATCTCTTTTGGCTTTCACCTACACATATTTTAATGTTAGTTTACTACCACTGTGAAGTAGTTTTACTGCATCTGTTACAGGTTCAGGCTGGACATCAGGAAGAATTTTGCTACTGAAGGAATAGTTAAGCATTGTAAGGGACTTCCCAGGGTGACAGTGGAGTCACCATCCCTGAAATAAATGACTAGACATGGCCCTTAATACTATGGTTTAGTTGACATGGTGGTGTTCAAAGGTTGGAATTGATGATCTCTGAGGTCTTTACCAACCTTGACTCTCTGCTGTTATGCTGTTATAGGATGTACTGCACCTTTTACTTATTCTAGTAAATGATCACGAGGATACTTAGCAAAGACTTGTTAAAAACAAAACAAAACAAAACAAAATTACTAGTTGAAGAGGAAATTGTGTATTTTGTCTTCAGCTATAACTATTTGGTCAGTTTGAAAAACACCCATTTCTAAACTTTATGTAAAGCATAATAGATTTAATTTTTTTGGTATTTATTTTGTGGCATCTTTAATATGATGAAAAATATAAAACCAGAGAAATAGAAAATTAGAAAACTAAAAAAATAGCACCTCCAGAAATTGAATCTATGACTAAACAAAATAATAATTAAAATATTAGTGCAATAACAACAATTATAGTGACTTACAATTTCAGTTAGAACAGCCACACCTTAGATATATTTGTCCTTGTTCATTCCTAATAAACAAATTAGATCAAATATATTTAAAGACTAACCTAGATTTAAGAAAAAAAAAAAAAAAAACCAAAAAAAACCTTGAGTCATTTTAATCTTATTTTGGAAAAACATGATACAGCTTCAGAAATACTTTTGCTGCATTATTCTCAGATAAAAAAATAAAGCTCTGAGCATAGCTTCATTTTTCCCCTGAAAATACATAAGTTTTGTAATAGGTCAGTGCATGCTTCTTTATATAGTTAATAATAGCAGAGCAGCAGTAATTTGGTCAAATATTCTGATTTCATGCTACATCTGTTTTTGGTTGAGCTGCTAATTAATCTCTTCTTGCAAGTCAAACTACTTCCATTGTGTCTCAGTTAAAGACTTAAGCAATCATAATGCAGCTTTCTTAAGAGAATGATATGAAAGACCAGACTACCAGCTATTACATTTTGTCAAAGACCTGTACTAACAAAGGCCCTTGTTCAATGTCTTAGTGTTCTGTTTCAATGAGTTATACCTTTATTTTCAAAAATTTTTCACAAATTTTGTCAAGGGAAAAAATAATTATAAAGTTATAATTCCTTTATTAGATTTCTCAGAAAGTGTGACTTTAAGTTTGGTGAGTTGACCACAACCGACATTCCAATACCCACACAGGAATTCTGTCAGCCCCTCTCCTTTGGATGAGGAGAAAACCAAAGGAAGGCAAAAGGACTTGTGGAGCAAGATGAAATCAATTTAACAGGTAAAACAAGAGCTGTGAGCTTTCATAGAGTGATGAAAGGTTTTATTCCCTGCTTCCTAGAATTTCTATACTAGAATCACACCCTACATTCACTGTGGCAGGACCAATAGGTAGGATGCATTCCACAGAGTATTCCCATCCTCTCACGAATTGGATTTATATAGTGAGTCAAGGCAAAGGAGGCAATGCAGCAAACTCCTTTCTGATGCAGCAGACACTGCTCCTCTGTGGCTGCCCATCCTTCCCAGGTGCCTTGGCATAACAGATATGAGGCTCTGAAAGTGGAACTAAATAATCAAGCTTGGAAGTATATCCAAGATTAAGTCAGCCTATGCCCCGTATCAAAAATTCTTTCATAAAGCAAAAGTTTTGTAACTCTCATAGGAGATTATCTCCTGAGGGAAAAAGAAGGTGCAGTATGAAGCCTGGACCTGCTTCTCAGTGCAGTCTTCTGGCTGCCCAGGGCTTCTTGTATTGAAGAAGTGAAAAATTCCTGCCTTCATGCAGCCCTCATATCATTGTCCATTATTTTGGGTAGACAGCAATGAAGTCACAAGAAACCTGAGGAAAATCAAGAGAAGATTTGAGATTGCTGGTGAAGGGATCAGAAGCACAATAGTGTTCTCCTCCATCCTTCCAGTCTGAGGAATAATGAGAGAAGTATCGGGAAGAGTCAGCAGATAATCAGCAGATTGGCTCAGAGTCTGGTGTCAATGCCAGAATTTGGGGGGGTTGTTGATCATGGGTGAGTTTACACAACACCAGGCCACATGGCAACAGATGACATGTACCTGTCTCAAAGTGAGAAAAAAGTCTTTGCACGGGAGTTAGCAGAGCTCACCAAGAGTTTTGAACTAGATTTGAAGGGGAAATAATAAAACAGCTCTGGCTAGAGATAAACCTGGGAGCAGCACAATAATGTTTGAGGGACAATGTGCTAGTGACGACCTTTGTTCTGGTTTCAGTGGTGATAGGGGACAGAGGCCCATACTGTAGCAGAGAGACAAGGGTTATTGATATGTTAGACACCACAGAAGAGCCTGAATATGGACACTTAGGTATTGGGGTTTCTTTGCCCCAAAAATGAAGTATATCTGCACCAATTTTTAAGAACTTATGATTAAATTTATTACAACTAAGTGCTTATTCTTTTTCCTTGATCTGCTATACGGACACAGAATTCTTCTAGTTCAGGCTTAGATATAAATCTTTAAAACTGTAAAATTGTGCACTTGAATCATAATATAAGTTTCTCTGTAAGCCACTTTTCTTTCTTTTCCCTGTGTTTTATTACATCAGAAATACAAAATTCTGATAATCCAGATTTCATACTGGTATATAAATAACTGTTTCCAGAGGCCTTATTTATTTAAACTTCTCCAGCACCCATTTGAGATCTAACATTTTTATTTAAATCCATGGCAATTTTTATTTACCAGTTGAGTAATTATGAGAATTAGAGGTACTCCAGAAGAGCACCTGGAATGTATTTTTCAAGCTCTGTATAGCCCTTGTGATGTAGGGAAGAATCAAGAGAGTCTTTCACTACAACATGAAAAGGTTCCCTTTGTTAGAAATCTCTTTAGATGTTTTGTTGCCTTCACCTGCAAGTATATCCCTATAGAATGGCTGCATTTGTGGCAACAACCTATAATTTATCAACACATCTCCCAGCTTCCTCACTATCATAGAAGAACATTTTTCTATACTACCAAGTGGACAATTATATTTCATTTTCTCCAACAGTAATAAAAAAATCAAGCAGTTACCAGAACATGGCCTTGTTGCCAAAGTCTGAAAGGCAATAAGAGGCTTTTTTCCCTGATGCTGATAAGGACAGGTGATAGTAATAAGGGATAAGTTTTTTGCTTTGGTCTAGTATCCCAGAGAATGCATAATACAATTTCTTCCCTGTTTTTAGTCACCTGTTTCTTAAGCGTCCTATGTGGAAGTCAGCAAAGAAAGATTAGCTGTACTGCTAAGGCCATTTAAAATGAGTTGTTAGAGTAATTATAAAGAGGGAGTGTTATGCACAAGTGAGAGAAAGAAGTTTGTGTTGGTGTAGTGATTCAGTGGGAGGGGGAATATGACATCTGATTATCCAAAGGCTTCTTAACATTATATGCAAATACGAACTTCAAATGTGTGAATTGTTCTCCAGAAATAACAAGAAAAGTCCTTTTCTTTACTAGCTTTGCCAAATTGAGGTCTTACTTACCATGCAATTGCTACAACAGTATATATAAAGTATGCATAGCAAAGCATTTTTTCCATGGCTTTTAACTTAGAAATAGTACAAGGACTTAAATATTTCAAATGCACTTAAAATGCAGGGGTTTAAATATGATAAAGCGGTAACTTCTGGCAGTTACCAAAACCTCTGGAGAATCTCGGAAAATTTGCAAATGTATGTGTATTAAGAAGCCAGAGCTTATAATTTTATATCAATTTAGTACATGGTTAATCAACATTACCTAATTTGGTGCTATGTAATTTTATTCCTGTTAGGTTGTAGTTGTGCCGCTACATCCAATTTAAAGACAGCTAGTCACTATCATTACAGTGAATCACAGTTGCCTAGGAGATAACCCAATAAAACAACCTTCCTGATGAAGCTTCCCCAGTCAAGCAATGTACACTGTAATAATGTCCCACATTTATAATGAGCTTCTCATCCCCAAGCACTTCACAAACTACATACAGTAAACATCACAAATCTACAGAAACTTCTAGAGTGAAATGCATAAGGCAACCAGCATACAGGAATCTAAAATGAAACTAAAATGGAGGACGAAATTTAAGTGACACTTTTTCTGTTCAATTCTTCTGCATTTCTTGTATCTGCATATACAACAAAAGAACCCCTTTATTTAACATGTTTTCAATGGTGTACATGGAGGCAAAAAGAGAATGAGACACAATCTGAAGGGAAATAGCACAATAAAGAGGCCAATAATGCTTATTTTGAACCTTGGCCTTATAGCAGATATTACCTCATATTCAGAATAACAAGGTATGTCATTACACTGAGATGCAAGCATGATCTGGCAAAGCAACCTGAAGTAATAACACATTTCTCAGAAATATGGATTCAAATAGGTGTCATTTAATATCCTGAATTCCTTCTAAATGGCATGATCTTGTACATTTCACAGACCAAGTTTGCATGGCTGAGGCAGAAAGGGGAGACAAGACAAGGAGAGAGCACTGTCAGCCTTGCTATCCAGCCTGCCACCCCATTCCTCCCACCCATCATACTAAACAGACATCATATAAATTCACATTCACAAAAGAAACAAAATTTAACTTCCTTTCATCTAAAGTCACTGAAAATGTGTTTGATGGCAGTCATCACAACCACTGAAAATTAAAATTTTAATATCTGCAGCTTCATCATGTGTAAGAAGCACCTCTGGGTGTTTTCTCTCTTTTAGTTATTTTGGGAATGGGGCAAGTGATACATTTTCTTCATATTTCATATTATATACACGACCTGATCTTTACTAGTGATACAAATTATGTAATTATTAGGATGTAATTATCACTAACAGTTTTCAAAAGTCTAGATTTCTTAAAAAAACAATTTTTACCCTGAAGAAGAATATCAAGAACCAGTTTAGATTTACAAATGGTTATTCTTATATTTTCAAAGTTCTTATTTATTGGCATTGGTTTTAGAGAATCCTTCCCTTCCCCAAACAATACACATGTTCAGTTTTGAGCAAACTGCTTTCAAAAGTACACAGTCTTTTTCCAACTGCCACAGCCTTGGAAAAGTTAACATTTGTTTCACAGCTATTTAAAAACATACAGTAATTCCATGATTATAAGCCGCACATTTTTCATTGAAGAATCCAGCCTGCCCCAGTAGTGCAGCTTATATTCAGGTGCGGCTTATTTATGGACAAATCCCAGTGAAATGCCAACCCGGAAGTGAGAGCCGGCAGGAGAGGTTGCCTTTAAAGGCTTCCCTGGTCCATGAAAACTGTTGCAACTTGAGCACCTGACACCAAACCCAGCTGGCAGTGATTCTGTTACTAATTTGTTACTTTGTTACACATGGATCCTCGCTTAAAAAACAAACAAACAAACAAAAAAAAAAAAAAAAAAAAAAGTGCGGCTTATATTCAGGTGCGGCTTATATATGGACAAATCCCGTGGTCTACCCGGCTACCGGAAGGTGCAGCTTATATTCATATGTGGCTTATAATCGTGAAATTACTGCAGTCTGATTACCTGCAAATAAGATACAAGATCTCATGAGACCTGATATCCAACCAAACAGGAGATATTTTTTTGCCACATACAGCATATTTATATTTGTATTAATCTGACACGGAAAGCCCTATTCCCCTCTCAGATATCAATAACTGACACAGGTTGACCATTCCACTAAATTTGTCAGAACCTTACAAATGAGATACAAAATTACTAATTCAGCACACAGATTAAAATCACTGAGTCACTGATTCAAAGCAAACTAATAATAATTTTTCCTGGTGCTGAATAAACATCAAATGATAATATTTTATGAATGAAACACAAATTCTCCTTAGATGAGGTATATCCCGTCTAAGTATTTACTTCCCTAATTTCCCTTCTTCATTCTTCCCAAACAGTATAAAAATTTATACATTCAGTCAAATGCTGTGACTGGAATACTGTAAAGAAAGATGTGGAAGACTTTGTGCAATAAAATCATGAGTGATACAGTAACACACAAGGGATAAGGTGTTGATGATATTGAAAATGCAAAAAGTAGACAGAAATCAATTTCACTTGGATTTATCCATAAAGAGGGAGTCTAAATAATGTAATCTTGACGTTTTCAATTTTTAAATCTAAGAGTGAAAATACAATTAAAACTATGCTCCTGGAATATTGCAATAAAATGGAAATTCCTACATTGACTGAGTTGAAACTTTGAGAGTAGTGAAGATGCAACATAATTTTACTCTGAGCTGATTCTTAAGGAATACTTCCAGCCAGTCAGCTGGGCAAGGGACAGCTTGAAGTTAGCCAAGCAGAATGAAAGAAGGAGTCAGAACTACGTGGAACTGCCTGTAAGAAAAGGAATCAGTACTGTGTGAAGCTGCCTAAAAGAAAAGGAGTCAGTTACCTGAGAGAGGTCTATGAAAGAAGGAGTAAGAGTTATGAGGAAAGAAGTTCATTAAGAGAAGAAGAGAGTAGAGATGTAGAGTTTGCTACTAAAGGACTGATGGCAATACCAGCTGTGTCTGTCTTGAAATAACAACTGTGACAGATACTCTTGCGTATTTTTTTATATTCTGAAAGAAATAGCTGGTGAGATATGCTATAGTATAAAATTTAACATTGAAGGTATCTCGATAGTTTGTCCTTGAACTTGGAAGTTGAGCAGGTTGCATTCATCATCTTGCTAAGGCTAAAACAGCCTGTGCTTTTTAATCCCTTATGTTAATGATTTTGAATCTTGTGAACAGTGTGTGGTCCCAGAAGCAGGGGATCCACCAAGATGTTTTGAGTCAATGTGCTGTCTTTTCTCATCTCAGAAAGCCTGAGCCTTCTGACCTGGAACTTAGCAGGACCTGAAGCAAATCTATCTCTTATGTACATAGGCACATCTGTATTTTACTTGTGTCTGGCAGATGCTCAGAAGGGAGCAGAGTTGGTGTTTCTCTTATATCACCTTGATCATCTCCTAAAATGACACAAAAATATTTCTTCTCTCTATTTAATCTTATCTGTTTTTAGAGACCACTGTTCAAGCCTTGTGTAGACACCTACCTCCTGCAAACTGCTGGTTTGAGTGTAAGTTGAGCATCCTATAATGCAAGAAATAGCTCTATATTTAAGCTGCACCCATATTTTATAACTGTATAAACAAATATATATTTAGATGCTTCAACATAACTAATTAAAAATAAAATAATCTCTTTAAGAAAAATGTATTCTACTTTGACATCTGATACCACAGTACTTCCTAACACTTTAATTCACTGGAAGGTTCAGCATGTAAAATATGAGAACATGGACTGCTAATGATATCTTCAAAGATGAAGAGACCTCTCCCCTTTTGTCTTAAAAATAGTACAAATATACTTAATCATTGGGACTTGAGTTACTTTTTATTTGATTTTTTATAAACTGCACAATATTAATCACCTGCAACTGTGTCAAAGGCGATATTTGTTTCTCATTTGACAAGAGTGGGAGCAAATACATTTAATTTAAATGATTTTGAGGTTATTGTAAGAAGGTGAAGTATATCCTGCTCTTGATTTTCACTTTGGGGACCCATCTGTCAGCTTCTGTATTTCTGAGATAAAAATGTGCCAGTACTAAATTTATCTTTTTATTCCTTTTCCTTCCAGCTCAATTTTCTTAATTGAAATCACATCCATAGTTAATCACTGGCATGAAGTCATTTATAGCCACAAATGTCTTCTGGAAATGGAAAATCTGAAATTTGTGAGGTCCTTTCAATGCAATAGATAATGTATTTACTTTGTCTAATGAAATCTTTCAAATCTTCAGATTTTACTGGAGCAAACCTAGCCCCTGTCCTAGACTGTCTGTTGAGTTTCAGGCCAGAGCATGACGAGATGAAGATCAATAAGAACAAGTTTTGAGAGAATACATGGATAAGGGACAAAAGATGAAGATCAAATCTAGTTAGTAAATACAAGTTTAGCAATAACAATAACAGCTACCTGTTGAAAGAAAAACAAAAGGTAATGCAGAAAATCTTGATTTTAAATTATAAGTCTTGAAATAACCAAGGACAGCACAGAAATGGGGGGGGGGAGGGGTGGGGGTGGGACAGGCAGGGAAGAGATAAAGGGCTTGAAAACAGTCCATAGGAGGCAGGAGCCTGTTTTGTTTTTACATTTCTAATTTCAGTTTCATTTAGTCAGCTCAGTGACTAACTGGGAGATAACTGTGCAATTCTTCTTCATAGAAGGATTTCCTGCATTTCTTCTGATCTTAACTTTCTGTTTCCTGACCTTGTCAGCATTGTTTTCAGCTGCAGTCTCACATTTTTGTGCAGGGGCTCCTCATTGTTACTGCCATATTGAGCAATCTGTGATGCTTTTTCTTACTCACAAGAATGGTTACTCCCAAGGAGAAAACCAGCCTCCTTTCTTTCAGAAAATCCACATTATCCACTCACATTCAAAGACTACAGTAATGCAGAGAATACACATGTAAATCAATCAAATAATTTAAGGGAAACTTTCATGAAATACAAAAAAATATTTTTCTTCAGATTTAAAAAAGTAGCAGCAACAAAAAAGTTCTGTTTCATCTTATGGAGGTTTTTATTATTTATACAGAAAAAAATTAAACACTTGTCTGAAACAGCTATTCCATTTGATTGAGACATTTTAGTGGTTACCGTAATTTCACATTGATAAGCTGCACCTATTTCACTGAAGAATTGATCCCGGAAGTGTGACTAATCACCAGGTGAAGCTTATTTATGGACAAATT
>VRYO01002772.1:48252139-48270289 GCA_009812075.1 Sialia sialis | reverse complement strand
GGCTGGATTCTTCAGTGAAAAAGGTGCAGCTTATATTCGTGAAACTACTGTAAGCAGAATAAGGGCAGAGAATTTATCATTATATTATGATGTAGGTATTGTTAGATTTCAAATTCTGAATATAATTTTGTTATTTTTGTCTTTAAAAATGTATGCTGGAAAACTGAGAGGAACTGAGAAGAACAAAATTATTTGTGCAGTAGATGAAACTTAAAGGGAGGATTTTCCTATCTTAGAATCTTGTAAGACCTTATGAAACAAACAAACAAAACAACAACAACAACAACAACAACAACAACAACAACAACAAAAACCTCTGGCAGAAGTTATCTTTTCTCCTCTGACAGAGGAGAAAATATTGGGACTTAATTTTTTTCCCTAGTTAAAAAGAGATATATGAAGGAATTAGTAGTTATAAATTTAGTTATAAATTGATGCTACAAAATTTATAAAATTCAAGCTTTTATATCTTCCTGAAGTAATTTTGAACAATTTTTAACAAATGGCTACTTTCTAAAGAGGACATTGAGAGCACCTTTTGCCATCCATGGAACTATAAACTGACCAGACATGGTCCTGAGCATCCTGCTTTACTTGGCCTTGCTCTGGGCAGGGGAATTCTTCCTCTTTGAGAATATCTTCCAGTCCATGTAGCAATTCTGTTGTTCTTTAATTTTTATCATGTGCTATTCTTTATGGTAAAAAGACCCTTGGGATTTTAAAGTAAATGCCTTAACTTGAATCAAATTTAAAAAAAAAACCCAAACAACAAAAACCAAGAAACCAAGCTATTTCAATTAAAAGAAACTCAACATTAAGAGAGTGATGAAGGAAGCTTAATTCAAGAAACAGTATAATATCAGGAAGGGACTACTTTTCCAACATGCAACTCCAGAAAAGTCTTTCCATGTCATAACATAATATGTAGGATCAAATGTTAACAATGCTAAGCAGTTTATGCTAAGGTAGCCAGGTAACTAAACCAGTCAATACAATACAGTCAGTACAAAGTTACTGAGAACTCACAGATCTGCAGTGTTGAATCATGAAAGTGAGCTACCGCCTCTAAGCCAACTTTATGTTATTTTAAAATAAATACCATCTGATCTGAACACTCAGATTCTAGAAATTATTACACAAGACTAGGTTAGTGTCAAATATTCAAGTTCTTTATCTCTCTTAAAAATTAATAATTAAACTGTCACATCCAAAACTGACTTGAAATCAATGGAAAATTACTTTTTAAATAAATAATCAATAAGATAAATTTAATTTAACCTATATTTTTGCTTTGATTAATATTTTTTTCCAAATATAATATTAAAAAATACAAATACAAAGGTGTCAGTTCTGACATAGGCAGTAACATCATCTTAAATTGCCTATTAAATCTGCACCAATACAAATAATATAGTACTCATACAAGGAAACATAATTAGTGCTGTATGATTCAGAAATAATCTCAGGAATAATTCAGAAATAATCTCTCATTAATTATATATACTCATAAATCATAAAGTTTTTTCCTAAAAATTGTAATCACTAGGACTACCACAAGGCACGGCGAGTAACAATTCTGCTTGAGGTTTGCTCATATAGCTGTGATCTTCCCAGACTTCCTGTACAAATTTTGTAGTTTTCATAAACTAAATCTTTATACACATCTTATTAAAGACTGTGACAAGGACACATCGACACAGTTTCTGAGGAAAAAAAGAAATTTGTAAGTTGTTAGTATCTCGGTGGAAGCTCCATATGTTACTTTATGCAGTTCCTTGAGCGATGATGGTCACAGTAACATGGCGACTTTCTTACATGAGCAAGAAAGAGCATTTCTTGAAGGAAATAATGGATTTAAATAGTGTACATTGTGGAAAACAATTTACAGATATTTCATTGGACAGAGGAGAAATACCCTTTTAAAAACACTCAGTGATTAAAGTCACATACACTGCAGGTGTTATAATCTTTGTTTTGTGGTTTTGTCCTTGAGAACCCTGAGAGCAAAGCTCCGGCAACCTGAGAAAATTCCCAGCTACTTTCTTGGTTCCCAGGCCAACAGTAAGTGGCTTTCTGTGTGCTCATTCTGCTATTCCTTCATAATTAAGCAAAAGTGAGGGAATAGAATATTTCTGCATCCTTAACTTGCTGGTAGAAGTTGCTCTTCACAAATGCCTTTTTTGAATTTGTTTTCATGTTGACCAAGTTTATGGAGGGGTTCTCTTTTTTAGCCACTTCATGTTTTAATTTCAAGACTTAATTTCAAGACTGCTTTATCTTTTGATTATTGAAACAGCAACATAATATGAAAAAAGGCTAACCACAACGAGTCATGCCAAAACAGGAACAATAGCATATTAGTCACTGCCAAGGACAGTTTTATTTAATTTCCCTCTGATATCCCTTAGCAAAAGCATCCGTAATTTAAAATACTCACAGCAATAAAAATGTTCCGTCTGATGATGCTGATGGTAGATTTGGAATTAGATCTAATGTGGTTTCATGCCAAGAATGAAGTAAGTCTGTTGCGTGGTATTTTAATTATGTGCTTAAATTGTAAGGGGAAATGTATACATGTGTCAGTTCAATCTTTTTTTGTCTAGTGTCAATTTCTGTTGTCACCATTCACATCCTGATGTAAAGGATTACTAACTACTCCAATTTCTGAGCTAACATTTTTCCAAGTGGTCTATCCTTATGTCATCCCTTCTCTTATGCAATCAATGTACACCTACTACTCAGTTGATTTAGCTTTTACATTAAAATCTACATGGTCAAAAGAAAGTCATGTCATTTTTCTTCTCCTACCTCCAATAATTCACAACTTTTAAAAAGGTTTATTCTACTTAATGTCTGCTCATATGTCTCACATGGAGAGAATTAAATTCTCACACACATTTATATCAATTCTTCTCACTTATTTAGAGCCTTTCTGGGTAGCTGGTACTATAAAGGAAGCCAATATAGCAATATCTGTTTTTCTTGCACAGACAGTGACAACTATATGGTCAAGGAATGTATGTCCAGTCATGAACTATTAATTTGAAGATTTCTTGCTAACTACTACTTCAAAATCATAACTTCAGTTATACAAGTATGATGCAGTCAAAATAGTTGAGGTTTGAAAAGAAATTTTAAAGATTATCTAGACTCCTTGCCCAAGAAGAGCTGTGTCACAGTTACAGAAGGTTGCTTGTGATCTCGTCCATTTGAGTGTTAAATATCTCCAAAGATGGAGATTCTTCAGACCCTCCAGTTGCTTTTTCCCCTGTTCGATAACCCACATGGTGAAAAAAAAAAAATTCTGATACAGATTTTCTCTGTTCCAACTTGGTTTCGTTGTTTTTTATTCTTCCTCAGTATGATCTAACTTCTTTATACTCTGTCTTTAATAAGCTGTAGACAGCAGTAACAGTCTGCCTCTGAGCCTTGTCTTTTTCAGAGTAAACATATCCCTTTTCCTCAGCCTCTCCTCATATTATTGTTGCTCCAAAACATGATTATCTTGTATTCCTGCACTGGACATTCTCCAGCTTTTCGATGCTTTCCTTGTCCTGGGGAACCAAGATATGGACACAGCAGTCCAAGTCTGGTGTCACCAGCACTGACTAAAGAGGAAGAATCCTCCTTCAGCTGTTGGCAAAGCCTTTTATGATGCATCCTAGGATGCTTTTGTCTTTATGTGCTGCAAGGACTTGTTGCTGGCTCCCATTCAGTTTTGTTTCCACCAGGATTCCATGTGTTTTGTTTTGTTTTTGTTTTTTTTTAACAAAGCATCTTGTAAGTCTCCGTCCATTACTCATTCAAAGACATTATAATAAACATACATTATAATTTTGGCTTTCACAAATATTAAAGTGGATGCTATGTGCTATGCATTATAATGTTAACTTCTGCAGAAGTAGCTACAGTTGTGAAATAATAACGAATGCTTTTATTTTTATAACTAACTGACAATGATTAACTCAGACACATTTATGAAGTAGCTGGTGTTGAATTAGAGTATTTGTGGTTAACTCACAATGACTGAAATAGCTAAACCTTCTGCATGATCCGATAATATTTGAGAAATGGGTGTGATGACTGCTACTGACACTTCAACTATCAACAAGCGTCACCTGCTGAAACCATGGAACAGGGGCCATTGTGAGGAGGTGACACACAAGCCTCAAGACCACATCCAAATTACTGCACACACTCTAAAAGGGTGGACCAGAGGAGAGACCATGCTAAAAAGTTCCTGGAACATGAAAACAAGTTCAAAGAAATGTTTGAATATGTATAATCATTTATGAATATGTATTTGACCAATACAATAGAAAGGGTATATAAGAAGGGTTGCTATAGTTAGCTGGGGTACCTCTGGCTATGTGCCCAGGGCTGCTACTTTTGCTTTGTTGATTGTGTCCTCTATTGTCCTTTTATAAAATTTTTAAAAATTTGGTTTAGGAGTGGGGGTCATTTCTCACAGATATCCTCTTTGCGTCCCTTTTATAATGCAGCATGAGATACGGACTTCTGCCTTTGCATAGCCTCCATGAGGATCCCATTTGATATGTTTATTTTTATAATTCTTCAAGAACAATTATTTATCCTTGAGCATTTTAAATTATTATTTCCAACATTGAATCTGACACTATATAATCTGGGGAGGTGGTTGTATTTTTTTTAATTTTAAACTCTAGTCCACTTGTCTTTTGATATGTAACTCTATTACATTCTTACATTTACTTGGTACTGTCTACTGAATTTCTGAAGTCTGGATTTTACTTTTTTCTAACACTTGATTCCCTGTATGTTTAAATGCTTACTTAACTTTAAGCTTGTGAGTAGTTTCTCTGAAGTCAGTTCCATTGATTAATGCTAAACATGGTCTTAATTACATTGTTGGACTGTGGCCAGAATGACTGATGTCTCATTTGTTGCAAGCTATTAATGACTCCTAGTAATCAATGTGACTTATTGGCCAGAGAAGGGATGTCTGTCTCCTAAATTCAGATACTTAAATCTGAGGTTAAAATTTAGAACTAGAAAATCCAAACTATTAATCTGTGCAGTCTATGATACAATATAGAGACAGAACTTCACTAAATCCATCTCCCCATTTCAAGGAAGGTGAAGTATTCTTGGGAACTATATCTTTTTCTCATTGTTGCCATTAGAAGGAGGGAAGACAGCTGGCTCAGAATGCATTATAAACTTCATACAACAGAGGCAATGAGAGGTGAATATCACCTTGATAACCAAAATTGTATTGCAACACTGCAGTGCTTGAATTATGGCTTTTAGTATGTGTGATAGAATTTTTTTATCTACTCCTGTGTCATAAAATCCACAGAAATACAGAAGACAGTCCTCACCTGTTGACTTGTACAGACAGAAAAACACTTTTGCTAAAGAACCTGGACATTTAAGGACAGTGTTTCTTTGAGCAACTCACTAGTAGATTAGAAAGAGGAAAGGCACATCTTGATGTAACTCTTAACAGCACAAGGATGAATCTAATGTTCAGTGTGCTAATAGCCGTAAAGTATTTAAATTCAGTTCCTTTGTGGAAAGGAGAAGTTTTATCCATCAAATTACACTTAGTAATAACTAATTTTAAATTCAACATGTTAGAGACTTTGAACAAGAGTGTGTCTCTAAACAACAAAATAGTCAGTCAAACATAAAAACAAATTGAACAGTAACACATAGTCTTGCAGAAGGAAAAAGAGATCATTCAAAATATGAAAAAGTGCATATAAAATAAAGTGGACAGACAATAAACTTTTAAACTTTAATATTAAGGCATGTGAGACAATCCATACAGTAAAAATGATTTGGAATAAAGTTTTCTTCGACCATGCTAGAAGTAGGATCTACACATAGAGTGGAATTGTATTCCTTGAATCATATAAAATTATATCAAATTATCATTATCCCTTAAAGCTGAAGATTCATCTTTATGAGGATAAGTCTTTATAACTTTCTCAGTTATATCAATAATGGCATCTTTAAAACAAACTTAATAAAATTAACATTGCCTAGACTAGAGATTGTTTGCATAATATTTCTAAAAGAAGACAGATTAAAATGGCTCAACATTTAAATGTGGTGTCTCTCACCACAAGTATTCTTCCATAAAAGAATGGAAGGCCCTAATCTCAATATTACTTTTTTAAAAATGCCTTGGCTAATCTAAGGAACCATAGGGCAGAGAAAACGCAGAAAGCAATAGAATCAGAGATAAAATACAAGATACAGGAATCAGAAAACAATCCCAAATATGAAATCAATTTTCAGATACAATGTTTGAAATCAGAGCAGGAATATAAATATAGTTTTATACTTATATGGATAATCTATTTGGAGAATAATTTTTTTTCAAATAATTGATGCCTCAGACACCTTTTTGGAAGCTGTTAAGAACACATTCAGTGTTCCTGTATTAGTTATCTAGAAACACTCCAGTTTTTTTAGGACCTTATGCACAGTGTATCAGAGTCACATAAAAGCTGAAGTTAGAAGGCACCTTTGGAGATCAATGTGTACAACTGCCCTGATCAAATAGGGTCAACCACTTTAGGACCCCAAGGTGCATGACCAGATGGCATGGTCATAATTGCACTTACTACTGGGGAAAGATCACAATATCAAGAATTTTTGTGTGTTCTCCTCCGATACTGCTGCCAACAGAGGATAAACTTAGGCATTCAGGCTAAGAGCTGTGGTGTAGTTCAAAATGGCCTGTAGCACCGCAAGATATTCTGAAGCAATATGTAAGAGCAGATACATCCATACCATATGTAAATCTGTGAAAAAACAAACAAACAAAAAACCCCCAACAAAATCAATAAAAACTACTTGTCTCACTACCAAGCTAAGTAAATTAACAGTCACATAAAAGGGCAAACATTTTTCAATAAGTAAAATATATTTGGAAGTTAAAAATAAAAGGCAAATTAATTGATGCTTTTATAGTGGAGATAAGGTACAATGAAGTTGTCCAAAACCTAATATGAAATTGTTAATATTTACAAAGTTCATGGAAAAGGGAGGGGAAAAAACCAAGGCAACAAGATTTACTGACATAATTAGAGTAATGGAAACTAAAATGCTAGTAAAGATTTTTGGAAGAAGCTCAGAAGTTTGAAAGACAGAATGTTGAGTGCAATTCAGTATTTTATGCACCAAGCAGAATTGAAGAGGAGAAGCAACTATAGTCCCATATATGGTGAGCTATGTTGTTAATTCATTTTCACAGTTCAAGAAAAAGGTCTTAGAATCATCCTGCATAGTCTTCTGAACATAGTAGGGCAGAGGCCATATACCCAAGAATGTCTGTACTGTTTTTGGCAGGATCAGATTTCATTTTCTTCATAGCAGCCCATATGGTGCTGCATTTCAGATTTGTGATTAAAAAACATTGTTTTGATTGTAGCTAAACAGTTCTTACATAGAACTGAGGGGATTTTTTAGTTGTTTGAACTTCTTCCACTCTGTCAACCCAGTGAATAAGCTGGGGGAGTGTCCAAGAATTTGTAAATGGACAAACCCAGAACAGCTGACCCAGCTGACCAAAAGTATATGACATATGCAATAACATATGATGTGCTCAGCAATAGAAGTTCAGGAAAAAGAGGGTGGGGTAGCTTGTAGTTATATTATTTGTCTTCCTAAGAAGCCACAGCATGTGATGAGTTATTGCTTCCCATGAACTGGCTGGACATCTCCATGCCAACAGAACACAAGGAATGAATTCTTCATTTTGCTTTGCTTGAAACTTTGCTTTAGATGTTAATCTGTCTTTACCTTGATCTGCATTTTTTATCACTTTTGTTCTCTTTATTGTCTCCTGTAGCCCACTGAGAGGGAGTAAGCAAGTGACTGAGTTGGGGCTTAGTTGTCAGGTGGGCTCAATACATCACAGTATTATAAATTATTATAAAGAGGAAAAAAGACAAAGTTCCATGTTGGACTTGTGTCTTGAAAATCAAACAAATTCTGGTCATCCCAGTAAATTCACAGAAGATATTCTATACTGAAAAACGTTACAAAAGAGGGAAAGAAGAATAACTTAATATATCAGATGTCTGCTTCTTAGAATATAAATATGCAGCTAAAAGAAGTGATGGATGTGGGGAAATTTGTTAGAAAGATGAGCGATGGGTGTGGGAAAATGCATTAGAAAGATGATAGAATTAGGAATGAGGTATTTATAAATAAAGAAACAATAGTACTTCATGATATCATCACTTAGAAAGACTGCATTAAGCTTTATTTGACAGACTGAAATCAAGGTAGTGTTTTTTTCCACTCCAATTGTAATTAAATTAGTTAACACATTGTAAAAGGATTCAAATGACAAAAACATGAATTCATGTAAAATGCATGAGATAGTGTGGAGTTTTAATTATTGTAAAAGGAGAAATGACTATCCAATTTTAAGATTTTCGTATAGAAATCACCATCTGCTGAGATGCTGAGATGGTACATCAGATATAGACTGCTCATTATAATATTTATATGACTATTTGTTATTAGATACTAGTAGGGATAGGGCATGGGATTAGATGTAGTATACACATCTTTCACCTGTGCCATCATATCAAATGTCATAAATTTAGATCCTCGTAAGTCTGAGGTATTTGTATACAGTAAATGCATAGGAAGAGTCAACCATCTCTGGCCAGTTACTTTTCTAAGTTTCTCTGTAAGGGAAATTTTAGGGAAATTTCTACTCCTGTATTGATCCCTCTCAATGATTTGCATCAGAAACACTTGATGATTCTGATAAAGTGTCCATGAAGCATTCTGAAGTATTCCATATATTGAGAAGACTGTGATATACAATCATGAAGGTAGATATGATGGTTTAGAGTTATTTTAGAATCCCTTTTTCCCACACAATGGTGCCACGAATGGTTAAACATATCCTCCATGCTTGTACAAAACAAAATCATGTTATATAGAATTCTGACTGGAGATCTGTATCATATAACTCAATTCTGTTTAAAAATGTTACAGAAGTTTGTCTTAATAATTTCCAAACAATCTTCTTGTAACAGTCCTTTTTTAGAATCACACAGGCTCAGATAGGGAAAAAAAATCCCACCCATAAACAAAACCCCCAAAAATCCTTCCCATATAATTTTTTTTCCAAAACTCATTTCCTTAATAGGTCATATCAAGGTGCTGTACTTGTCCTGCTAGCATCTCACTACATGCTATATTGGGCTGCTGCTGTTTCAGATATTGAAAAGCCTTGGTTTAATACTCTCTGCCAAGAAATGCCATGAAAGTCAGAGTGCTTTAAATCAAAACTGAAAGCTGACTTGTTTTTCTCTTTACTTCCCATCATTAGCTTGGCACTGCAAGCTGTGTTATTAATTATTGTACATCTCTTTTAAAGCACCTTGAGATGTCTCGCTGAGATAAGTTACTATGTCCTATAAACAGAAGTTGTTCACATACAATCAAAAATTAGTCTAAAGTACACTGGAAAAAAGTCTTTCAAAAGTATCATCACCCATAAAAAAATAATAATATAGGGCTGATTTTAGAATCTGCAGTAATAGTTTACAGCTCAGAGAATTATTTATACCTGTGTATTATATCTTCAAACTAATTGTATATTCATAGGGAAACATGTGAATCTTGCACATCTTTTTTTGGGTAGAACCAAATACATAAAAAGAAGGGCAGAAGGGATGCAGATATAAGATTTCTTTTAGCATTTCTAACATGAGATTCCAAGATACAGGACTTGCACCGTATGTTACTGCTAATGAAGAGGAACTAATGAGGAAGACAGCTCATCCTAAGAGGATAGATTAAAAATCCTGGATGTTTTCTTGAAGCAAGAAAATTCTTTGACACTGTTAAGATATTTTAACTTTGGTTGAACATTATAGGGCTTCTAAGAACATGACAGTTATTAACATCTCATTGGAAAATGGGATTACTTGTAGTTTTGCAGTTCCAGGATTACCTTTAGTTTTAGAGTTAACCCCATCTCTAATGACACTTTCAAAAAAGTGATTGGCTTAATTTCACTTCAGACTATCTGTTAATAAGGACAGCTTTCTATGACAGAAGAGGTTTAATGGTTATAAAAGATGTAACAAATTATGAATTCACAGGGGAAAATGCAACGAATGGAGTATTCTTGGAACTAGGGTTAACATCACTGCTGACTCCAAGGCTTGTTCAGCTACATAAAGGACTCACATTTCCTCTCAGTTATTTCTCCTTCTGGCTTGGTATGTAATAATCCTCTAAATCATGCATCATTATTTTTTCCTTTAGATTCCAGATATTTACTATGTAAAAACAATTCTCAAAAAGGAAAAATGATCTTTGAAAAGCTCAGAAGAAACAACTGACACAGCTGGATGTTAAAATTATGTCTCCAGTGAGTGAATTCACTTGTGCTTCTACTCACTTCAGTTTTATAAAAACACTTACAGAGATCCTCTAATAAAGGCAGCACAGATAACTGTCTTTAGAAGTGCTCTAAGGTGAAAATGTAAGCAACTCTGAGACTTCTTAGCCATTGCCAGAAGTTTGAAATCAAATAGATTTTAAAATGAAGTTGGAAAAATAAAATAATTTTCTTTTTCTTATATGTTTCAGAATTCTTGTCCTATGTTTGGCATGAATGAAAAGCTATTCCAGGTACCCTTTGGCTCCCTCTCTGCTCATTTCTGCTTGCAGCATGGCATGTTAAATGCTGTTTCACTGTGGAAATGGAAGAAACTGAATCCTTGGTATCCACAGGAAGCTGTCAGGGTCCAGTGAGACATTCACAGAGCAAGCATTGCAACAAAATGGATAAATTTCACAATTTAAGTCTAGATATTGCTAGGCAGGAATAGACAATGGTAGGATCAGGTGATTACAAACTCCCAGCCACTATGGAAAGATTGTTTGGTGTGAGATTTAGCCTCAGATCAAGCCTGGTGGTCAATGAATGTTTTGTCATTAAGTAAGGGATGACCATACATGAAAAAAATAACTCATTATGGTGAAGGTGTCAGCCATGACAACATTAATCGTTCTAAGCTCATTCACAGTCAAAATAGTAACAAATATGAGGGTCCTGGTAAATGAAAAGGAACATTTTATTTATTTCTTGCCATCTGCTTTTCATTCCTCAGCAGTACACTTTCTGAAGTGAAGCATATCACTTCTAACATCAAGAACACAGATTTGTACTTTCTGCCTAATGATACAACAGGACTGACTGGGTATTGATGGAGTCAGCAGTTTTTCCCTGTCTCTTGACATTTCCAGGTTCAAAAATAACCAGGACTTCATTTTGCCATTGTGTCCTGCAAAATGCTTGCAAAAATTCTATGTTAAACACAGGCTGAAGACTTCAACAATGAAAGAGGAAGACTATGCACTTCAGTACAATTGCATTTTCTCTTTCATAATAGAAAGAACACCCTGAAGCTTTGACTACTTTTCTTTCCACCCTTTTCTCATCAGTGTATATTATGCCATTAGAGTTAAGGAATTTCATTAACCCATGAGCCTGATGTCATATCTTGTAAAAACTTACACAGTTCCAAAGACCATATTTGCAAATATTATACTCACGTTGAAGATACTTAGAAGATACTTAAAATTATGATGACTTTTCCCCGAACGTGGTTTTTATGAAAGAACTAATTCATATTTATTTAAGTATTTTCTTTCTTAAAACCTTGTTTTCTTCTGTGAAGAAATTGCAAGTGGTAGTTCAAAAGAATCTTGATATCAAACCTCATGTTTGAACTGATTGGTGAGCTGTGTGCACTTATCAAGCCCTTGCATTATATTTTGCTTTGTAGTTATCTCATTGGATGTTTGATTTCAAAAGCAAATAATAAGACTCAATTTCTTTCAGAGAGCTATTGGTAAGCAGAAATTTTTTTGATTTCTATTTTAAACTGAACATGATGAATTTAAATAGTTATCTGACTAGCATAACTGAATGTGTTTCTAACAAGACAGCTCAAAATAAACTATGCTATTGACTAGAGTGAAAATACATATCTTAACATTTAAGTTTCTGGCCCTATTCAGCTCTCATTCACATATAATATCTATTTTATCATAAGTGTTTCATTAGAGTGCAGGTAGATCTAATACTAAAATAATAATTTTTCTTGAAATTCAATCTCCATTCCTTAGCATTTTAAGGTGAATCTGGACCTTATATACTGATCGTGAATAAGAATATCTTTTAAAGCGTATCTTATTTTCCTTTTTATCTGCAAATCCTAAGTGGTTATAAATTGTCAAAATAGTGCACCTTTTTAAAAATTACTTTCAGTCTTTCCCCATAATTTCTTGTATATCAATGCAGCAGTACAGGCCTGAGCAGCTTTGCATGCACCAGTTTGAACTAATAAAAAAGTAATTTTTTTCTTTAAAAAGAAAATGTGTGATAACTTAATATTTGTCTCCTTAGAGATGCCATGAAGGCATAGTCACTTGTTCCACCATGTCCATTCAAAAAGACTCCTGCACTCCTATAGTCAACATGTCATGTGTTGCATAACTAATCATGTTTAAATTATCATTCACTGTTCTTCCAAAATTTAGGTGTCACTAGATGTCCACGTGTGGAAAAAAACAAATAATTCAGGCTATAATTCGCAGTGAATTGTAACTAGCACAGTAATCAGTAATGATCTATAGCTTCAAAACTGATGGACTTGATTTTTTAATCTTGAGTCAATTACTTCTTATAAACAGTAAACCTGTGATGAAGGAAAACAAACATATTTCTAATAGAAATTAAAAATATTTGAAAATATGTTTGTTTTACAAGAATTTTTCAAACTTATCAGAACACTTTCTCTTAAATCTTGTCTGAATTCTTGCTCTTGTTAAACTAGTCTGAAATTTTTGCAACAAAAACAAACTGCTAAAATATGAAATATGTTTCTTGAACTCTTTTCCTTGATAAATTTGATTAGAAGCATTAAATTAAGTTTAAAAACATCCTTTAAAAATTCTGTAAAGTCAAAATCCTTTATGAAAATCCTTTATTAAATTTGTTCTTCTTCCATGTTGAGTTTTACATTTTTCCCTTTTCAAATGTGATTTTATCTTATTTAGTCCCATTTATTTCAACAGTATTTATAAAGAAGTTTGAAAATACTAAGATGCATAGTCTGTCAGATGCACAGTAATTTAAATGATGGTTTCCATACATTATCTTAGATAATGTGTGATTATTACAATATTTTTACTAACCTTATCTATGTCAAAGAATTGTGCTTCCACCTTTATGCCTTACTGAACTCCAGTAACAAATTATGACAAAATCCCCTCTGCCAACATCTCTGTCAATAATTAGCTTTGTTCAGCTTCAGAAGCAGAAATCAATTCTTGTAATGCTTTAGAATAATAAAGAGGCTGTGAGAATGTAGCATTTTCTTCCAGGAGACTCCTAAATAAAGACAATACAGTTTAGTTTCTCACTGATAAGCTGAACACATTCAGCACCTGCTCAGAAGACTACTTTCTTCACACTAGTAACATCATGTTATGGGATTTTTGATGTATTTTCTTGAACCTTATATATGAAACTTCTAGTAAGATGCATTATGTAGTTGTACCGTATCATTTTATTTGTATCTAATTCAATTATTTGTATACCATGACCCCAGCATTTTTTTTCCATGCACTATCCAGACTGAATACTGTTCCTTGAATGGGTAAGCATGACCTATGCTCCTGTCTTCCAGACAGACGTGTTTGTCAGATGGAAATCATGGCTTGTTTTAGTGAACTCAGCCTAAGCAGTGACCCAGTTCACTCTGTGTGACTGCCCTGTACGACTCATTGTTTTATGCTCCATCAGTCCTTGTTCTATCTGCATATTTTGTCAGCAATGATTTTATATTTGCTTCCATGCCAGCAATAGAATTATTGCCAGATCCATTATTGTTCACTTCAGAAATTTAAAAAAAGTCCTCATTCAATGCTTAATTGTCACTGATGACTTCAGGGGATATATCAGGCAGGCATTACTATGCTTTAAATGGGTCTTTCATTATCATGGTCCTTTTCTGTACTAAGTTAATGGCTAAAAATAAGCCTGCTCTTTTTAACAAGAGATAAAATCAAGTAAGAAATACCTGCCAATTGTGATCTTTACAAAGAGTAAACTATAACATCAAGTAGCTAATGAAATTTTTGAAGGATATGTAAGATATACATAAGGATGGAAACTGTTATCCCACACACAATGAAGGAAACAATTGGTATTTTATTGTAAGATTTCTTCAGTGTATCAGGAAGTGGTGTGAAATAAAATCTTTGCACTTTCTCATGTATGCTTATACAACTAAGAATAGAATATTCCTGTTTACCACACCATTTTAAGTTCTATAGACCATGAACTATTAAAGGTGACTTAAAACTTACTAAAAACCATTAAAGGAAGAAACCCACAAGACTAGTGTCTTTAAACTTGGTTCTACAACTTTCTTAAGTTTAGTATGGAAATTACAACGAGCTCCAAAAGGACACTTTAAGCAGGACAAAGTGTAAATGACAAATTATTTCCCTAACCAATAAAATCTCCAATTTCTTGAAATGGTTAGCCTTTGCCATGAACTGTGTCCAGCAACTACATTTTCTGTTACAAATAACTGGGAAAAGTAAAATGAGGATCTTGAACCATGGGCTGTGGACTAAAGCTGATTGTGATGTATGCTGGAATAATGGGCAGAAAATGGGCCTTGTGTTTTTCAGTATGGAACACAATAAAGAAGACTCCAACCACACTATGTCCCCCTTTGCGTTCATCCAAAAATGTTTCTTTCTATAAGAATGCCAAACTTTCTGGGTTTATTTTCTTGAATGTCCTTCTAATCTATTAACCGTATTCAGTTCTTTATTAAATTTTTAGGGTGTCAGAAGATAATTTATTTATTTCTTATTATGATGAAATAAATGTACAAGAATGTGAAACATCTTGATATTTCTGAATGTATTCTAGCACTGCGGCTCATCAGATAGGGTTGTGTTGCTGCTTGCAAAGATCACTGGTCACTAGACCTCATCTAAGCCTAGAAACTTATCTTAATTTCTGCTTTCTTTACCTCCAAATCAGACTGTCAATATCAGTGATGTGGTACAGGGGGGCTACTGATTAAACATCAGCCTTATCTTCCATGTTTAATCCTGGGACTTACTAGAACTTGTTTGTATTTGTTCTACTGAAATTTGTGATCTCATATTTAGTCTTGCCGTACAAACCATACAATTTAGGGCCAAAGTCCAGCAAACAGTCTAGAGTAAGAAAATAATTATCATAATATGGAATTGCTAACTAACAGAAAAGGAGCGCAAACAGCAGAAAAGAAAAATGACACAATGAATGGCACTGACCTTTTCTCAGCAGGAGCTCAGCAGGCAGGACATTCATAGATCAGCCACCTACCGGTCCCCTCAAAACTTTGAAATAAATGGGAACTTTCTCTGAATATTGATTGGTGATTAATTTATACTCCCCTTACTGTTATGGTGTTCACCTAATGATGAACTTTAGTAATAGAAACAGATTCAAAGGAAAAAAGGGAAAAAAAACCTGCCCAATGCATTTATGTATATTTAAGGTGTAAAATATGTCATATTTCTACAATGGAAACGGAAAGAAAAAGTATTCAATAGAATTGTAGTCAGTGTTTTTCAACATCTCACACAACCTTGAAAAATGAATCTAATCCTATGAAAAGTGAAAATAATTCTAGTAAAAATGTCAGTGCGATCTCCTACAGCAGGTATTACTTTTATAATAATTGTGTTCATTCTTTATGAGCCAAATGCTCTAGACTAATCACTTTCTACCACATTTCAGTATCAAGCTACATGGGGTATAATTTCAAAGGGTATTCTAATCAAGTCAATGAAGCATTTTTGTGAATTGAAATTAATTAAAAATAAAAAAAAAATAATGTTGAGCTGCTGTAGAAAACATTTTTGTAGGACTCCTTATTAAGAATGTTAACTTTTAGGCACCTAAATCATAGAAATGGAGAAATTTAGTCAGAATTTTTATCATCGCCTTTTGATGCATCATTTCAGTTCCTCAAAATGTCCATGTTTTTTTTTCCTACAAACTTCTTAAACAACCTAAACCTATCCCATTGTCACATATAGAAGGGAGGAGGGGCAAAAATGCAGAAGAATGGAAGCTTGAAATGGGAAAGACCTGCAAGAGAAAGAATTCCCCCAAAGCTGGAGGTGCCCTTGTAGAACTGCTTCTCTGCTCTGCACACTGATGAGAAAAGACCCATGACATCAGGAGAGACACTGGAGTTGAAGAAGGTGGCCCCATCTGTTTCTCATATAACAACAGGGAAAACTAAGAAATGTCAAAGAGTAGTAATGGTAGATGATTTGCTTTTGAGAGGTGTAGACAGAATTGCTGAGCTGATGTACTTTATGGGGAAGTGATCAGCTTACCAGGGATTTGTATTGGCGATTTCAACAAGAGTATCAAGCTTTGTGGCATTCACTGTGGTCTGTGGCTGTGTTTCACATGGACACCAATGACAGAGGCAGGAGCTGGCTGAGGAGTATCAAGAAGGATAGCAAAGTTCTTGGAAGGGTGGAAAGGGGCCCTAGAACACGGGTAGTTTTTTGTCAGCCCTTCCAGTCAGAGAAAAGAAGTTTCAAAGGACCAGTGAAATCTGAAATCATCAAATGGTTACAGGGCTGATGCTACAGCCAGGGATTCAGCTACTTACATCATGTGGCTGACTTTAAGAGAGCTGTTCTGCTGGGGACTGAGGGAGTACATCAGTTAAAAAAAAGTGCAAGAACATATTCAGTCATAGGCTTGATAGGCTGGTGAAGAGGGATTTAAACTAAAGTTGCTGGGAGGTATGAATTTATACCCTTCCTACCAGTTTGATGGCCAGCAAGAGATGCCCAGAGTATGGAGAGGGATCTCATGATCCTCCTATGGAGTGCTGTAGCCAGCTCTGGAGCTCTAAACATAAGGAAGACATGGACTTCTCCAAGCCAGTACAGAGGAGGGTCAGAAAGATGTTTAAAGGGCTGGAGGACCTTTTCTGTAAAAACAGACACAGGGAACAGGACTTATTCATCCTGGAGAGTACAAGGCTCTTTGGAGACCTTCTAGAAGGGTTCCAACACCTAAAGAGGCCCTGCAGAAAAGATGGAGAAGGACATTTTACAACAGCATGTAGAGATAGCACAAGGGGGAATGTCTTTAAACTGAAAGACGGCAGGTTTAGATTACATATTAGAAATACATATTTTACTATGTGCTGAGACACTGGAACAGGTTTTCCAGAGATGTGGTGGAGGCCCAGGCATGTAAGTATTCAAGGTCAGGCTGGACAGGACCTTGAGCAACTTGGTCTAGTGGGTGTATAGCTGCCTGTGGAAGGGGAGTTGGAACCACATGATCTTTAAAGTCCCTTACCAAATAATTTTATGATTCTATGATTTAATGAAATGGTGATCTCACACAATGTGTGAGCACCATGCAAGTATGACTAAAAATAGGCAAAACATATTTACAAACCCTGTACTTCCTTTTTTGTCCAAAATAACTTGTCTTGATAATCAAAGTAAATATTCCTCTCTTAATTAATCTGTCTCTCAGACATATAAGGTCAGATCTTCATATTTTAAGTACTACTTATAGTTTTGGCTTCATGTTTTTTGAAGTTCTGCTTTCTGAAGTTCTGTACACTGCCTATTGAGTTTTCTTCGCAGTCTCTGCTACACACATACATTATTAGGAATTCAATACACTGATAGCTTTGCAGCCCTGGTCAGGACATACACGTGGAACGTACCAAAACACAAAAAAACATCCCAAAGTAATTCTTTATGTGTTATTTCTGGTTTTTCTTTATAACTAAAGGATATCCTCCTCTGTAAAATAAATTTCAAAAAAGTGCTAACACTCGTATGACTTAAAATGTCCCACTGTATTGCTTAAATGTTATCCCTGCTATCTCTCTCATTAGGAGACCTAGATGCAATTAAGGGCATCAGAGATGAGAATCCATCTACAAGGCTCTCCTAGATTAACTGCTGGAATAAATATTTTGAATATTTTACTTGACTTCCAAAATGTGAAAATCAGAGAGAGAAACATTAGAATGATCTAGGGGTAGTCAG
>VRYO01002772.1:48238119-48252034 GCA_009812075.1 Sialia sialis | reverse complement strand
GAAGTTTAAAAATTAACTTACATGTTAATATCTACTATCTTTCTATGGTAGCCATCTATGAAGATACTTTCTTCATGACAAGTAGGTCAGACCTCATCAGTATGAAAGATATAACATCCCACTGAAAAAAAAATCAATATGTTATGGAACACATACTTAGTTGTTGTCTACCTTAATAAGGATATTATTTCCTGTCATTGTGGGAAGACATTTTAACACATTTAGGTGCATACTTAATTGCTATTATATTGAGTGAATCTCTGGAGGAAAGGAGAAAATTTTCTAACAATCTCATTCACAGAGAAGAATAAAAGCCATTCCTTTAAGACAGATGATTTCAGAGGTCTTAATTTGGATCTTCGGCTACAGATATTGAATGATGCAACATTAATTTTTCTGTAAGCACAGACTTTCATTTTATCTGTGGAAATTCCACATAAACCAAAAGCAGAATTTAAATGCCTAGAGAAAAATAATTTAAAAAGTCACCAATTCAAGCTTTTTACAGGGATTATCTAGAACCAGCCAGGAAATAAGTTAATATCCCAGAGATACTAGATAAAAATGTTGTATTATTTCAACAAGTGCTGTTGTGACTGTCCAGTTCTGATTTAAATGCTTCAAAAGAATCCTTTTGAATTTTAAAGGAAACCATTTCAAGAATATCAAGGTATAAAAACAAACATATAAAAAAAAACCTGACAAGACAATAAAACCATGACAGGATCAGAAAGCATGCCTTACTGTGAGCAATTACAGATCTGCATAGATCTGGTTAATTTTGAGGAAGATTAAATGCCTGAATAAATCACAGATTATGAGTATATACACAAGGAAAAACAATTTCAAATTTGACAGCTATGCAGGATAGCAGAAAAGCAAGAAATATTAATGGAAGTTTTAAAGACTGGAAAACTAAACTGACATTCTGAGAGTAGCTAACCATCAAGGAAATTTGCAGTGATTTTAAATTATCTTCTATAATGAACATTTTAAAATAAATTTGATTATTTTTCTCATTTCTGTTCTTTCTCATAACAAGGTAATACATATGCAGCAGGAAACTCCTATCTTTTCAGAAAGCCAAATTTAATAATTAGAATAGAATTTATTACTACTAATACAGTTGACAAAATCTCTTTTTACCTTCTACTACAGATGAATGTACCAAAAAGGCCATATCCTTTAAGAAACACTATGCTTATAGACAACTACATTTTTTCATCTGACCAAATATCTGAGGTCTCTTGAATCTCTTGACTGCTAGAAAAATAAATTGCCTGCACAAATATGTCTGGTGTCATTTTCTGAGCTTAAGTGCTCTTCCGTCCTCCATCTGCTACCCTAGAACGCAACTCTCCCACAGGTCCATTGTGACGTCTGGCAGTCTTGTGTTAATGCTGCAGAAACCTCAGACTAGCAAAAACTAGCCATCAATATTAAGGCAAATTAATTGACCCCATTGACTAAGAGAAGATCCTCTTAAGTAAACCAGAATATAGAAACCTATATTAGGATTCTCACTTAATATATCATTTTCCTTATTATTAGTATTATCATGCGTGCTTTATTTAATCCAACTTTAAAGATAACCAGAAAGTGTCTATTCTTACAATATTTTTCAATCTAAATTCCATGTAGGACTTAGCATTGTAAGTATTCAAGAAATAACAAAGTTTATGTGAATCACAATATAATATTTTGTTTGAACTAGGAAATATTAATCTTCTCCTCCCCGCCTCCCACACCTCAATAGTACACTTAAAGATCTTCATAATGCTAAAATACTTCATTATTTTTTACAAAATGGATTATTCACATTGTGATTTTTTTTCCTGCAGGACTGAGGGTGAAAGAAACCCATTTATTTTCACCTTTAAGCATGGAGCCTTCTGGCTCGGACTACATCTGAAAACAAATAGCCGCTGTATGCTGATTTGCACATTCAAAGCAAGCTCTACAAATAATTTTTATTCTGTAGGTGCAATTGACTAATCATCCCATTTATTGGGAGTCCAGTCATCCATGTGGTGTTGAATTCATTGACCTTACCTGCACATTGTGCTCAGGATCTCCTAGCTGCTAAAGCTGCCAGTGGATCATTTAGATTATCATTGGATCTTACACCTCTCTTTCTTGGTTGGAGGAAACTGGAGGAAGCATCTTGATCTTGAAAGAGATTTTTCTTCTCTTCAGTGGAAATAAACATCCTACTCTTCTTTTTTTCATGTTTAGCATCTTCATAACTGTCAATTTAAATCTCCCACCACATACCTCTGACAAAATACACATCTAAATAAAGTAAAAACCTATATTTTTACAAAAACATAACCTTACATTAAACCACTGAACTTTAGGTTTTATACATTGTATGTTCTTTGGATTGTACCTAAATATGGGTGTCTTCTGGTTAGATGTTTTTGAGACACTTTCCCCACAGATTAAGTACCTCAAATCATAAAAGAAATCAACAGAATATAAGCCATTGCTTTTAATTTTTCAGAAACCATGGGCATAAAATAAATCAAAAGTATTAATGTTAAATATATACAAAGACAAGGGATACAAATAGTGTACAAGAGTGAATGTATTCAGAACAATAAAAATTATTTTCCTACGTCCAGAGAAGACCTATTCTGGATATTTGGGATCATCTGTTAAAGTGTCTCACCACTCTCTTCAAGGCAAAACAGCATTTTGCCTTCAAGCTTCCAATTTCAGCAAAAAGATATTTGTGTCAGTAGACTGTTCAGAAAGACATAATAATACTTTTCTTAAAGAAAGGATAGAAGTGTTATCCAGGATATTTGTTCATGCTTAAAAAGAACAAAATACAGGAAAAAATACACTTTAATATAAAATTAATTTTATTAGGCTGAAAATGCCTCTCTTGAGAAGTCAATTGGTTGTGTAGAGTTGGAAGTGGAAAAGGTAGAGTCTGGGAAAACAAATAAAAAGCCTGTGCTATACTGAAAACTCTCCACTTAAGTTCTAAAGTCAAGGAAAAATTACAAGACCCGAGGAACGGACATTCTGATTTCCTAACTCAATTCGAGATGTTCTGTGTGGCAAGGGGAGTATATTAAAATTTTCTCTGTTGGGTAGCTATCTTGACCGCACTTGGTCACATTTAAGGAACCATAAATGAATGTGTATGCTCTCTCTTATGTGTATACCTAAAGTATTTAAATCAAATGCTAAAATCCATATTAGATTTACAATCTGTGATGGCCCAGTTTTAATTGTCAGTCTTTGAGGCAGCTACAGAATGTGAACAGCTGTCTTCAGCCACTGCATCAATCACCTCAGTTTAAATTTTCTTCCTGCCCTTGGTGGTATTAAACACTAGGATAAGCTTCAAAACACTAACATTTTAGAATATTGTCAAATACCAAGCATCAAAACAAAGATCCTGCAGGCTTGTCTATTCTTGTCCAGGCATCTGCTACATATATCAGCAGAGAGATTGCCTGAAACACTTCTGTTTCACTTGTTAAAACACAGTGAATGCCTAAGAGGTCAGCCAATGAAGTGTTGCAGGGACAACCTCAAGGCAAATCTTCACTTATGTGATGTTCTTTCCACAGAACAGAAGATTGGAATTAAACAACATCTGCTAAATCAGAGCATGTATACAATTCTATCAAAGCCTGGGAACAAAAAAGCTTAACATTGTATAGAATCCTCTGAATATCTTGCAGGTGGATTAATGCTGGAGGACATGGGAGTCCCCACTTTTAACAAGAAAGATTTTTGGGGTTTTTTTTGGTTCTTTGATGCCCTCAAAGTCTTACCCAACAATGCTCATTCCCTGATTTGTTTTCCTTCTGAAGCCAGGTTATCAAATTCCATTAAAACTTCCAAGATCTATAGTATAAGGTCTTGCTTTTGAGATTTAAACTCTTAAAACCATGTTATTTAAATGTAAAGAAAATGGCAGCAAAATACAAATTATTTTAATTCTTACTTTATATTCTTGCCTAATTTTTTTTTTTTTCATTTCAAATAAATTTTTGGTTCTTGCAAAACTTTCACAGCTTCCAGCTGTGGTGCTCTTAGAACCATAAATGTCAATGAGCATATGCAGTTTAATACCAAATCTTGTACAGACTGCTCTTGAGACCACATTCTGGAATGATGGTTTCATTCACCAATAGAGCAGTGTATTTTGTTTTCTTTTCAAAGTTTCTCTAGAAGTGGTTGGTTTTGGATTTTTTTGGTTGTTTTTTGGATTTTGTTTTTTGGGTTTTTTTTGATTAGTTGGTTGGGTTTTTTGGGGGGTGTTTCCACTCTTTTTTTTTTTTATTTTTTTATTGTCTGTTTTTGTTTTTTTATTGTCTGTTTTTGTTTTTTTTTTTTTTTTTTGTTGTTGTTTTTTTTTGTTTTTAGTTTTTTTTATTTTACTAAAACAAAATCTGTTTTACTTACTGAGATAGGTTGATGTGACCTAACTCATTTCTCTGAAAAAGTAGAAATTACGATCTGGAATACTATCTTATGCCTGATGCAATGCTTATCTTCCCTGCTATACTGACTTGCTTTTCTTCTTTCTCTTCCATGGTCACTTTATTAGCTTGAAAGAATACATGAAGAGTAATGTATCTTGATGAACTTTATATATTTAAAATTAAACACTTAAATGCAATCAAGTAATACTAGATTCCATTTATCACCACTGGAGTGACCAGGATATTAAACCTATTCTAATTAATATGCTTTCCCAGAATGAGACAAGCTACTGTGTGAAAATGACTGTTTCTATCCACCTGGTGTAAAAACCAGTTGGGTTCTAGATAGTAGATAATATAAGTTTTAGGAAAAAAAAATAAATTAAAAAGCCTGTAGGTCAATGATTTAAAGGGAAGCAAAATAATAAAAAATACCCACACCCAAAGACGCTCAAAAATATTCTAATTTTAAGAATAGTTGAGAACTGGAAGATTTTTTCCCAGAAAGACTGTGAAATTTTGATTTCAAAATGAATGATATGAATGCTAGTGAAAAGAGTGATCTCTTATAATTTTTCTTCCATCATTTTCCTCAATCTTGTTTCAAAACTGTTTATTTAATTTGAATTTACAGTAATTTCACATCTAAAAGGGGCACCCTTTTGACTAAAATTTTGATCAAAACCCAGAAGTGCACCTTATAATCCGGTACGCCTTATATATATAAAGTTCTGAAATTTGGCAACCTGGAAGTGCGAGCCGTGAGCCAAGCCACGAGCCCAGCTGCGAGCCATGAGAGCTGCGCCAGCTGTGCGACACGAGAGTCGTGCGCTGCAAGAGCCACACCAGCTGTGCCAGCCCCACCAGCCGGCGCCGGGGGCAGGCGGGAATGCCAGGGCTCGTGCCACAGGGAGGGTGCCTGGGGCTGAATTTAAAAGCTACGCTAATCCGTGAAAGATGTTTGCAGATTGAGGACCTGCCAATAAACCCTGTGATCGCGCCATTCGGTTACTAATTCCATTACTAATTCAGTTACTAATTCCGTTACTTTGTTGTGCGCGGATCCTCCCTGAAAAAAATAAGTGCGCCTTATAGTCCGATGTGCCTTATATATGGACAAAGTTCTGAAAAATGCCGATAACAAAGAAGTGCGCCTTATAATCCGGCATACCTTATAGTTGTGAAATTACTGTAGTTTGAAAAGACGATGAATTTTGTGAGTAAAGCAGAAAAAAAAAGAGAAAAAAAACCCCCAAACCCTAAACCCACCAATCTCATTATTATGTTTACCTGTTAAAGTATTTATGAGTAATTGCAAATAAGACAGTGTGATCAATTTTCAAAAAAACAAAATCAAAAAATCCAGTACACTTGTGATGAAGCATCTTTGTATGTCTTCCTTCCTCCTGGAGAAAAGCACTCAAACAGGTTAAACATTTGATGTGAATTTTTTTGGGGGGTGGGAAAGAGGAAAGAGGAAGATGGGACACTGATATATATGTGTGCCAAGTTGCATCAATTAACACCTGAATGATTTTGATGACAGAAGATGAAGCATGAAATGTTGTTCACTAAAGGCTTTGAGTTTTTATCGGCCATGTAGTGTAAGGTGTAATGAGGTGAGGTGAGGCAAGGTGGGCCAAAATAAAGCAAGGCAAGCGAGGAAAAGAAGTAACTGGCATAATAGAGGACAAACTTGGAAACATGGAAAACTAGGTATGGAATTCTAGTATGGTTAGATAGAATTCAGTTACTGCTGCAGCAACTGAGCAACAAATACAGTTTATATAAACATAAAATAATATGCATTTTTATAAATTCAACAAAGACTTCAAATATAGAGGATATCAAAGCTGTTTAGAAATTATGTATTTTTTTTTAAGTATTTTCCCATCAACTCTTTTTGGTTTTGATTGGGTTTTTTTTAATGAACTGAATAATCTTAACTATTTACTAATACGAACAAACCAAATAACTTTATACCTAGAAATGGCAAAATATAAAATCATCAGCTTCCATTGTCATTAAACTCCAAATATAGGGCAAGTCCTGTCACATTTTTCAAATTCCTGAAATTCATGACAGAGATTAGGAGAACAAAATCCCTCCCATCATGGGAAAAGATTAAGTTTGAGTTCACTTGAGGAACTTGAACTTACAGGAGCCTGTGTGACCCAACAAGATGCAGCTCAGAGTCCTGAAGTAATTGGCTGATGCAGTCACTCAGGTTCTTTTCATATTTGAAAAATCATGGCATTCCGTCAAAGTCCTTGGTGACTGGAAAAATGGGGATATTGCACCCCTTTTTACAAAGGGTGATAGGGACTAACTGGAAATTGCCAGCTAGTCTGCCTCACTTCTGTGCCCAGCAAGATCATGGAATGGATCGTCCCAGAAAACATGTCAAGGTATATGAAAAATAGGGAATTGAAGACATCATGCATTTACCAAGGGAAAATTATACCTGGATAATCCATCCTGACCTTCTACAATGTACAACTGCATCAGTTGATAAGACAGGAGCTACAGATGTAATCAACCTGGATTTCTGTATGGCATTTGCTATAATTTTGACTATAGCTTATAGTGAGTGACAGGGCAATGGCTTTAAACTGAGAGATAATAGAATTAGATTGGGCATGACGAAGATATTTTTTATGGTGAGAGTGATGAGACACTGGAACAGGTATACCAGAAAAGCTGTGGATGCCCCAGTACTGTAGTTTTCAAGTAGTTTGAATGGGGCTTTGAGCAATGTTACCTATGAAAGATATCCATGGTCATAGCAGGAGATGGGACTGGATGATATTTGAAGGTCCCTTCCAACACAAAACATTCTAGGATGCTGTGATTCTGCAATTCTATGTTGAGCTTCTGCTGATTTTCATGGGAAGAAATCTGTAAATTCAAGCATACTGTTAATGGTGTGAGAATATGTTAAATCCTAAAGCTTTTTAAAGTTTCAAGAATCACCAAGGAGGCACTAAAGGAACACATTGGCTGTTTGCAGTTGCTAATTCCTGTTTCATTAGTGGCCTTTTTCAGTCATTTCAGATTTAGTCTTATTCTGATGTAAGGCTGAATCTTGTCCTGGTGGATAAGTAAATGCTGCTGCTTTATTTTTGTCTCAGCATTTTCTTGAGCTTTTCCACTGCTGATTCTGATTTCTTTTCTCATCATTACGTTCATTTCAGCCAGAAGGATGAAAACGTAATCTCCATATAGGCTGCCAAAAGTGCCTTTTCATCAATTGAGATGGTGCCAACTAACAAAGCAATGAGGAATTATTTCCCCTCTAGATGAGAAAGCTTGCTTTTCCTCTTTTAAGATATATTAATCACTGAAACTCCTAAGGTCACTTTTGTATGTCCGTCCAGCCTGATGAAACACTGTTGCAGCCCATGGCTCAGAGAAGGGGGTTTTGCCAGGTTTCTGTCCACCTCCCTTCATCATTTTCTTAATCTTATGCAAGTCAGTTTAGCTACTTTTACATCAGGACTAATTTCAGCAGACTCCTTATCCTAACCCAAGTGTCTGCTTGTAATTAAAACATGTAATGTCTTGGGTTGTAAGAGATTTTAATGATCCTGTAGTTCCAAATACCCTTGCCCTTATCATGACTGATAATGAGAAGGTTTTCCAGAACATGAATGTGAACAGAAAATGTAGTACAATTACTATCACGCTCTAGAAGGAATCTGTAACATTCTATACCCCCTACAGACCTCCAGTGTCCTCCTCAAAGCTTAGCAATCTCTTACATATTGTGTCCCATGACTTGTATATTGCTATCCAGCCATGTCCTACAACATTATTTTCTAATTTCTTCCTCTGATGCATGCAACATCCAGATGTTTCTACTGTTATGTCTAGAAGTTTGTCATGGTCTATTCTCTTAGATAAGTTTACATCCAGGATCTAGTCATCTGCTTGCACAACATAACAAAGTGTGTGGCTTCATATTTTGTGATTGGCTTTTATTTAGTAGAACAGATAATAAAATACAAAAAACAAAAAGCCTAGAAAAAGGAAATACTTTGAAGTTTCATGTTTATGTCATTAGCCTTAAAAATATGACATACATTACATTAGAGAATGGGGGAAAATCACTGTTCAGAGCTCTGGATAATTCACCTTTATTTCTATCTCCTATATTCAGTCTAGCAGAATCTAATTCATTGAATAAGAGTGCTTAAAGAATCTATCTATAGTGTTTGCTTTTTTTCCTAAATAGCCTTACTTATTATTAATCATATAACATAAAAACCCTTCCACTTACACTCCAGACTCAGCAGTAAGTGGGAAAAGGGATTTTTAGCACAAAGAAGGAAAAGACAGTTTTTACTTCACTAAATTTAATTGTTTGGAAACTAAGCCTAAAATAGACAAGTCTTTACTGTTTTTTGGAAAAAAAAGAGCTCACTAGAAGAATGGAAATAAAAGATTTAAGATAAAATAGGAATATTAAAGGATACAAGAAATGTAAAATAACAAAGGAAATACACAAAATTGAGGAAAAGCAAGGGAGATTGTAGAGAAAAGTATGGAGTAAAAAGAAGAGAAATGTGCATAAAACAATCAGCTGGGAAGAGCAACATTCAGACCCAAGGGATAAGAAAACATTGAAGAATAGTTATCCATTTCTTAATGTCAGCACATGAATTACTCCAGTAATAAACTGAATTTTCAGAAAAGTGCTCTGGTTAAAAAGCTTGATTTAGGCATATGGAACATTTTCACAGACTGGAAAGATATATAAGAAAGGACATTGGGATAATTGAGAAGGGAATATAATGAGAAAATGAATATCTGACGCAAACTTATGATACAAGTGTTAGGTAAATTACATACATATATATAGTTCCATCAATATAAAAAACTAGAAACAAATACAAGTGATAGATTTAGAGAAATTGAGGAAATTAATGAAAAAATAAAAATAGAGAGGGAAAAGAGAGAAAGTAGACTTAAACTACTCAAAACTTTTAAATTACTTTAAATATTTAGAAGTAACAATTTTTAAATTGTTAATTTAAAAAGTGTTTAAATTAGCTACTCTGCACTTAGTTTTTCTTCAAAAAACCCTACATTATTTCAAACATCCACTCCACTATATAGTATTTCTAGTAATAAAAAATAAATAGAAAACTGTTTTGACTAAACAGTTAGAGCTGGTTAGGAAAAATTTTAATCAGAAAGCAATTTTATATTGGGAAAGCAACATCATCAAAACAATGGATTTAGAAGAAGATTGATTTGGTTCAATTTTTGTAATTGTTTTTGCTGTTAGTTTGTGGGGTTTTGTTTCTTATTTTATTGGGTTTTTCTGAAAACTGAAAGACATATTTTTGCTTTAACTAATGTCCTACATGTTGTTCAAATCCTGTCCTTAAAATCTTGGTTTTATTTTTTTTGTTTTTTTTCTATTGCTTTGAATCATTATTAACTTAATTCAGATAAATAAGCTCAGAATGAAAAATTTGCTGTATTACTGTCTGTTCCCAAAGTAGAGCAATCAAAACCTTGGCTTAATTTAAGACTGTATAAAAGATGTTTATCAAACATCTCTACTGGGTATTTTTTTCTCAGAGTAACTTTTTTTTCCCTAGGATTTCATAAAAGAAGTGAACCTAGGGAGTGATGCAATGTATTGATTAGAACAAACTTGCTGGGTTTTTTACAGATGACTCCTTTGGAAATGCTGACATCCAACAAAATTACAGAGAGCAGCCTCTTGGGCACAATTCCCTTGTCCTGAACAGCTCTGAAAAAAATGTGTATAGCATTAAAAGTACTTAGAAAATAACCCCAGGGTGTAATTAATAATATGCAACTTTAAGGATTTAAGAGTAATATCTCTTCTTTAAGATAGGAATGTTGATTTTTTTACTTCTTAAAGTAAATTCTTCCCAAAGACAGTTAATCCCATCCTGAGACAACCTGCATAAATAGCACAAATCAGATACTTCTGAAGGTCACGAATAAGTTTATGTGAATTTCCAGTAAAATTTTTCACTGTGTTTTTTTTCCTAATCCTTGTCCAGTGAGGAATTCATAAATGTTGATTCGGTTTTTTTCAATATGCTATGAAACACTCTTGTTTTGAAAATGTTTTTGCCTCTTTCCCCCAAAGGAGGGAGTGGTGAAAGAGGGAATATTAGACTAATGCCAAAGAACACATAAAAGGAAATTAGCATGAGGCCAAAACTTGCCTCATCCTCACCTGAATCATAAGAGCCATTCTCCCTGCAGACTTCCAGTATTCTAAAAATGTAGGTGGCTCAAGATCTACAGAAAAGATTATTGATACTCTTTCTAAATTATGGCTTACTTTACTAATCACTTTTTTACTCTTACTTAATTTAACACATGTAAGTATTAACAAAGGCTGTCGGAAATCCAACATGCTTCTTATTCTAAAAGCACAGAGGATGTCAAATCCACTTACTGCAAAGTTGATTAAATTCTCAAAAGACAGCAGTATTCACAGAGCTAAGGATGATTATCTGAGTTCCTCACCATTTCTTCCAGATGTGTGCCAGGAGTTCACAGGTGTTCACCAAAAGAGCAGGTGCTAATGAAATTGTGTGTGGCTACACCGTGACTTTCATTAAAAGGCTCTTGCCAAGTGCACCTGTACATCTGCTGGAGTAGAGACACATGCTGAATAATTTTTTTATCATATCTCATGCTTCCTGTGGCTATGTCTAGACAGTGAAAAACTACATTTGTTATTTTAAAGCCTGCCATTTCATAAATAGAAACCTAAATGTATTTGGCTGGTCAGTCACTTAGGTGGAGGCAGTTTTACAGCTTGACAGCTAAAGGCAAGTTGTGAGCATCAAATATTTTCAGGGAAATCTATTGAAAATTCTGCTCTCTCTTGCCAGATCGCTCCACAGGAGCTGTGAAAAAGCTGGTTTTCTGCTATCAGCTTAAATTCTTGAACCACAGGCACTAGAGCAATATGATTCTGCAATAGTTTGAACTGTCCATACAAATTCTGTCGGGTTACTCAGCGGGGGACAGTATAGGTTATATGATAAAGTGCCCTGACTAACTGATGCTATTGGAATGCTTAAGCTATGAATAGTGTGACCTGACACAGGTCAAGTGACAACAGGCAGATTAATGACAAGCTGATAGGGCATTTAAACCACTATAGTGGTTAAAAAAAACCTTTGTTGGGTAAACTGTTATTAATTGCTAGAGGAGCTCATCTCCCTGGAGAAAAGAAACAAATGGTCATGAAAGTAGATATTGTATGCAGTCTTAATTCGTTTGTTTGAGTATCATAGGTTACAAATTAAGCTAGAAAGAGTGGAAAAAGAATCTATACTCTTAGAAGAATTTGTTTCTGTCTGTTTGTTTTCATAAGGGTAGGTGTGTTTGCACATCTAAATGCATTAATCTCTAAAATAATAGCAGTGGACTACTTTGTTCTTAGATTTTATGGTTCATTGTCATATTTGGAGAAGGGAGCAGATTTGCTTCAGGTTAGCCAAAGTAGAGGCCTGTTGCATTCAGGAAACTGAATACATCACAAGCTAAGCAAAGCATATAGAGCGTTTACTTGCCCTGGACCCTGAAATAAGCACACTGAATTAGAATGTCCAGCAGCAATGCATTGCCATTTTGCAATATAGTTAAGCTTAAGTATGTAAGTAACATATAAAGGCAAAGAAGCAAAATAAAACCCCTGGTAAAATTCCTCAAAAGGAAAACTGATAAATGTGCTAACAGTAAAATCTGCAAAATGAAAACAAGAGATGCAGATGAACTATGAAGACTTGCGTGACAAATTCAGAACCGCCATTTGACCCAAAAATAAGCTGAACTATGTTAAGAAGAAATAAGATTCCTCACTTTCTTTTAGTGAAGAATAATGAGAAAAAAAAAACAAACAGTGATGAGAATGATGGGAATAGTTTGATCAGTTCATTTTTATTTTTTAAATTATTTTTTTCCTTGTCAGAGAATTCTGACATCTAGTCAATTTGGGCTTGGTGCCTCATGGTTTAACTCCAGACATCAACTCATCCCCACACAGCCACTTGCTCTCTCCTTCTGGGATAGGGGAGAGAACGGTAAAGGTAAAAGTGAGAACACTTGTGGATTAAGATAAAGGAAAGTGAATGGATAAAGCAAAAATCACACACAGGTAAGCAAAGCAAAACAAGGAATTCATTCACTTCTTCCAACTGTTCAATCATCTCCAGGAAATGAGTACTCTATCACATGTAATGGTCATGTGGGAGAACAAATATGATATGATATGTTCTTTCTTCTTTCCCCATCTTTTTATGCTGAGCATAAATTCATGTGATACAAAAGGAATATCCCTATAGGTGGTTGGGATAAACTGTGTCATCTGTGTCCCTTTCTAATTTCTTGTGCACCCCCAGCATAACTGCTGGTGGGGTGCTGTGAGAAGCAGAAAAGCTATTTGCTTAGCAATCACTAAAACTTTGGTGTGCTATCAACACTGTGTTCAGTACAAACCCAAAACAGCCCCACACTGACTACTGTGAAGAAAATTGACTCCACCTTGACAAAACCACCACAGTGACTAAAATCAGGGCAAGGTCCATAGCCATAAGTAGCAAGTACACAACATCCATGCCTAGGTGTTGTGTACTCTAATATGATGATGATCAAAGAATGTCTGCTTCAGACAAATAGTGAAAAAAATTTGTAACTGGTGATGCCTGTTGACAACAATAGTCAAGCAGTGCTGTTTTGAAGCTGAAAACTGGACTGAATTGTCAGTCATCTAAACATTTCTTTCACAGTAAACTCTAATTCCTCGACTGATGTGTATATCTGTATTCAGTTTCAATGTGTGTCTTGATTCTAAGAGGTGAGCATCAATATTTGATGCTCCTGTCTTTATCTTCTTTTATATTCAATTGAGAAAAATAGACCTCCTTAGAAGAAATTCAGTCTGATCTGTCCTAGTTACCTACCTAGCTCTACAGACAAATTGTCCTATGGAGTGCATATTTCACTCCACTGAATATAAAAGGCAGAACTGAATAATTATTTCTTCAATTGCTTTAAATTTAAAACTCTATCTTCCAATGCATGCAAAAAAAAAAATCAGTCTGTGAAAGAACAGAATCTTCTGAATTTCAGCTCAATTCAAACTGTTCTGGGGACCCAGAGGTGATAGGTGACATTTAGGGTTTTTTTTTTTAAATCTCTTTTATTAGAGTGAGATAGACCAACTGGTGTCCAGCAACTAGCAAAGAAAGTAGGACAGAATTTTTGCCTGGAGTGAATCCAGTTTTCTTTGCCTCTTGGCTGCTGGAAGCTCAGCACACTTGGCATGTGCTCTGCAGCTGAACAGCCTCCCTCTGCCAATCCTTTCGACCTGACAATTTGGCTTTTAACCAAATCATCTAGAATGCATCACTAGGAGTCATATGATAAGAGTGGTGAACTGATGACTAAGATTTACTTTTGTG
>VRYO01002772.1:48182619-48237119 GCA_009812075.1 Sialia sialis | reverse complement strand
AAAAAAAAAAAAAGCAACATAGGAGGACTTTCAGAAAGTTGAGGAACTTCAGAAAGTAACTTCTGGGAGAATAGCCTAAGTGGAAAAATTGTTATGGAATTATGCAGAACATGATCAGAAAGTGGGAAGAGTGCTGAAAAGACAGACTATGATATAGAAAACTATAATGGAAAAATCTTTCTGAAATATATTTTTTCTGTAATGTATTGCATGTACGTATTGCTACACTTTGTCTTCCTTTTGAAATGCAAATATTTTCTCCAAATTTGCAGAGTCATGCTTTTATTAGCTCTGCTTTAAATGTTTAAAGAAAATATTTCAACTTCAGTTCATGCTTTCCTTATATCTTTTCAAAATATTTTCTCCTGCATGTAACTGTCAAAATGTTTTTTAGTAGTAGTACTATAAGTAAATGCTTAATGAAATGATATGGCATCTGTGAAAGGAAAGAAAAGGGAAAGGGGGAATGACCACACCACCAAAAATATAATTTTTCTTTTTTTTTGTTTTTCTGATCCATTTATCAATGTCTATGGCCTGAGTCAAGTGTCCTGTAAGTAGACAAACACCATGTTTCATATTCTTTCCAGTACATATTAACGTCAAAGTTGTCAAATAGTTTAAAAATGAAACATGACATCCTAATAAAAACTAAAAGCTCTCATTTGGAATACAAAATGTGTTGATGGAAAATAGCCTATAATCACACAGTGCCTATTTAGCACTAAAGAGTGTATGGAATTTGCTGAGTGAAGTATTTTACTTTGGTAGGTATTCATTTGACACATTGTTGAAAAAATTTTTAAAATTTTAAGCGTTCTTTTAGCAAACCACTTTATCTGAAATGCTTTTGCCTTCACACAGATAATAATGCATTTTTCTTTTGTGCGTGTTGCACTATCTAATTCAGCTAAAGCATAGCTAAATTAATAAGACTTTAAATAATGTTTTTCAATCATAAATATTTTAAATCTTGATAACTTAAAAAACAATTTATCAAATGTTAATAATTTGACCTAACACAGCTAAAAATAATCTGCTTGTATTTGGCTTTGATTACTAAATATCTTGATGGGATTGGTTGAATGTAGTCTGGAGGCAGAGACAGGAAGGATTACAGTCTGAAAGAGTGGGGCACAAATGGCTTCAGAATATGTATTCCATTTTTTTTTCCTCTTCAGTGACGACAGATATAAGCACTTACCCCTCAGAGCTGTCATTAAAAGAGTCCCACCAGATCTATCTACATTACCAAGTAATTACTGCACTGTCAAATAATAAAAGACCAGAAGCAGCTCAGAGGATGATACTCCTGTTCATCCACCCTCTTTAATTGCTTGCTTTTCCCCTGGCTATGGTTTGGACACACAGAAGTGAAAAGACCTCAAGGAACGAGGTGCACAACTGAGAGTAACAGGTTATTAGGGACTGAGAAAAAATATGACATGGCTTGTCTTCTCTAGAATACTAGCAGGGTCAAGAGAAACCAGACTCTGAAATCTAGTCTGTGAGTGAGCTACTAACTCTAATCTTCTTTTATTTGACAATGCAGACATAGACTGTTAAAATAAACATATTTTTTAAGAAATATTTGTACGAGTATTGGTGGCAATTTTTTGTTCAATGCAGGAAAGGAATTCTATTCCAATTAAAAAAAAAAAAGAAAAAAAAGAAAAAAATAGTGGATAACTGTTGACAATTTGACAAATCAATTAAATTTGTGCAGGATGCAACTGTCTTATCAAATTTTCAAAAAAGTAATTTTCCTGAAAATAGAGGTATAGAAATAAGTATTTGAAGAAGGATACAAAGGAAGAGGAAAACAGAAATGCAACCAATACCAAAATTATGAAAATCCAAACTTGTAAGCATTACCTCCCATAGCTTTAGCAAAGAGAAATGAAGAGAGAAAGGGCTTGTAAACTTAGAAACAAGTTTCATAGGGAAGTAATTTATATCCTGGTAAATTTAAAATGCTCTGTAACTTTATAGATTGGCTTTAAATAAAGTTGATGACCAAATGAAACTCTTGGTATTATGAATGAGTAGGATCACAAAAATAACATCTTCATTTTCTCTCTGTGATAACATATTTTAAAAGAGGAAAAAGCTGCAGAGCAACAGCAGCCCAAAAAAAGGAGTAAGAAAGACACCAAGGTCAGCATAGAAGTGGAAAATAAATGCTACAGGCACCAGAGAAGAGATTCTGGTGCAGTCAGTGCCACAGACCATGGAGAAGCAGCTGTGCCCCTACATCCCATGGAAGTTTGGGGTGGAGCAGGTGGATGAACAAGGGTGATGGTGACCCCATGGAAAGCCTGTCCTGCAGAGGGCTCCTGGTAGGGTCTGTGGCTCCTTGGAGAGACGACCCCATGCTGTAACTGATTTACTGGCAGGACGTGTGACCCCACTGGGGACCCATGCCAGAGAAATCTATTCCTTCAGGACTGCACCTCATGGAATGAACTCACACTGGAGCAGTTCATGAAGAACTACAGCTTGTGTGAAGGACTTACATTGAAGAAGTTCATGGAGGACTCTCTCCAGTGGGAGGAAACTTCTGGTGGAGCAGAGGAAGACTGGGAGGAGTCCTCCCCCTGAAGAGGAAGGAGTAGTAGACACAATGTCTCAAACACAAATCCCTTTCCCCATTGCCCTTTCCACTCTGCTGTGAGGATGTAAAGTACACAGGAGTAAAATTGAGCCCAAGAATAAGGAAGAGATGGAGAGAAGGTATTTTAAGATTTGATTTTATTTCTCATTATCCTGTGCACAAGCCTAGACTCTATCACGGCTTTTTTTCTACCCATCCAGGTGAAGAGGACTGATAGGCAGACTTGCTGGGCACCTGGTATCCAGCCAAGGTCAACACCAAAAATGTATTAAATGTTTATCAAATTTACTGCACGCTATAATGTACAAGTACTGCTGCCATTGAGAACAGCTACTTGTGAATGGGTAATAATTTATTCTTCAAACACCGGCTGCTACATGTAGCTTTCTTCTGCACTTAGTATTTTACAAAAATATCACTGAAGTTATGCTGATTAGGTCTACCCATAATTTGGAATCCTGTTTTTTTAAGAGAAATTAGGAGAATCAAACATTAAATTAAAACTCAATCTAATAATATATTTCTCAGCTTTAACACTGTTTCTAGTTAAGAAACTTTCTTCTTTTTATATTTCATGTTTAAGCAAAATTTAGCATGAATTCATGATCTGAGACATTGGGCAGTATCCAAATACAATAATTCTTTATTTAAAAGAATACTTTAAAGCACATGTCTAATAATTGCTCTTACTTATTTTTCTGTCTTTTTATTTAATAGCAAAAAATCACACCTCTTAATTCTATATCTAAACTTCAAAGTAAGCTTTCTATTTCTAAATTAGTAATTTTTTTTTTTTTAATTAATTAGTATTAAAGTCTGATGCTGCTAATCTCAGTTGTACTACTTAGATCTAGTGTGGCATTTTTGTTACTTGGAACCACTTTGAGGATAGACAGATATGTAGATGTGAAAATAGGTAACATATATATACAGGTATGGATATGTGAACATCTTCATAATCTATAAAGGGAATTCTGTGTTTGGGCCAATAAAATCACTTTAAGAGCATTTTTAGGATGAAAATTAATGCAAAAATCTGTATCTTCTTTTTTCATCTTAGATAACAGCATGAAACAATAGGATACTGTACCAAGAGCCCTGTGTGAGCTCCAGACAGGGTGATTTGTCCATAGAATTGAGCATAATTCAAAAATGACTTCCTGGGTCCTTCAAATAGAGTGGCTGTATTATCATGATGGTAGCGCATTTAGTTCTTGCTCTTCTTGCTCTCATCATGGTGATGCAGTATCGTACTGACAGAGATTCTACAGGTATAGTACTTCCAGAAACTTCAGCCACTAGTGCTTGATACAGACACAATTTACATAATAATCTTATTCTGATTCTTTTTTTTTTTTTTTTTTTTTTTTTTGGTGTTTGTGTGTGTGTGTGTGTGTGTCTTTGTACTATCTCACAGTATTGGTAACATTGCTAGTGTTGACTCTGGAAATAGAAAATAATAAATATGAGATGACTTTCAGATGTGATGATTTTCAAATACTATACCAATTAGTCATAGAGTAGTATCATAATTGTTTGTGATATTGGAATTACTTTTCATAGTGGTAAATTGTGGAACTAGAGTAGTTATTTGTGAATTGACTGAATGGATTGGAAATGAAGATTTGGCTAAGCATGCCAAACACATCCTCTTCTTCCATACTGTTAAAAAGAAATTCAGGATGAATGTATGGTGAGAAAGAAATGCAGAATAACTTGCAGTTAATACAATGATGAATAAATGTTGAAAATGTTTTGCCTTTCCTTGTAGGCCTTTTCTAGATAAAAATGTAATTAAAAATTAAGAAATCTTTATGCATATGAGGGCTCTAGCATGAGTCATAATGTTATAATGGCCCATTAAAATAATGAAACTTTGGAAGTAGGACTTCTAGTTCAATAATAATTACTTTTTTTTTTTTCCTTTTCCCCACTATGCTACAGCACAAAATCAAGCTCCAATACTGTCCTTATGTGACTTCTACTAAAGTTCTGCATCCAGATCAATAGGAGAAGGATATTCTTTGCCTTTTAAGTCTGTCTCACGACTTCCAATTCATTTTTAATATTAAACAATGTACTAGGAAAAGGTTATTAGAGTTTTCTTTCAATAGTGGATTGTTTCTATACATTTCCCTGTCCCCATTCTATAGTAAACCCAGCAAAAGTGCTGCAAACTGTAGGTGAAACTTCTTATACTTCACCAGTTTCTGTTACTTTCTTTTTCCTTACAGAAGCTTGTCTAAAATTTTAAATCTTCCATAAGGGTCTTAATGTGTGATCTTACCTGCACAATGAAAAGTTAGTACAGCTATGTAAATATCTGGTACTCTTCTACCCATAGTTTATCTTTATTAGGTCCGAAAGTAGTCCTACTGCATCTTTGTAATTTTCTGTTGCAGTAAGGCCTGCTCATAAATTGCATAAGCCTAGAATGTTTCAGAATTTATATTTATGCAGATATCTTTCCATTTAATATATTATTTTTATATTCAGCAGACTATGTATTGAGGGGAAAAGTAGTTATTATAACAAGGATTTGTTCTGAAAATTTCTATTTGAGTTTAAACAAAAAGAACTGTAGTCTTCAATGACAGTATTTAACATAAGGGTTATGGAGCTACAGTGACCTGTGCTGGCCAAAGATTTAGCTATAATAACTTTCTGTCAGGTGAGAAGGTAGAAGGATTCAAGTTTCCAATTAGATGTGTGGCTAAACAGTTTTTCAGAGGCAGGAACTAAATAATTACATCTGTCCTTGAAATGTTCTGTGTCATATTTCCAAAGAGGCATCTTTATCCCAGCTGTTCAAGACCAAAGAAAATAATGGTAGAAATCCCTGCGGATCCTTTAAAAGATTTTTTGCAAACACAGTGTTATAAAATCTCAGTTAAACCAACAAAACGGTTCAGCTTGTAAGCTCTGGAACTTTACATGGTCTACAAGGAAAGTATCTTATTGAAAATGAAATTTTCCCTCACACCCTGGAAAATGGAAGGGTAGCTGTATGTCAACCTTTAATTATATTTAGACTTTATTTCAAACTAACACCGAGAATCGTTAACACCAATGTAAAGGTGAAAATACTAGTTAAGCTTTACATTGCTTATTCTTACATTACCTAGACTTCTTCCTCAGAAAAAATATTCCTTTAAATTAATATGCTTTGTTTAAGAAGCTTGATAAACAAAAGATAAGGATCCCAGAATTTAGACTTTTTTATATAATACAGTTAAGGACAAAAAAAAAACTATATAACAGATTTGTCATTGTTTTTTGACCCTCTTTCTTGACTTCAATATTAGATTGTTTTCCACAGAAACAAGCAGAAATATTTTTCTAGATGAAATTAATTTTATATAAAACATTAGTGTTATTTATTTAATAGTGATTTGTGCGTATACCAGCACATTTCTACATTTTGAGTTTCCGTCTAAATTTTATACTTCAAGGGTTACATCTGCAGCTGTTATGTGGAGACTGAACATTTTTTCATTAAAGTAGGTTTCCACTGGCTTAACCTCGCACTTTGAAAATGTACCATTTAATCAGTGCTGCTATTTTCTTGTAATGGAAAAGAGCAAAACTTGTGACTGTTGGCTTTGTATAAGCACACAGTACAAAGTTTTCTGCTTACGCTACAAAGTTAGGTAGCCACATAGAAAAACAATGTAGTATGGAAGACTATATAATTATGAAATATTGGTATTAATTTTTTAGATGAATTTATTTAAAATGGAGCAAAGAAAAATTATTTCTTTTGTATTCCACATATATATTTTACAAACTGTAAAGATAATTTTGGAAAATTATTTAATGGAAAGGATTTCAGACCTGAAAGTAAGATAGATCCTAAGAAGAAAATAAAACAAATGAGCAAGCTGATTTCTATATGTCAAGTATGTGATGCAGAGACTTTAACATAAACACATTTTTTATCATAAGGCCAAATGGCATAATATAAAATCTTACAGGAGAGGGAAAGAAATGGTATTTTTTGAATCTTCTCATATTAAATATGCTGCAGCAAAATTTATAGTGAACAAAATATCTCAAAATAATTATTGCTATTTTTATTAACTGGTAGTAAAACATCATTTGATGTATTAATAGCTGATAAGTTAAAAGATGGAAAGTGTACTTTTTGTGTTGTTTTAATGATGCTTTATTTTGAAATCAGAAATATGCAACAAGTGCAATGGGTCTGAGGCTAAGAAACTAATAGAAACATGTAAAACTTTAAAGATTTTTCTCTGGCTGAGATGATGTTGTGAAGGAATTTATATATTGCATGAACTGGAAGACCCCTACATTCATTCTCTGTTCAGTCTTAGGTTGTTTTGTGCTTTGGAGTGCTGTCTGTATTGTATAAGAGACATTTTGCCTAAAAACTTCAATATGTTTTGAATCAGAAGTTAAAGAAATACCAGTTAGTACAAAGTAGATTTATTCTTATAGTAAATATGGGGAAAATAAAGAAAACTAATCCTTTCCCCATTTTCTTTGAGAGGTGATATCTTAATTTAGATGAAATAACAACAGTCTGTTGTATAATACGTTTTAAAAGCAATTGTGCTAAGCTGTGAGACTTACACAATTTGTGATCAAGCCTTCCTATTATTTAATTGCTTTTTTTGATTGTTTTAAGCTTACATTTCCTGTCACAGAAAAAAACCCCTCCTATCAAACCAGCAGATTTATCAGGTGAATACCAAGCTCATCACTTGCTAGAGATAACTTGTTAGTTTAAGATTTCCCAGCTGATTGCAGTGCATTGTTTCTCTCTGATGCTCTAAGTTATAAAAATATTCATAATGTTACATTAATTTTTATTTTGTTCAGTGCACTTCATTTTTTAATCCTAACCAAAATAAAGTTTTATGTCAACCTAATTCTACTTATTCTATTTTAACTCAACATGTTATAACTACATATACACATTTTCCTTAATTTTCCTTTTTTCTTTGTTGCTATTAGCATCTATATAACCTTATTACAGTAATTTCACAATTATAAGCTGCACCTGATTATAAGCCACACCTCCCAGTAGCCAGGTAGACCATGGGATTTGTCCATATATAAGCTGCACCTGAATATAAGTTGCACTCCCCTCACCCCCCTTTTTTTGGGTTGGGGGGGGGGGAGGATCCATGTGTAACAAAGTAACAAATTAGTAACAGAATCCCTGCCAGCTGGGTTTGGTGTCAGGTGCTCAAGTTGCAAACAGTTTTCATAGACCAGCCAAGCCTTTAAAGGCAGCCCCAGGCACCCTCCCGGCTGGCTCTCAGTTCTGGGTTGGCATTTCACTGGGATTTGTCCATAGATAAGCCGCACCTGAATATAAGCCGCACTACTGGGGTAGGCTGGATTCTTCAATGAAAAAGGTGCGGCTTATAATCGTGAAATTACTGTAGTTCAGAACCTTGATGGTCATGGTTCTACTCTGGAAAACTCCCCCAGAAAGTTGGTGTCTCACGCTTTTTGGTCTGGACTTTGATTTTAATTTGACATCTTTAACTCCTTGTTCATTCTGATGTAGCAAGCAGACTTAAACATATTTGCCTTGGTTGCAAGACACTTCTAGTCACAAGGTAGCTCATGACAGCTACAGATTCATAGGGTATAGCTGGGTGATATGACAATGATTAACTGGTAACATTGTCCCCCTCCTGACAGCATCCTGTCCCATACTGAGCTAAGAGCATCTAAGTACATCTACTTAATTACAAAATAGTGAAACAGGTCTCTGTTCAAGAGATTTTCTTTATATATCCATTGTGAAAATGAAAGGAAATTGATCATGGGGTTTTTAAATAAATAAAAAAAAAACTTAAAAATTATATCTCTTCAAAATATTTCTTGTAGTAACTAATAGAAATCCACAAAAGAGAAGATTCTAAAGAAAGCTATTATAAAAGAGTAAACCAACTAAGTATGCAAGGAGAAGTAGAAGAAAATAATATGATTATAAAGGATTGCATAGTTATTTTTTTTGTTAAAGGAGTATGATTGTATAGTAGAGAGGGAATCAGACTTTTTGGCTTGTCCTGGTAGTAGCATACACAGTAGTAAAAATTAAGCTGGAGGAAAGGAAACAATGAATGAGCAAGAGATGAATTTTCAATCCCTTTAACTTGGCTCACACACTGGAAGTTACAGCCCACAGATAAAGTTATTATAAAAATGCTAAACTGGAGTAGTTGTATTTATTTTCTTTTGTCCTACTTTGGTCCCAGGTTCTAAACAAAGGAGGTATATCAGCTAAAACTATAATCTTAATTTTAAAAATGTATTTAATATCTTTTACACCTATTTTAGGGGGAAATAACTGAAAAAACATGATGAATAAAGTGAAAGTAATTGTTAGTTAATAAGCTGTAATAGATAAAGCTCAGCTCAAAATATATGTCTTTTTACCTTAACACTTTCTCCACATTAACAAGATGTCAGGAGAATAGTTGTCAAAGTCTTCTTATTTCTGAGAGCATACTTAACATTAGGTGATGTATCACACATTAAAAGCAAAATCTCTGACTGGATTCGTACATCCAGTCCATATCAAATGAACCAAGTATCAATAATAAATTTATTTCAAATGCTGCAAAAATTTACTGAAACCTTAGTGATGGGAGCAAGACAAACCTGTTCTAGTAATACTTCATTATTTAGAAATAAAGAGACAACTAACAAAAATATTCTTCCCTGAAATTCCTAAGCTCAAGCAAAGCAATGTTTCCTTCTCATAAGCAAGATTTTTAGAAGTTAAATCTGATTTTGAATTATCAACTGGAAAACAGAGTAAGAACATAACAAGTAGATTGTATGGGAAGAACAATAACAAGATTTAATGAGAAAAAGTTTGCAAAGAAAAAAAGAAGCATTCTCATAACTTAGCTAATTTTTGAAAAAATATATTTTAAATTAATGATTTGTAAAATTAAATAGGGTAATAAGATTCACAACTAGGCTCAAATTCTTTACTATATTTAAGTGTAATTTTTAAGCATAAATGGTTTTGAACAAATAAAAAAGAGTAATAAATAGGAATAAGCTATAAATGACCTGGTTATTCTAATAATATTAGTAAAATATCTTCAATAATCTCCTGTACCATTTAATTTGAATACTCTTCTATCTGTAATTTTCCTTAGAAAAATCCTGTCAAAGAGGAAATTGCTATTAAATTCAAAGTTTGAGAGCTGATGTCCAGATAACTTTAAGATATGCCTAGATAGCTATATAGCTGGTGAAATTCAATTACTGAATGCTAATATACTAAACAGGAGTGCCTATAATACATGTTTGATAGGCCTTTCTACCATGTCACAGCTACAATGTTTTGAGATATTACTAGTGGCCCTAGATGTCTATTTTTATGTAACTGAACCATTACTATGAGCAGAAGACATGAGTTCATTTTAAACAATGCTAAATTTCATTAATTCAGGAGTAATATTTTGTACCATGTTTTCTTAGAAATTTGGGCATAGTTTCTATTGCTTTGTATTCTGTACTGGTACAAAGCTTAACACAGGTCTTTTTTCTGCAACCAAACAGGTGGAGAAAATCACTGTGGTGCAACAATTACTTAGTGTGGGGTCCTTTATATTCTAGAAAATGTGGAATACATTCTACATGTTCTTGTGGATTTTGATTAATTTATTTCCTGGAGTTCACCTCTGCAGTGGCTTAAATTATTAAAAGATTAGTTGCATATCCTGCTCTGCAGGGAAACACAATTAGTAACTAATTTGACATGAGACAGAAAAAAAGGGACTTTTCTATTATGCTTCTTTTAAAGTGATATCAGCATTGTTCCATGTTTTGTGTGTTTTGCTTTGTCAGGGGTTTTTTTGTTATTTTTCTTTCTTGATTTATTTTAATATTTATTTATTTTTGAAACATTTCTTTTTATATTAATCAGATTTTTTGTTCTCTATGAGCAACACAATTTATTTAGTCTGATTTTGATTGACATCATATCATTTTCTACACTAGTCTCCTGCTGTTATCAGATAATGCACTAGACATCATAGCACTTTCACAGCTGGCAACAAAATCTCTGATCAATTTCAGATACTGAATATATTAGAAATACATTTAGGACTTTTAGTTTCTTCACATTTAGAAATAATTTCTGTGAAAATTCATATGTTAAATCTATACATAAATGAAGGATACTTTTCACAAAGGTAATGTAGATTATGTTCCTTTCCTACAATTGCACTTGTTACAAACCTAGGGAAGAAAAGGCAATGAATTACTTTAACCTCATTATTTCAGTGGGATGATTTCAAAGCTTTCTCTGCTTAATTCAGAATAGAAACTCAATTTATATTAAGAGAGATTATCAAAGGCTGATCACCCTACTGATCATCCAGAGGTTGATTTCTGCCACCTGTCCTAGGAGAACACCAATTTCTTCAATTTTGTACACATAACTTATTATATATTGAAGTAGAAAGAGATAGAGTTATAGATTATAGGAAGAGTTCAGCCTACTTACTTTTTATCTTGCCAGTTTAGGCAAAATAGGGTTGGGTTTTTTTAAGACTTTCTATTATCTATGGCTTCCTATTCTTTGATGCATATAATATTTTTTAGTCTTGTTAGGCTAACTTCTCTAGGCATCTAATCACATTTTAGTAGAGGTGCTCATAAAAATTCCTTTTCAAGCCAGTGGATGTCTAAAAGCAACTTTGATTCACAGATAAACCAGAAGAGGAATCCTACTTTAATTCCTGGGAAAATCAATCTATTAGTTAAGCATAAACCAGGCCATAAAAAATTATAGTATTCGTTTTGGTGGATGAAACCCTCAGAAACTCACTCATATGCAATTGCTGAAGTAGTTCCATATGAAACAGAACAATTACATCTCCTCTTCCATACAGGGACATTTAAACTCATGATTTCTCATATCAAAACCATAGAATATATTTGGAGATATTTATTTTTCCATTCTTCCTATTGAGTCAAGGAGTGCAAGTGAGTACTGTGAGGAAGACTCATGCCCTTGTGAGCCACACAAAAGCAAAATTACTGGTTCATAGAGGTACTTGTGGTTTATATATTTTACTTCAGACTCTGCCTATGGAGTGAATGCTGAGCGGGCAGGTCACTGACACACATAGAAAAGGCTCACATGTTTATGTTTTCTTCACCTAATTCTTTACTATATGAAAATCAATTGACAGAAATCCTAGGTTAAGGCATGAGGCACACTGCCTAGAATATCCAGATACAGAGATCTTCAGAATCTGGACACAGTCCTTAACAATCAGCTCTAGGTGCCCTGGATTTGGGACAATATCTTCAGAGGACAGCTGCCAGTTTCCTAAAGAATTTGTCTCATCAGGAGGCTGACACAGCTTCGCCACAAGACATTCCATTGAACTACTATGATGGAAAAGTCTTATAAATTAACTTCACTCTGCTTTTTAAGGCAGTCAGTCATGAGAAAAATAATATTGTGTTCTGAATTCCAGGTCAAGAGATGTTAGGGTCTATCAGCTCTGAGATAAGTGATCATTACCACACATCTTATATTTCCATGGCTGATTCAATGCAGAACCCACTCTACTGATAATAGCATCAAATTGCCTACAGAGACATATATGTTTTTCCACAGTCAATAATTCAATATGTAAACAAGTAGGGGTTTCCTTTTGGTGCTCTAAATTGCTGTCCAAATGTATCTTTCAATTGACTGTACAGGGAGTTCCCAGTACTGTGAAACCACTCTGTCCCACCCTGTGGAACATAGATTTAAAGGCCACCTAAACTAGGAGGCAACCTAAGCACCCATCCTGAGATTTTAGGCTCAAGATTTGAAATGTAGTTAAACCTCAGAAACCCAAATATTAAGCATTTTCCAGACACCATTTTTGCCTGTGTTGTCTTAGCCATGTTCTGGTAATAACGGCTTCTACTTGAACTCATGCTCAACTAACTCATTGAAGATTACTTAGCTATGTATGCTTGCATAGTGTTGAAACTCAAAGTTTAGATAATGAAATACCTAATCTGTCTTAAAGATCAGCAATGATATATAAACTAGCAGTAGATGTCTCTAACTCTTGTCTTACAAAATTAGGCCTTTTATCAATCTCCCTGGATTCTTTGAATTCACATTTGTAGGTGAAGATTAGTGGATTTCCATAAAGATAAACTACAAATATAAGCCAAAACAACTTTTTTCAGACATCTGGACAGCATATTTATAGAGAAAGTCAAATAGGAAAAAAAATCTATTCATCAATCACATAGAAATAAATGAAATAACATCTTTAGAATGTTCCTGAAGTGATTTTTGAATTTATATTCAGTTCAGATACATCAACAGAAATTGTTTTCTTGCTTTAACCTTCAATAATTTGAAAAGCCTGAAAAGACTCTTAGAAATGTTGTGTTTCCATATCCATCCCCCTCAATAATTGATTAAAAGTATTGAAGAATTTTCAAGAGAAGCAACCACTAGGTATTGTCTCCTTTCATAGTTTCATGAATGTATAGGGAGTTTCAGAGAATAGTAAAAGGCTGAAAATAGGAATGGGTTTTCAAAGTTAACCTCTGTACAATCAGAACTATTTTAAAACAGAACACATCTCTAAAGAGAATAAAATTAATTTTAATATGCTTTCAAAGCAAAATTGTATTGCTGAATCATCAAATTACTAAAACTTTCTAGCTGAAGAACTGTGGGGTTTTTTTCTTCTTAAAACCATGTGTAATATGTCTTGGACATAGTTCCTGTAGTTTCATGTACCAAACATGAAATTACCAATCTTCTTTATTAAAACTTTGGAATGTCACTTTTCCTACCAACCTTTCTATCCTTTCAGTCTTGGTATCATCTCCAGCTTCTTTATTATCTCTATAAATGTAATCCATCCGTTGGTTTCATAACTCTTCTTTTAAGAACCAAAAAGTCACCTCTTTTTTTTTTTTTAATTTTTAAGGTCATCCTTTAAAGAAGATGTCATACTTAAAAAATAATGTCTCTTTCTGCTATTCTTCAGCAATTCTTCACTCCAGTCCAGTTTCTTGACAATATATTCCTTCTCATCAATCTATAATAAAGTGCAAACGAAAATTCACTGTATGCCATCAGATAAATTGGGAACCCAAAATTTTGCATGCCTTCTTCCTGAATAAACCTTCTCTACTGAAGTCCAAGTTCCTTGATACTTTCCTTCTTGTCTTTCCTTAGGACCTTGAAGCTCTACTTCTTGTAGTCACATTTATTATCATTATAGTCAGACAGATATTCTTTATTTATCAGCTGCAGGACAAGTACAGAAGCATCTGAAGGTACTTCAGGACTTGCATTCAACAACTCCTTTCACACCTTGTCACCTTCTCTGCCTCTCTTTTTTCAAATCCTACTGTCCATGCATCACAATAGTTCAGTTGTTCATAATAGTCTGCTATATATTTACTATGGTCTGTAACTTCTTATTGGCATCCAGTTCCTTGTTTCTATGCTGTGCTGCACTCCTTAGAACAAGGACACTTCAGATGGATGTAGAGTCACTTCACAGTTTCAAGGGAAATGTGAACATCTCCCCCATTGCCCTTTCCAACACATACTCTCCGTCATATTTTAGGCTTTGGTATCATTTCTGTGACAAATCTTGCTTAAAGTTCTCTTCATTATGTTATTCACAGACAACTGTGATTCTTGAATCCTCTTTATCTTTAGCAGCTCTTATTCCTTGAAGTGAGTTCACAGTTACAGGAGCCAAAGCATGACAACTATGCAACCAGGAGTTGACGTGCAATATGCATGTGTTTATTTTTCCTTTCCCTTTAATAGTATGATTTGGGGCATCACCACCTAGACTTCTCTCCTCTGTTTGAGCCCTAAGTGTTCCCAGCTTTCAAGTCTCATGGTCCTGGAAAACTTTTTCCTACCCCTACTCAAGCAGAAGTTTTGAACATTCCTTCTGTTTGCCATGGGGTGTAGGATCTGGACTGTGCCAGATCTCTGCAAGGATTCTTTCACTTTTCCACACATCTTCCCTGATGCAACATGCTCTTCACAACTCCTCCCTCGTCTCTTTCCTTTGGCTTAGCAGCTTGACTAGAGCACACCTGCAGCTGAAGGTATTTCCAGCTCCTACCTAAGAGAAGAGCATCTGGTTCATCCTGCAGCCCAAGACCCAATGATTACACCTCACCTTGGAAGTCCCTCTTAGGTCAATGTCTATGTTAGTCCAAGTCACATGAATTAAACTGTGTCCTTTTGTGTCAGTTGAGCTGGCTGGGAGTCTCAAGAAGCATATCAGGGACTTTGGAATTACCCTGTTTACACCAAATTTGTATGGACTACCTAGCTCTCCTTGAGCTATTTTTAGTAGTTTTGGTGTACTGGCACTCCTTGCCATCAGTTTCCAATAAGAAACTGGGCACGGATTTCTGCTTATTCTGAGAGTATACCTACTTGGCAGTAACTGTGTCTCTTGGCAGTCACTGTTACTCAGTTCCCAGCTCCCCAGTGAGTAGATGCTTGTGCTTTTCATTTCTATTTTTCATCCCTGTCAATTGCAGACATTCATATGAGTACAGGTACAGGGCTCTGGTAATGAAAAGGGATGCATATATAGAGATATAGAAATATATCTCAAAGATTAAATGATGCTAAGGCAAGGACAATGCTTTTGAATAAGAATATTCTATGGGAGTTTTTAAATTTATTTTTCTTAGTTGTCTCTGATTGTTTAAAGGCATGGTTTGCCAGACATTTTCCATTTAAGGACTGAGCTTACAATTACACGAAATGTATGACACTAGTCTGAAAAGGCTAATCCTACTTTTACCATTCTATTCTCTTGATGTTCTGATCTAGGCTTATTTGAGCATTTTAGAGTCTATGAGATTATGGAACATGATGAGGTACAGTGTAACCCTACATGGTCAGAAGTTAATTGGTATTTAAAAGCTTATTTCCAAGAACCTGTCAATGTTTTGAAGCTTTTCTTAACAGCAGAATAGAAAGAGAACAGCAGAATGGGGGCATTACAAGTGCAGCAGTGTGGTGTAGGAATTTAGACCTAAGATATTTAAATTGCTGAACAGGTTTCTGTGTGAAGCTCTCTTTTAATAAAATAGATTATTTTCCAACTTTAAGAATAGTGAATGTGAACTCTTCTGTAATTACTGTGGGAAAATACCACCTAGGGAGACAAAAATTTAGTCTGAACTAATTTTTAATCTCAGTATGTATGTAATAAGTAAAGGTTACCCGGGCATCAAGAGAAGCAATACCTAAAATCCCCTGTCAGACTTAGAATGAATTGTAGTTCTCACGTCTCAAGTGGCAGATCATTCATAACTTTGTACCTCCTGTAGCAATGTTCATTTTAATCACCTGATGTCAGCTTAAAATTCAACATTATTATTGATTAAACATTTGATTATATTCATTCTAATGTTTATGTCTCCGACATTCTGTGAATCAATTTCTTCAGACTAAATGAGCCCTTTTCAATCCATGGAAACTAATTTTCAGCCTGTTGATTTATTTTTACAGACAGAAATTTTGAGTACCAATGTGCAGCTATGTGCAAATTATGACCCTTGATGGTCATAGAATACTACTGAATCTTTGAAACTATGTATACTATAAATCGTATTACAATAGATTTGTTTTTTTGGGTTTTTTTTTGTTTTTTTTACAGCTAGTGACTAATAAAGATCCTACTGGGCAGTAATATTATACTCTAAATGCTGTATTTATTCTGATTTTCCAGTTCATTGGCTTGATGTTTACTATCATCTCTGTAAGTATATAGAATATACTTAAAGTCCACAAAAAACCACCATGCATTCAAAACAAATGAGCTCTGAGACAAATAACTTATTTCTTTTGCGTAGTAACTATTATTGCAAATTTCAAATCGAGAGAACAGATTAATTTTTAACTGCAAGCCACATATTTTGGATTCTTTAAACAGGCTTGCTGTTCTCAGTCAAGTCCTATGTAATTTAAAATAGTGCTAAAGTGTTACAATGCATTCTTCTCTAAGTACTGTGTGCAATAAATTATATTTTATAAAATCTAATAAAAAAGTGTCAAATAATTCAAATAAATTAAGATAAAGAATTCCATAATATGTAAAAAGAAAAATGAAGTCTACCTACTCCTAGGCTTTAAGGAATTATGGACAGAAGAATCAAAGAAATGTGTATGTATGCAAGCTTTGGTGTCATTTTCAAAGGCTGATTAGGAAATCTTCCCAACTTAATTAAAAATAAAGTAACAGCTCAAATTTGTCTAGCATGGTTGCCAACTAGTAATTAAAATCTGCACAGACAGCTAGGGATCAGACTGTAGGTAGAGGCAGATGTGATTTTTTTTTTTTTTTTTTTGCATTGAAGTATCTTGAAAGACACTCAAGTTCTAAAATTTTGATTTCACTGATTAAAATGTATTCTTAAAAAAAAAAAGGATACAAAATATTCTCTGATAAACCTCAATTTTTAAATCCTTGAAGCAACTAATTTGTTTAAATTCTTTATAGATTTTCACAAGTGAATGGGAGAACTTTTGCCTCCTCCATTTGCTCATGCCAGGGCTCCCTTCTGCCTAGTATAGTGCCCAGGGACCTGGGATCTTTGTCCAGGATAAGAAACAGAGCTGCCACTTTCCTCTTCTCTGCTTGAATCAGTAGTGAACTTTCCAGAATCACAAGCACATGCACTTTTGTGAATTCCTGAGAACAAACACAGACCCTCTAACTACTTTGCAGCTCTGCTCAGATCCCAGCCCCTCTTACCCACTCCAGAGGTTTCTACTCTCCAGCTGGTCCAGCTCAACGCTTGCAACAAACATGCAGCAGTCACACACTTGTCCCACGGGCACAGAGACTCAGAATAGACTCTGCCAGCACCTGAGACCCCTGCTGAGAACCAAGCTGCCTACTCTCCAGCAGGCTCAACTTAAAATCAGGTTGTGAATGCACACACCACACATACAGTTTTGGGAAGATGCAAACAGCCATTGCCCAGCAGCTGGAACTACAAATATGGGCTTTGCCAGGTCCCTCACTCACCCTGGTCCCTTCTGTAGCTGTTTTTTTGGGACACATGTAATTCCTGTGTGTCTGGGGTCTAAAGACCCCTCACTCCAGTTGCTGAAATGGAGATCCCACTGGCTCCAGGATCTGACACAAGAACCCAATTGAAATCCAGCATTTGGCAACATGATTTAATTGCACACAGGCCTCATGAGCAGATGGTGTTGAGTTCTTGCAGGACACACACATGGCAAAAAAAGTGAGGTTACACAGAAAGAGAGTTCAGATAAGGCATAGTAAGATTTAGAAAGACACGACAAACTTCATTGATCAGGTGCAGGGCTGAGCCAATAGAACATACTCATTGGCACAGCCTTACACATAGCTGGCCTCTTTTGCACCCTTTTCTGAATATCCCCTTGTCTGTACCTCCCTGCTCCCACTTCCCCACACATTGCATCATCATTCTCCGCAGTCCCACTGATTTCCTTCAACATGTAGGACCTCCAGGTTTGCATTTTTATCAGTTGCAAAGTGCTGCTTTGCCTGCAGATCCTTGACAGCCCGTTGATTAGTGTGACTAACCAGGTGTGTTTCTGGTTGTCTCCTTCCCTTTCCACATGCTCCCTTTTGAAAAAACACTTTCTCATCCCACATACTCTTATCAATTCATGCAACGGACCAGGCTTGGTCTTACCATGAACTCCCTATATCATGTGTCAGGCTGGCTTGTCTCTACATCTACTTGTTTGTGGCTTCTTTGATCAGATGCTCTCAGAGGAGCAGACACATATGTGTACACTTCCAAATTCTCTCTGCATAGGTGTGCAAAGTCTGTATAAGTTTTTTTTAGTTACACTACCTGTGGCTTTTGAATAGGCGTCTTATCATACAGTGTGAATTACGGGCCTCAAAAACTGAAGCTAATGTTACTATAATCAAGAATTCACATTAAAATTTCTATTTGTATTTTAGAACACTTTTCTCAGAATAGGCATATTTTCAGGTAGAGAATCTTCAATAAAATTATTGTAAGAATAATAAATTGTTCAGATTCTCTATAGAGTATTACAGATGTACTAATAGTATTCTGTAAGATCAACTGCTAGACAACTGATAAAACATGCTGAAATTAATTATTTGTAGGTGAAATATGTATAGTTCCTTTATCCCACAGTCCCAGAATCACCTCAGTTTACTTCTTACTGCTTTTGTCACGGGTATAGTCTTGGAGTTTAGGAGACAATTCAGTTCAGGAAAGAGCTATGTGAAGGAAACCAATTATCCTTATTTTATCTTATATTTGAGGGGAATATATAGTACAGAATTATCATGCTACTCCATAAAATACTGTATGCATTGTAGTAGTAATCATTTACCTCACATAATTAAGCATAAAAACCCAGTAAGTTCTCTAGCATACAATCATACATTAAAGATTTTTTCTCATGAAGAATTCACTCAGTATCTGACCTTGGTTATCTGCTCAAGAAGCCCAAAGGCAGAGAAGAAACTATATTTGTAAGCCATTTTGGTAAATGTAACCTCAGTGGCAGTGGATTTGTATTTTACAGTATACTATGCACACCATTGGTCCCAACATCTACTATTATTTAGATAATCTTTAATGAGAAATAATGATGTCCTCATGATTTCAACTGGAACACTTTTTTCCCTTGCATGGCTATGAATGAAATCTTCCTTCAAACTACCCCAGTAATTACCATAGTTTTAAGTTAAACTCAGAATAAATCGTTCTCAGGTTGCATGACATTTCAAGTGTGCTGCTCCTCTATTTCAAGCCTAAAAATTGATTTGCATGCCTGACACTGTCTCAGTTGTTCTGAATACACATCTAGTTTAATGAAGGAGCATGTATTTTCCTACTGACATTGCTTCATTTAATATATTACAATACTGATACCCCTGCTAGAAGTAGGATGATCCACTTTTCCACTGTCCTGTAGCTTTAAATGTAAATGTGTAAATGTGTTTCATCAAAAAGTTTTGAATTTATGCTTTAGTATTTTTATCTGAGGTATTCAATATCTTTAGACAGTGTTATAGTGATCTGGATGAGTGAAAACACATTTTAGAGTGCCATCAATCCAAAAATTATATCAAAGCAGTGCATGAGGCATGATTGCATCAGATATAAAGTAATTGAAAATCAGCTTTGTAGTATCCTGTTAATTACAGACAGAGAGTATGAGTTAAGAAACACAGTTTCTTTTGTTTCATATCTATTCTATACTCAGCACATAAGTATAGGCAATTTAGATGTCCTCGGGTTTATTATATATAATTCTCATGTGGAAAATAAAAAGCAATATAATAAAGCAATAATAATTTACATTGGAATATTCAAGGGACACTTTTAAGTATGCTTGCAAAACACTTTGAGAGACTTCGTTTTATTTTATGGGCATATATGTATCTTTACATTGAGATGTACCTGTAAAGAGATATAAATTGTGTTCAGTAGTGATAAGTGTTGACACAGCTTATCTATTGGACCTTACCTTCATTTTAGAACACACAATTCTTTGCTCAGAGGAGCTAATTTTCCACCTATTTAAATAAGTCATCTACTATAATGAATTATCTTTAAATTAGAGTTTCATTGAAGGGTGCTGATTACATCTGAATAAAGCAGCAGGGGAAGTTCAGAAGGTTTTCACAGAGTGGGAATTAAAGACAAAATACAGAGAAGCTCTGAGGGGCTTTAACCGTATCTAATTAAAACTCCCTCTGAAAACTGCTTAATTTTGACCTTCAATTTTTTTTCGGGTAAAATAAATCAATTTCTGTTTTCTGAAATGGATATAAAAAAAAAAAAAAAAAAAAAAAGAAAAGAAAAAAGCAAAAGGCAAGTTTGGCATTTTACTCAATGCTTAGCAGCATTTAGTACCAAATTTCTTGTCCAAGTTTTCTATTAATGTTTAAATAAGCGTAATTAAATCACTTGCTGTGAAAATAACATCATATTGTTTGTGAGCAAAGCTCACAGTTTATTGAGCTTTATTATTGTTGTTTATTACAAATAGGCAGAAACACCAGCATACATAAAAAAACCCAATTTATATTTTGCTTTCACTGTTCCTGTTCTGTGCCTTAATTAGGAATGCAAGTATGTTAACTAAGTTGATCAACCATATCTTATGGTGGTATCTCTCAATGCAGGAGCTTAAGCAAAATTTTAAACAAGTATGAGGCATTATCGTATTAGAAAATTTCAACATATTCCATAGCAAGTTAGAAGCTTGGAAACTCTTCACAGAGCAAAAAATTTTAATCAGATCACTTGCAATTTGCATGAGATTGCTAATCACAGAGATGAAAGAATACCTTTCCCTAAAGAAGTTTCACTGTGGAAACCAGCTCCTAATAGTTTTCTATGTAGCATACTGTAGGACTGTTGGTGAAAATTGAGAGAATATATAATGTTGTAATAAGGAAAATTCTTGTGCGTGATTGAGCTGCCTACTGCTCAGCAGTTCAAGACTTAGGTTGCTCTTGATGTAATTGGAAATACAGCTTAAAATTCCAGAGCAGTGCACGGAAATTGTAGGAAATGGGCCTGGAATAATCTCTAAAGCAAAGCTTTCAGCCTGCTATTAGAATGAGTAGTAATGATACATTTCTTTACCTCTGCTAAAAAGATGCATGTCCTTAACAAGATCTCTGTTAAATTTACTGGAAGGCTGCTCCTGCATAAATGTGTCCTTATGCATTTAGAACAGGTGCTTTGATTTCCTCTTAAAAACAGCTCCAGTTACAAGCAAGTGAATCTTAGCATCCTTGAGTCTCCTACAATTACACACATAAAAAGCTGAGTATTTTTTTTATTTCTAAAAGAATGCTTCTTTTGTCTTAGGTTCAGAAATTGTAAAATTATGTGTCTGGTTCTAAGTCATCCATATAGTCTCCCTTTGCAGTCAGAAGAGAAATAGGTGCCTCTAAGATGTTTATGTGTGTTGGATTATAGCAAGAAGAATCTTCTGCTGGAAGTATCTACTTCTCTCCCCCAAGTAAAAGCAATCTTATGACTATCTAAGCTTTAGACAGGTCCTTTCTAGAAAACCAAGATAAGGTAATCCAATGTAACAGGATTTTTCATTAAAAACAATACAGAAATTATTTCAGTGGAAAAAAGTGAAATCCAAGAAGTAATTTTTTAGATTTGCACATTTGATAATATAAGATCCAGTGCTACAAATTATGCACAGTAGACAATGAATTAGAGGGGAGTTTAGAGGATTGAAAAGATAGTTTATGTCCCAATATTTGTTGATATTTAAATGCTAAAGTATTTCTAAAATCTCTGATTTTTTACCCAATGAGTCATAATTCCTTAAAACTGAAAGCATTTTCCTAAACAACACTTCTTATAACAGTAGAATATTTTCAAATATTGAAACACTGCTGCAGTCAATATGTATTAATAGTTAGTGATACAAGCTCATACTAGGAGACAAAAATATAAAAGATACAGAATAGGGACAAATTACTTATTGCAATTGATTTTGACTTGCTATTTTGAGTGGTAGATCAAGGAAACAAAACTTTCAATATATTTGAAAATCAGAAGAGTTTGCCTTTTCATTCATGCAGTAGCACTTTAGCAGTGCATATCCTTGTAGAAGTCTCCACGTAAGAATTGTAACATAGATTTTTCATTCAGCATAGTATTAAAGAACTAAATATAAAGTTAATTGAGATTTGGGTTTCATGTTGCGGTTGGGTTTTGTTTGTATTTTTTGGAGGATTGGGTAAATCTAAGTGTCCCTTATAACACAGTTTCATTCTCTGCAGCAGTGCACAGGTTACAGATATCATGAAAGAGATAGGGATTTGTGCTAGGAAAAACAAGGATATTTGGCACCTCTGGGTTTAGAATATAAGAATGTCAAAACCTGAGATTTACAGTACAGAGAAGATTAATGCCCAGGGTGATATTACAAAGATGTGGGGTTTTTTGTGTCTCTGAAGCTGCTCCTGCCTTATTCCCCCTGGCTGGGTACTTCAGGACAATACTCTGGATATCAAGACTCCTGCCCTGCTGGCATGTTATTTCACTTGACTTCCCATCGATTAGAGAGCAGCTGGTCCTATCTGCTTTCTGACACTTTGTGCCATCACTCACAATGACTTTGAGTTCCTGCATATTCTCTCTGCTATTCACACAATACTGAGTTTTCCTCTGTTTAAAAGGAAGTAAAATTAAAAAAAAAAAAAAAAAAAAATATATATATATATATACCCCCCAAAAAATCTGAAAGCAGGAGTGTAGCAGTGTAGGATCATTGACTGAAGAGTTCTGAGATTCCTAAAGTTGCTGACACATATTTAGCACAGTCTGCCCAACATCTGCTAAAGCTTATGGTATTCTTGGAAGTGGGCCACCTACAGCTAGCATCATGCTGCACAATTCTTTTTTTATTAGTTTCCCAGACAGTGATCTCTGATGAAGATATAATCCTGACAGATGGTAAAACAAAAAGTACGAATGCACTTTTCCTCTTGTAAATAAAAAAATTATTTATAGGGAGGAAATAGTTTCAGAAAGGAAAAATAAATAAATTCACAGAGGGATGCATTTCTGAAAACCAAATCCCAGAATTTAGAGTCATTCTTGCTGGTACAGCCATGCAATCCCTAAATTTAAAGGTGACAATTGGATGGCCATTCGTAGAGAAAGTCTCAATACCTGAACAGGTCATCGACCTGAGGATACAATATGATGCTTGCTTAAGGAAATTTTCTGATTTTATTATAACCTGCCTTCACAGACTTCTCCTGGTGTGATGCTTCCCCTTTAATTCTGCTTCCTCCTCTTCTCCATCCATCTTCCTTTGTTCTTTTTTTCTCCCTCACACCATCTATTTCCTAGGGTTCCCTGCTTTGTTCCCTTGTTACTTGTTGGTTGTCTTTTGTCTTGTCTTTTATACTGAAAGTGCAAGTAAGAAAAGTCAGGTAATTTGTGTTGTTTGTGTTTGAGTTAGTGCTGATTTTGTGTGTGATACCTGCAGAGGCATTGTTCTTGTATTTGTGTTGATATGTGTGTGTCTATGTGTGTGTGTAACCCCAGGGATGCATGTTCAGCCTTGCCATTGGCTGGACCTGGTGCCAGGGAATCACAGCCATGCTCCAGCAGACCAGGAAGGAGAACGTCCCAGGATCTTGAAGTTCACCATCCTCAAATTCCCTTAAATGAAGAAGACCCTCACAGAGGGGCCATGAACTCAAAAGTACTTCCAGAAGCTTCAAGCAGCTTGTAAGAAAGTAAACACACAAAAAACTACACCCTGTGAAAGGGACCCATGCTAGAGCTTCTTCAAGAAGACCTTCAGCTCAGGGCAAGGATTGGCATTGTTAAATTCATGGGGAACTCCTATCTAGTAACAGTACCTAGTGGTAGAAACGCCACGCAGGAGCGAGAGAGAGTGTGAGGATTCCTCCTCCTGAGGAGGAGGAAGTGACAGAAAGAGCATGTGAGGAACCAAACCCAGCCCCCTCCATTCCCTGTCCCCTAGAGCTGCTTGAGGGGAGGAGGTAGAAAAAATTGAGATGGAAGTTCAGCTCAGGAAGAAGGGAGGGACTGAGGAGAAGGTGTTTTAAGATCAGGTTTCACTTCTCATCATCCTAGTCCAATTTGACATGTAATAAATTAATTTTCTCTAATCTATGTCCATTTAGCACTAGACAGTAGCTGGTGGCTGATTTCCCTGTCCTTATCTCAGCCCATGAACCTTTAGTTTTATTTTCTCTTCCCTATCCAATGGAGGAGGAAGAATGATAGTTTAGCTTTGGAGCACACCTGGAAGGCAGTCAGGCTCAATACATTACAACAATGAAATACATTTATTAGCATAATTGTATCACAGTGATGGGTGTTCATGTAATATTTTCTCTAAAAATAATTAAAGCATGACAATTTAAGAAACTGAAAATAAAACTAATTCAGAAGTCATGGACTGGTCACTAGCTATTCAGCCTCACTGACTTCATACAAGCATGTTTGTTTTGCTGGCAACATCCTTGTTCTGGCACAGGTAATGTGGCAAGGACAAAAACTGCAGTGGCCTGAACATTGAATACAGCATTTTCCAATTCCTTCACAACATTGGCTCAAGATGTAGCAGTAAAGTGTGACCTTTTACAATTTATTTCACATATGACATGATAAATTCAAAAGGGAAAATTATAACTAGTGTAGGAAAAAAATTATAAAAATTTCAATATGCATAAATAAAACTTGAGTTACTAGTGAAGGACATCTTAAGTAAATGAAGACAAACTCTCATTTTCATTTACAAATCTCAATAATTTTATTGGCTTAATTAAGTAACTAAGCACTGCCAGACAATAAATTATACAACTTGTGTTAAATTAATTTCACATTGGTAATTGTTTAAATGCACATTCAGCATCTATAATTTCCAGGATATATTTAAAGGCTGCACTGTTATTTTTTTTCTCCTGTCCTTTCTAATAATATCGACTTTTTTAAAAAAATCAATTCATACATCCTTTTTTTTTGCAAAATCATCCAAGATGAATGGAAATTCCTAACAATAAACATCCCCTCACAGATTTTTATTTTAAAAACTAAACATTTTCTGTCTGTGAAAAAAGTAGGATTAATAAAATTTTTCAATTATATTATTTTAATTTCAAATTTGTTTGTATGCATTAAGATAGTAAATTAATTCTTCAAACTACATGGGATCTCACATACATACTCAGCATTTCTTCCTGTCTTTTTTTATTAGGGACATGTCTGGCCCATGGCTTTTAGTGAAAATAATTCCTTTTGTTATAAGGAGGTGTCACAAAAGTAATTTTAAGGTGTTTTTTCCCTTTTATTTTCAGCTTTCTAATATATACTGAATCAAAATATTTTTAGCTATCTGTTACACTTTTTTTACTATCTTCTTCTTATATCCCAAGACCATCATCATGGCAACACACTGTGATAAAGAATACACTTACTGCAATGCAAGTTAAAGAAAGTGTTGCTAGCTCAGGTATCAGGAAACTGACTCCAAAGATGATTATCAGCAAGTGATAGAAACATTGAATTTCAGAATAGCAACTTGGGTTGGAAGAAACTGAAAGATCACCTAGGCCTCCCCCTGCTGCCTAAGCAAGCACATCATCCATTAGAGCAGGTTTCTCAGAACCCCATCCAGTCTGGCCTTAAACGCTTCCAGGGATGGAGCATCCACAACATCTCTGGGCAACCTGCTCCAGCGCCTCATCACTGGCACATTAAAGAATTTCTTACTCATATCTAGTCTAAATCTCTCCTTATTTGCTTTAAAAACATTACCCCTTATCCTATCACAACCTGCCCATGTGAAAATCCCTTTCCTTCTTTCTTTTTAAACCCCTTTTAATTACTGGAAGACTGCTAGAAGGTTTCCCCAGAGTCTTCTCTTGTCCAGGTTTAATTACAAGTCTCTCTCAGCCTGTCTTCGTAGGAAAAGTGCTCAAGCTCTTTGATTATTTATTTGGCCTTCCTCTGGACTTGCTCCTCCAGGTCGATGTCTCTATTTTTCCTGGCAACCCCACAGCAGGATGCAGCACTCCTGGTAGGGTCTCATGAGGGCAGAGTAGTGGGGCACAATCTCCTTCCTGAATCTGCTGATCATGGTTCTTTTAATTAACCCCATGATTCACATAATCCCTTCCCTTCCCTGAAACTTCCCTGAAACTTCCCTGAAACTTCCCTTCCCTGAAACTTCCCTGAAACTTCCCTTCCCTTCCCTGAAACTTCCCTTCCCTGAAACTTCCCTTCTCTTCCCACTTGAAAGGAAAAGCTTATCAGGACACAGTTACAGGAAGTGAAAAAAATATTTCTGAGCACATAGATTTAAATCTACCAAGATATTCTGTAACTTCAGAAAGCATTTTTACTCTCTGAAATAAATACACATCCTTTCTATCCAGACTCCGCTCAAGGGACTTTTCTAGGTTGAGCTACACAAGGAATACTGTGAGTGTCTAAGTGGAGAAAAAAACTTTTCCAAACCTTGAAACGGAGGAACATCAGAAAAAAATATCAAAAGTATAGATTGCAATCTTGATTTTAGGGACTGAGTTTTCATGCCTGTCAGTAAATGGGAACTTAAATATGGGATATTTAAAACTATCACTGAATTATTTCAGTGAATTTCTACTGGATGCATACACACTTCCTTGCTACCTTGCATTTATCAAGAACTGTTTACAGTTCTCAGTGAAACCCTATGAATTCTCCCCAGCGAGGATCTGGTGAAGAAGTTAAATACTAAAGAGGCACACATTCTGTAGTCTGTATTGTAACATATTCTTGAACATGACCATCTCAGAAAGAAAGGAAGATATAAAATGAACTTAAAATAAATAAGTGTGTGTAGCCTTCTGGGCTGGAGATCAAAGGTAAAAGGGCTATTTGCTGCCATCTATTGATAAACTGGACCAAAAAGTGGAAAGAGCAACAATCCCTGTGTTAAATATTCTCTCTACTGTGATACAAAGTCTTGGCTATCAGAAATTCTCCTTAAGATTTCCTTGTGAGACCAATGAAATACCACAGAAATTTTTCTGACACTGAAAACCAGCCAGTATGACTGTTCTCAGGGAGGTAGCTTAAAACATCATCCCTACTGAGAAAAACAGGAGATCGCAAACTCATTCTTATTTTGTGGGGAAAGTGCATCCTTGGTAGATTGTGAGTAATGCAGTCATACAGACCAGCAAAATCATATACACAATATGACCTTACACATTAATAATTACCCACTCTAAAAAAAATTACACAATGAAATGTGACAATACTGTGGTGATATGACAGATTTGCAATAACAAACAGTTCCAAAATATGACTGATGACCCCCCAAAAATATTGTTTTCAACATTTATGATGGAATTTCCCTAGTTTTATTCAAATGTGTTGCCTTTGAAAGACTTTATCTGTTTTGCATTTAATTTCACCCATATCCCTGCAAATCCAGAAACCAAAATTTCTTGTGGCAAAGTTCAGTTATATCAGTTATGCAAGAGGAAAGTTTTTATTCATTTGTAGTTATTCTATATAAAGAGATGAGGACCTTGCCCTTGCCCTTGTCCTTTCCTTTCCTTGTTATTCATTGATAAAATGGAATATATAATGATGAATATTTGGGACACTCCACGGAGGATGTTTATCAAAGAATCGTGGAATGGTTTGAGTTGGAAGGAGCCTTACAGATCAACTAGTTCCAAACCCCATCCCATGGACAGGGACATCTTTCACTAGAGCAGGTTTCTCAAAATTCCATCCAAGTTGGCCTGAACTACCAGTGGTCGGGCAGCCTGCGATAAAACATCATCCTCTTGCCCCTTGTCTGGGCTCACTCCAAGAGGTCCATATCCTTCTTACGTTGGGGGCCCATGAGCTGGATGCACTGCTCCATGTGGGATCTCTTGAGAGCTGAGTAGAGAAAGTGACTAATTTCTCTGGTCTTGCCAGTCACACTTTTTTAATGCAGCCCAGGATATGGTTGGATTTTTGGTGCATATTGCTGGGTCACTTTGAGCTTCTCATCCAGCACCTACCTCAAGTCCTTCTTCTCAGCACTGCTCGAAGTACATTCTCTCAATCCTTCAATCCAGTTGTTCAGTCAAGACATTTGTGTGTAGAAACTGGGCTAGGCACAGCAGGACATATATATGTGGAATTCTAGAGCTGCCCAAAGTTATCCCCTGGATGACTGTTGCAAAATGAGCTAAATATTCAATAGGAAGATTCAGTCAGCTGTTCCTTCCAAGTATTCATTTTTCTCAAGACAGTCTATTAATTCATATCTTGACAGGACTGGCTGGTGAGGTCCTACATTACTCCAGGAATTACTAACTAAAGAAGTAGCTGTGCACACAGGACTAGATCTGTTACCTCTCTCAGTAATGCATCTGGACTCCAAAAGTGCAAAATCTCTTTTGCTATTTCCCTGCATGATGACTATTACGTTGGCAAAAAAACCCCACTAAGAATCTTGTGCTGCATGTCATACGAAACTGCAAGAAGAACTGAAAGGGCAGTTAGGATGCAGAATCTCTGGAATTTATAGTGCAAGGTAAAAGTTTTTTCAGAATCACCTCATTTTGAGGAGTGAGCTCATGGAAATTCACAGTAAATATATTTTTCTCTTAACAATGCATAATTGCTACTAGCTTCTAAAATGTTCAAAATCAGGTGTAGATCTGCTTTTAAAAATCAAAACTCAAGCGAGGAGAAACAAGCTGTAAATTCTAAGTATTAGATTAATTCATATACCAAATATAAAAATTACTCTTGGGACAAGAAAAATACATAAGAAAAGAAAGCAAGATATATGGATCTGGGAGAAAAAGAGAAACCAAGATGGAATGCAAGACGAAGTAAAGAAACTGATAAAGGGGGGAAAGAATATCTAATGCTGTGAATAAATAAATTATAACTATATTTACATTTTATTAACCTAAAACCCACTTATATTTTGTTTTTACTTTGATCCACATTTTTCATCTAAATACAACAAGAAAGTTAAACAACATGAAACTTGAATAATGAGGGTGAAAAATGTCTGCAGACTTTTACAGCAATATGACCAGAATCAAAGGGAAATCAAACCAGCAGCTTCAAAGTGCTTACAGTTTTCTGCTTGGACATTCCAGGCAGGTCTAGGCACAAACAGAACAGTTGTGTTCCCAGTTCTGAGACCGGTAAGATATACTTGAATTCCCAGCTTTTCACTTCTTTCAGTTCTTCTGCAATAAAGTAAGTCACAAACCCTCATGTTCATAAAGTGTTTTCTTAAGCTACATATGATAACATATGGAAGTGTTTTTATGAAGAATCTATAATTCTGGAAGCTGGGCAAATTAGGTATTTCATTCTTAGGCTTCCCTCATCTTTTCCCAGAGGGTATCTGTTGAAAAATGTTTTAATCCCAGTTAGCAAATACATAATTAAACATCAGAATTATTCAGATAAAATGAACTTGGAAGAAGTTTTAAACAGGTGAGGTTTGAAATGAGCCCTCCATATGCTTATCTGACCTCTGAGCTATATTTTCAAGTATTGAGCTAATTAAAAGATAAAACAAACAAAATCCTTCCTTATTGTGTTTGACATATTCCAGTTTCTGTCAGAAGGCCTTGGGCAGTCTGACCTAACACAAGCTCTGCCGAACATGAGAAGCAATCAGTACTTTTTCTTCAGAATTCCACCACTATAGAAATGTGCCTGTGAAGTTCACTGATCTGCAAAGGTCAAGCTCAATTAAGAGACATTTCAGAACAACCGTCAGCTGTATAAGGCACTTGGCAATATAGGGAACCTGGGACTTTGCAGAACTCTAATTCCAGGGAGTCAGGAAGTGTTTTTTTCCAGAGCTTCCACATGTGATCAGCTGAAGGATTTTGTGGGAAAACCAAAACAAACCCCTCCACTAAGCCAACATCCAAAACTAATAAACAAACCAAAAACGGACTAAACAAAACCTCCAAACCTAAACCAAAACAAATAACAACAAAAAAACCCCAACAATAAAATTTGAAAAAAACCCAGTCTCTTAGTCAGACAATCCACAACCATAATATTGATTTGATTGGATGCTAAGGATAAACTGAGAGAAGCACATCCCTTAGCTATCTTGAAAATGTCAGTGATCTTAATAAAGTTGAGGTGATCTGTAAGAACTTAGGAACAGATAAGGATCTGTGAGTACTTAAAAGCTGCATACTTAATTGTCTATGTAGCAGATGAGCTGGTAGATGAGACAACTTCTGGAAGGAAAAACAAATTAACTGGGGGGACTAGTAATAATTTAGAGATTTAAGATACTATTTTGTTAAATGCAACTGAAGGAAGAAAACAAATTCAATTATTCGTGGCACAGAAAAAGGACTAACTTTGAGAGATTTTATTTTAGACATGCAGAGGTAATGAAACATTGAAAATTTTACCTCTTTCAAAATTTTCAAAACTGGGTTCCTCCACTGCCACTCCTTTTAAGAAAATAATACCATTATAGAAAGAGTGCCATGGGAAAAAAAATTGAAAAGAAGCTCATGTTTAAGATACATTTATAGAAGTAAATATCTATGAAAGAAAAATTATGAAAGCGGAACTAAATATAACTTTACATTGTCAGTATAAAAGTTGTTTTCTAGCATATAAAACATGCTGAATAAGTTTTTCTTTTTAATAATTAATAGAACAGCTAGAATATGCTTAATAGTCATTCATTGTCAGAAACAATCCAATGTGATGAGAAATCATCAACTGAATATATGTTTCTCTTTTCATTTTTTGTTTTATTTTAACTGTGACAGTTAAAATGGCTAACATCATCATAATAGTATAAATAAACCTTCTCTCTTTCACAATTAAGTAGACATAATCTGGAAAGAAGACTGAAAAGTAACAGAATTTTTTCTGACCTCCAACGAAGTATCAACAAAATACTTCTGCACTTTCAGAGATTCTGCACTTTCAGATATGCTTTACTGGCAGCTTATTTGAACACTCTTGAGCTCTTTTGTGCATCATATTTCCCACCAGAAAGCAGTCCTCTTCAATTGCACTGCCTGACCAGTGGCGCATCCAGGAGCTCTTTTTCATGGTGGTGTGTTTTTCTTTCTCATATCATCATAGGTGCAGCTTGGCCGTCTCAGTGAGTGGGAATATGAGACAGTGAGAAAAAATGAATATAAAGAAATGTATTTCAAATTATTATGGCAGCTTCAGCTGGGAAAAATTATTATCCTATTGTCCTATTTATGAAGAGTTCAGGGGCTTTTATTGTTAGCACAGAAAATATTCTTAGAAAGTTGTCACTATTGGAAGAAAAATATGGTTTTACTGTAAACACAGCTTTCTGTCTAAATAATATATATGGAACACTTTTATGACAAAGTTTTTTGATATAAATATTATTTATGTGTTTCTATATACCAGTGTTTCAAAGAGAATTTTTCCCTTGAGTTACAAAGCCTTCCTGATATAATGCACTATGAATTCACTACTGAGTATTTGTTGTAAGAAGGGCAGGACAGTTCAAGGTTTTCACTGTCTTGGTATTATAAGAGGTTAAATGAGTGCTGATAAAATTAGAAGAGCATAGTGGTTTGTAACTTTGCTCTAAAGCACACAAAAGGTTAAATCAAGACTGACAATCTCTATCCAGTAGAAAAGTAAGATGTCAATACAACATCTACTGTCCGGCTAAACCAGTCATTCCGTAAAGAGTTCTTATATTAAATTCTGTGGGTGAAGTTTTATAAAAATGCTAATTAAGGTTTAGCGAAATCTGTTTTGCTCTGCATTTACTTTTAAAAAACGTCTGTTCAGCATGGAAAAATAGGAACATGGCAGATGTTGTGGAAAAATCAGCATCTATTGAGGGTTTCAAGTGTCCTAAAAAAGCATTACTGTCTTTCTGAACAAGATCAAAAGAAGAGAATTTTTGTTAAGAAGGGAAAAAGAAAGTAATAAGTAATTCTAGTGAACAAAAAAAAAAAATCAAATAGCATATGCATCTATTTTTTAAACAATCAGCTGCTGTAATTGATGTGCATATTGTTCTGATAGTAATAGCCTCAAGATTTATTATATTTCTGCTTAACTGTTTTTGACCGTAAGAATAAAAGCAAAGTGTAAGGGGAGAAAAAAATGTTACTATTTTGGCAAAGTTAAGGGGTTGACCCTGCCAAATAATATTATGTAGGACCAATAGTGAGTATAAGAAGAAAAAAGCAGGCTAAATTTCTAGGTGTTAGTGTAGGGAAATCTAGTCTCCCTGTATTTACAGAATAAATGGATTGACAGGTAACTGTATAAAAAATATTTTTCTGAAAGATTCCCATGCTATTCCACAGTCACAGATCAGTTTTCAAGGATGCAAAAAATCCACTGATTTTAAAATAATCCCCAAAATAGAAAGTGACTCAAGAAAAAAAATCTCAAATATGCAATCCAATAGTATTTTAAGCTTAAAGGTTGGAAACTGTTTAGCACCACCTTCGACACGCTCAAAGGGACAACAGTGGTTTCAAATTTTTTTATAAGTATACAAATACTCAGAGTAAATTCAATCGTATTTGCATGAGTTATGATAAAACTCTGGTTTTATGGGGGTTAACAATTTATTTCTCAAAAGCCAATAATATCTGCAAGAACTGCTGAAAAATACATGGTTTATTTCTGGCCTTTTTTGTGAAGCATTTAATTTTCATTCTGAACAAGCCTTCATTCTTATGCAAATGAATTATTACTTCTCTGCTAGGTTAGATACACATATTTGAACTACTTGAATAACAGAGGCACATTCTCTTGAAAAGTTTCCTGCTTTGGCCCTGGATACATAGATACATCCAGTTAGTGCTATTTTCAAGGTATTACCAGTCTGTGGTGGAGAAGGCAAGGGACTGAAGATGAGACATCATCTCCCTTGCTTTTTAAGTTCCATTTTTAGGCCAGCAGTTTTACTTCATAGACATTCAAATACAACTGAGAAGAGCTCAAAAAAGCATGGGAGTGAGGAACTTGTCTGGGCACAAGGATGAAAGAAAAAATCCCAGGGTTTCCAGCCCAGCGCATAAGGCTTTGCTCTCTGACAGAGACACCTACCAGGTTCTCGCATTATAAGGGACATGGGAATTAATACGAAATGAAACATAAGAGAGAGAAGAAAGAGGGAGAGCTCTTTCCATTTACAATATCCCTCAAATCCTATCTTCTTTCCCTTGAAGTTATAATTATTTGCAATTCATAGTGATGTCATGATGCTCTCCTTTTTATTGTCTTTTCTAAAAATCAGTATTTTAAGTAAAATATATTATAGTTAATACCAGAAAAGTGAAAGAGCCCTCCACTACTTTCATCGTTTTGAGGTTTTTGTAATGTCTTCTTGTTTCTGTAGTAGGTAGAGATCTATCAATTTCCATTCTGCACCACACTCAATGAAACATGGAAAAACTTAAGTCTGAATGGAAAGGAAAGACAGGGGTAGAAAATACTGAACACTGTAACAGCCTGATAGTATATACCTCAGATCTCAGCGCATTTTCTTCCCTGCATATGTATTTTCTACATATGTATCTGATACATATTTATTGGACAATTTTCCTTTTACATGTTTTACTAAATGGAAAAACAAAGAAAAATGTCTGTTGGATTCAATTTATGTAATCTTATTTTAGATGACCAATTTATTGGCATTGACATTAGATTTTTTCAGACAGATTCTTTTTACAATCTGTGGAGAGCAATAAACACTTTGGTTGTGCAATAAACATGTAAAGCAGAAAAACACTACTCTGGGAATTCCTCCTTTTCCCCTCTGTCAGCTTAGGGGCTGAGATACAGAAGATAAGTTACAGAGTTCAAGAATGTTGGAGAGCCAGTGGGGGAACAGCGCTGTGTTGTAAACCAATAGAAAAAAAAAATAGAATAATTTATTTGTAAGAGCCAGCAGTTATGTGAAAAACATTTTATATGAAATTTATATAAAATTTCAAATATGTTTATGCAGGAGAAAAACTGCAGATCCAGATTGCAAAAATACGAAGATTGTTTTAAAAGATTTCTCATAGCAAACATTATATGTACATACGAGGACTATGCTTATTTCTTTCAAGGTAAACACTGAAATCCTAAAATCCAAATGCAACTCTTTGGATTGAATAGCAAACATTGTTTACACTGTTACAAGCAGCATACTTCATGAGCCTTTGCTACCCAGTAAGATATCTGACAGAACTCTGTGATATGGCAGCTGCAATAGCATTACTGAAAAATGCAAAAAATTTAAGAACTGTCCTAGCTAGCTGTGTCTCAAAAATTTCATCCTCTGATCATTATTTTATATCAGAAATTACTTATGTGATAATCACACATTATTATATAAATTTTCTTTCTCACTGTCAATTTTTTCTTTCACTTCAACTAACTATATTTTTTGGTTCTTTGTATATTCAGAGTTTTAAAATACAGAATACTATGACAGTTTACTTAGAGTAATTTCACGATTATAAGCCGCACCTGAATATAAGCCGCTGTTTTCTTTTCTTTTTTTTTTTTTTTTTTTTTAACTCCGCACGGCAGAGGGGGCGGGGTGCTCCCGCCTGGCTCCATACAGCCCGGCTTCCCAGTAGCAGGGGCTGGCCCGCCCTTGTGTACACCCCTTTCCCCGTGGTCCCCTGTTCCCAACGGCTCCCGGTGGCAGGGGCCAGCGTGCACATTTGCAGCCCCCGTTCCTGGCGGTCCCACGCTCCCGGCGGCCCCCGGCGCACAGTGGCTGGCTCGTCCACTTGCCACTCTGCTTGGCCGGCTCTACTTCCGGGTTGGCGTTTCGCTGGGATTTGTCCATAGATAAGCCGCACCTGAATATAAGCCGCACGACTGGGGTAGGCTGGATTCTTCAATGAAAAAGGTGCGGCTTATATTCGTGAAATTACTGTAGCCAGATTTCTGAGTGATGTCCAGAGCCAATATTTATTAGTAACTCTAGAAATTCAACTTGCCCTTTGTAAAAACCAGTCCTGTCTTGGACAAAGAATTTCACATCTAGAAAACTAGTTCTAGTAGTAGATTTTTGCATTGTACCATTCTAAAATGAGGTGAAGTGAAATACAAGGAAACAGCTGAGAAACTGATAAGGGCATGCTCCAAGCAGCTGCTTGGCAGTATGATCATAGATCAGAGCCCTGTGGAGCATTGTGATGTATATTAATAAATAAGTGTAGACATGGTCTAAATGCCCAGGAGATGTTGATGAAATCTGCTTCAGACAGCAATCAAAGACTGCCTTTGGCACTGTATGACAAAACAATTGCATTGATAGTATAGCAAATGAGGACAGCATTCTTTATCTGCTCCTAGTACTTGTGAGGGAAGAAAATAGTAAAATATGTATAATGTAAAATGGAAGGAGAATACAAAGTATTGGTCGCAACATTAAAAAGGTTAAACATTTTGTTCTTTTCATCCAAGAAATTTCACTGATTTTTGCATAAAGAATTAGTTACAAAAGCTTCTATTTCTGAAAAATTATCTATTCCTATTTAATGTGCTCAAAAATAACAACAGCAGCTACTTTGGTCTGTTGTCTAAGTGATGTGGACGCTGGGAATCAGATATTCCAATAAAATGTAACTTCAAGACAGTGAACTGGATATCTCACTCCTCGGGAAGCTGGCATAGACAAGTTTTTTACTTATTAGAACACACAGAAAGTCAGGGCTTCTACAAGTATATAGGACTCTAAACTGAATATTTATTAAAAACAAGCTTTGTTTTGTCTCATTCAGTTGTGCAAGACAAAGTTTTAAAGCTTGAAGAATTCTATGTGTTTGCTTTTTTTTTTTCTTTTTGTTTTGTTTTGGGTTTTATGCTTGGTTTTGAGTGGATGGGGGCTTTTTGTTTTTTTTTTCTTTTTTGAGAGGAAGAGGAATTAGGACAGACACTAATTCATTGTGGATTTTATTTTCAATAATGGGAATATCTTCATAAATGTTATAAGAACTCAGGTTTTGGGGGGACAGAATTTTCTGAGTGTTTCCTTTAGCAGCCCTTTCTTTGCATTTTTAGACAAATGTATTTAATTATGTTCACACATGCGCTCACCACACAGGCAGATAGCTAGACAGACACATGCATGTGGAAATAAGCCAAGGGACCATACCAATCCTTACTGTTTGCCAAGGTGCCAGAAGCAGTAATGGGATAAGGTCACATATAGATTTATTTTGTTAAGATAAGCAAAAGTTCTCCTTCTATATGAAAACATGTCTTCAGTCTCTGTATCCTTCCAAGTTTCATCCCAACTTTTTGTCAGGAATTTATCAATCACGTGCCGGTTCTCTCCCATTACATCTTGTTACTTGTTTTCTACAGAGGAAAAATAAAACTTGTGAGCTCTTTCGAAATGAGGAAATTACTGAACAAATCCCTAACATGAACAATGGACCAGTCCAAGAGATGTGCGCAAAGGCAGACAAATTCAGACACAAGAGAAGTATGCCTCAATATGTGGGGTTTGAAGGGTTGTTGCAGTAAGTGAACTGGCACAGCTTTTCAGTACTTTATAAAAAGTCTTTCTTTGTATTTTTTTTCAATAAATTTGCAGTAATTTGTCTATTATGAGCAATTTTTTAAAATTTCCATCACTTTAAGTTCAGACTTCTGAAAACATATTATTGTGCTGTTTGAAAACTGACATATATTTTGCTTTGCAAAGAGTTTTATCAAGAATAAGATTCCTGGAAAACAATAGTGATCTGTAAATGAACCAGTGATAGAGAAAACACGTACACAATCTTCAGAGCTGAGCAACATGCAGTACCTTTAAGCTCTTTAAGCTCTAGGGATATCCTCTGACACAGTCTCAAACACTGGTTACTAGAAATGTTGGTAAGACTGACTAATATGACACAGCTAAAATTAAAGACAAAATAGACTACTGAAAGTAGAATCCTATCACACTGCAGCATCTTGCCATTAAAAAAGCCTGTTCTTGGAATCTTGCCTAATACTGTATTTTCTAACTGATTTCAGAAATGCTACTCTATTAAAAAATGTTCACAGAATTTTTTAAGATTATACCATTTTTGCCTATGTTGCTCTGGTTCTATCGGGGTTTTTTTCTTCCTATTTGCTAAGTGGTAATCAACCTTAAAGCTTAATTCAATTTTATAGAACCAAACAGTCTAAAAATTTTCACTTTTCACCATCAAATATATTTACATTAAACCTTAAATGACATTTAGCCTTCATTCCTAAAATAAGAAGATTGATTTTACTTACTTTTGCATGTTTCCAACCTTTTTGTCATGGTTAATACTACTTTGTAACAAAAATGTATTTATTTATCAAAAGCATTATTCATATCTTGTTTAAAACTGGAGCAGAATGATTGGGAATGTTTGCTGAAATGATATTTAATAATTTGTCCTTTATTATCTCCCTGATTTACTTTTTGTGAAGATATTCTGCATTTACTCACGACAGCTTATGGATCACATTTTGATTTCCATCTCTTCTATAAATTCTGTTGCTCTTGAAATACCCTCAAATTAGTGTCCTATCCAATACTGGACTATAGTCCCTTCCAATATTGTACTTACTGGACTCCTTCCAGTTTTTATTCATTTTCACTCAATTTTGCACTGTGCTCCTGAATTCCCATACCTTCCCTTCTATCTTCCTCCAAGCCCCCAGCAGAATGTGGGACACTTCACCCTCCCCAGTGTTCCTATTCCCTTTTTCCTTCTCGATAGCAAAAGGCAAGCAGGCTTATATGGCATCGTCCTTCTATGCAATCATCAGACTTTTTCAGAGTTACGTCCCTGATCTCCTCTCCATGCTTCCCCAAATTAATCGTAGACATTTCTAAAACCAGTTTATTCTTCACTCTGCAGGTCCTCAAGTTCCTGTCTCTGATGAGTCCTACAGGCTCTGCAGTTATGAACACTCTGCTCAGTAAAAACTTAGTCTATTAGTATTTATATATGTTTAAAGAAGATAGCTTAAATTTCATTTTTTATATACTCAGGAAACCTCCTTTTGTCTTTACATGCACATCAAATTAATTTCCTCTTGACTTTCAAATTCTTTTTGTAAGAACTACTAGCTGAAACTTAAAGGAAAAAATTAATCTCTTTTTTACCCTATGTTCTTGATTTGATTAATTATTTTGCACTCTACTGTACTTCTTTGCCTTATTTTAAACACATTTTAAAGTTTCTGTTTTCCCATCATGTCATGCTATGCTACAATAAAAGAAAACATGTTTTTGATTAAAATCCATTCAACTCCTTCTGATATCTAGCAATTTGTAGTCCCAAAACTCAAAGGAAAACCCAAACCTTCAGTAAGAAAAGCCCCCAAAATCTGCAATGAAGAGTTATGGACAATTTCAAGGTCTTGTTTCTTCACAATGAAGTTCAAAGGACAAGAACTTCTAATAGGAATCTTCTGGAATACTACCTTTGATCGATTTCTGCTGCTGTATAAGGATAGCATAAATGCATATGAGAATGGTGGAGGTATTCAGGAAGCATCTGAAAATGAGATATGGCAATTGTTACATTAGATGTCTACACACCACACTGAACTACTGCAGTGTAGTAATTTAATTACAGAAATAAAAGCGGATCAAAACATAATTTGAAAAACAGTTTGACCCCTCTACCTGCAGCTAAAATCTCCTCTGTGATAAATATGTGTTTGCTTATGAACTTACTAAACAGAATAACTTTAAATATATTTTGTGGTGTGGTAAAAGTGCTGTGCTCAATGCAATCTTCTGTACAGTTTGAGTATTTCCCTATAGTGAGGCAATATCAGACTTCTCTGCTACCTACCATTCACAAAAAGAACTGAAAAGATTGAAAAAATCCTCATTTAATTTTGCAGTTTGGTACTGTGCAAAATTTATTGGTTTGCAAATAATATGATTTTTCTTATTTACATATAACATTATGCAGAAGAAAATGTAGGACAAAATAAAAATATTGTTTATTTATTCAATAAATAGATTAGGTCTGAGATATTAATTACTTGAATTTTCATCCAAAGATCTCTGTTCTGGAAAATCTCAGTCATGCCTGTCAGGAGAGAAAAATATAGCCAAAATTTTTGCAAAAAACAAAACTGTAATCCTTTTTCAATATTATCCACAGAGTTTTTTATCAAATGTGGGATATTCCACAGGTATCAAAATATCTCATTATTCAAAAAATCCAATTTTTTTTCCTGTAACAGATAGAAATGTTTCAAAATGAAAATGCATTTAGTAGTAAAGTCGATAATCAAAAAATCTAATGACAACATACATAAAAAATTGTTGGATATTGAAGGAAAATTGAAATTGAAAGCTAAGGAGAATTCAAGTTGGGCAAGCTGTAGCTGTAGTAATTATTCACTGGAATTCCAGCTCTTAATGTTTTCTGTTTACACCTTTGAAAATAAAATACCTGTGTCAGTTAGAAAGTCGACTTTACACCATTTCTGTGTTTCATGTCATTCTGGGGTTGCTGAAAGGCAGAGATTTCTTCTAGGAAGTTATTTGAGAATCCATATACACTGAAAATTATTGTTTGTTGTTCCATGCAGTTTTATATACTTTACCTGTTTCAGTACAATCAAGCTATATCTACCAAAAAGGGTTTTTTTGACAGTGGGGCGGGGGGGGGGAGGTGGTAATTTGACTTTATCACCATAGCTGAACATCAAGAGTATTTATACATCCACACTTATCCTACCATCTACTTCCCACAGCCGGTGCCTACTGTGCCTACAGCATTTCTGCAGGCTGGGAGAAATTATTCAATGATCATATCTGCTAGGAACAACAAAAAAAAAAAGATGTAGGATTATGCACAGTGGTAATGTTAGTTCACTTGGAACACAAACTATACTGACAAAAAAAATTAAATCAGCATGGTCACCTGCTGACACTAGGATCCCAGTGTGATGATCCCATCTGTCCTGAAAGAACAACACTATTAGTAGCCATGGTGACAAATCCAAGGTTAGTCCAACCCCACTGAGTATAGACACAGCCCACTATGAGAATCAACCCTCTGATGATAACTGAACATGTATTTGAGATGGTAGGTCGCAGACTACCCTTTAGTGAGCTATTGAGTTTTTGTTTTCTTTTATGTCTCTAATTTTTGAGAAAAGCTATTTTTAAGATAGCAATTTTTAAAAAATGGGTTGTGAACTTTGAATTATGGGCTTAATAATTGCTAAATTTCCAGTAATTGCTAATTTGGCTGCCACTTAGCAAAAACAGCTCTATGAGAGGTCCTTTTTCATGTGGCGCTTTTCTTTTGTTGTGTTCCTTATGAATTTATTCAGTTTGATATCTATTTTCTGAGGCTAGGTCAGATACCTGTCTAACAAAAAAACCTACTTGTTCTATTTATCTAAGTTCAAATCCGTAAGAGTTGCAAAATTGCATTTCTAAATTTTTCAAATTGTAAATTTTACAAAATTGCAAATCAATCATTTAGCAACTCGGTAATGTATCTCTATTATTATTAAAAAAATAAAACAATGTCTAACTTTTTCTTAGAATAAAAAAATCACTGCAAAGGCTGCAACTGCAATTTTTCTAAGGCTGAAAGCAGAAAGATTTGTTTCCTTAAATGGTTATAGGATGAAAATAATTCCAAATATTTGCAGAAGCTTGCATTCATTGCCAAAGCTGTTGATTTGCCATGGTTATTGTTTCTTTGCCCGTGGCAATGTTTTTTTCTGCTTGAAGAAAGGGGGAAAAAAGCACATCTTAGGGAGATGATGGCACCCTGTAAACAGCAAATAAATTTTTGTGGTGGCTTTTTTATTTGGTTGGTTTTTGTTTGGTTTTGGTTTTGTTTTTTTTTTCTTTTAAATAATAGCCTCAATAAGTAGCTGAATGACCAGTCTGGGGGATGAAAAATTCTTGATAAAGCATTCTTCAAGTATCTTTGAAAAAGTTTTTAATGTAACACGGGTAATAATAAAATTGGCAAGACCTTGATTTGTTTAAAATATATTTTCACAGAATCTACTTTTGTGGCTGGAAGGGATTTTTACTCTTCATTTTATTGCAACTATCAACACTGAAAAGTTTTTCCTCATCATAAAAATCCCCTTTTAAGTACTGGAAATCTGACCGAATGTTTTCCCACAGCCTTCTCTTCTCCAGGCTGTACAATCCCAGAAATCTCAGCCCATTTTTGTAAGAGAGGCTTAATTCCTCTGGTCGCTCATGTGATCCTTTTCCATACTACCTACAACTGGTCCATGTCCTTCTTATCTTGGGGACCCCAGAGATGGATGTGCAACACGTCATTGCATCTTCCTTTTCTGGATGACACACTTGCAGAAGCCTTTCTTATTACTCTTTATGTATCTTGCCAAGTTCAGCTCCAGATAAACCTTGGCCATCCTAACCGCAACCCTACACAGCTTGGCAGCATCCTTATACTCTGCCCAGGTTATACTCTGTCCCTGCTTCCACTGCCTGTGAATTTCCTTCTTGTCCTTGCTTTTGGTCAGCAGGCCTTTACCCACCATGCCAGTCTCTCACCTTTCTTTCCTCATTCCTTAAATCTAGGAATTGAGAGTTCTTGTGTGCTATATAGTGTCCTGAAAGTTCTGCCAGATCTGCTCTGCTTTCTTGTCCCTCAGGATAATTTAACAGGAAATCCTATTGACTAACTGCTTGAACAGCTGGATCTGAAATTCTTTTATAGGGGACTTAGCCAGTGCACTTGCAAGCAGTGGATATCCAGAGTGCATTTTTTAACTGGGAATACAGAAAATGGAGGGATGAGACACATGATATAAAGCAGGGATTAAATAAGAGCTAAGGAGTGCCAGAGATAGAAGAGAGGCCTGTGACTGTTAACTGGTTGTCTTCATTCTGCTGATTATCTCTCAGTATTTCCATCACATACACATTCATATCTATGCAGACATGTATTTTTAACGGTCATATCAGATATTTATTGACATTTCTCCCACATGTTTATGGGTGGAATTTATCTGCTCTAACTTAAGTATGTGCAGATTAGATATCTAAGCATGAGTAGGGCACCTCGGTTGGACTTGTCTTATTTTAATACAGAGAAATAAATGTCTTCCTGAGGTGATTTATTTTTTGAGAAGGTGATGTAAATTATACAAACCATTCTCTGAAGTGTCTAATTTTACTTCTGACAGTAAAGACAATCTAGCATTTTTAAACAGATTTAGTAATCTACAATTTTACATCTAAGACTGATTCAAATCCTCTGCTTAATTTCTTGAGATGAATATGCTCAGCACTCTGTCATAGTAGATCTGGTTTTCTGTCTCACTGATCATCTGCCCTCAAAAATACTCTTATACTAATTTCAAAATAAACATTCAGAATAGGAGCTAACTCACCAGTAGCTGTCTCTCTGCATCTTTCTTTAGAGGAAGACTAATATATATGAGACAATCATTTTTATTTGTAGCTTGCAATAGGCATCAAATTAGTGCAGTACTAAGAGTTTGATATCCATATGAAATTGTCATTTTTGATACTCCAGAAGCATTTTTTTTTCGAATCATGTAACAGTTTCCCCTCATGAATTTCTCACATGTACTTCCTTAAGATTTCAAAAATGAGACAGTTGATTCTCAACTGTTCTGATCTCAAAACCAAGAAATTTTCAGCCTGTGCCACTGTAAGAAAACTATAAATTAGTCAGAGGAATTGTTATTCTCATTAATTATCAGCATCCACATACAAGTAGGGATAGAGTTAAATTCTTTAGTAGCTGTCTTTTGGATTCAGTATGAGAATAACATTGATAATACGTTGGTATTTTTGTTGTCACTGAATGGGGTTTACCCTAAGTCAAGGATTTCTTTCGTGTTTAGCACTCTGTGAGTGAGGAGGTACAAGAAAAGCCTGGGAGTGAGCATAACTAGGACAGGTGACAAAGGGATGTTCCACACCATGGAATGTCTTGGCCAGGTAATAAACTGGGGGAGTTTCCCAGAAGGGGCCTGAATTGGGCTGCAGGAACAGGCTCTGGAATTGATCACAAGGTGGTGAACAATCACTTGTTCTTCCTTGTTTGTGTGGTTCTCATTCACTATCATTATTATTATTTACTATTATTGCTTTATATAACTTTCATTTCAATTTTTAAACTGTTCTTACCTTAGCCTCCTGTTTTACTTTTATTTTCCTCTCCATTCCACCAGAATGGTGTCTGGTTGTGTGGTGTTTAGTTGCCAGCTGGGCTTAAACCATGACAAGAAGTTTGGCATCTAGTATAATCCCTTCAAGAAAATTTAATCTATTGTCATAGAGAGAAGATAGGTATTTCCAAAGTGGGAAGCAACTTGGTAAACTACCTAACACTTTTTGGATGGTGAGATTTGATGAGATAAATCTAAAATGAGTAAAGAATACTTTGCATATGCATGCTGGTCAACTTACATGTACTGAAATTCTGATTTGTATTTGCTGTTATCTTGGGAAATGCATTTCATCTCTAAAGTTTGTTTTCCTCTGTAAAAGAGGAATATGGTGCTTTTCTGCTTTGGAACCCAAGTATAAAGAGCAGTTGCTAAGTTTATGATGCCATTAGCAGAGCACGAAAGGTATTTGGCTGATAAAAGATAATTTGGCTGAAGTAATAAAAAATAATGAAGGTTTTTCCTGTCAACAGCAGCCATTTAATTGATAGTCACTGAGGAGGAATATGTTTATCTCGGCTTCCTCCCTAATAAGTAGAAAGAGATAGTCCTCCCTAGATTTCAATATATTTAATGCTGAATTGCTTTTTGAAGTTTTTTTTCACTTTCAACTCACTACAGAGTGAGTTCATGATGAATAGAATCCCAAATTATATGTTTTGAATAGGTGGCTAGAATTCAAGAGAATGAAACAAGGTCAGAGAACAAAGTCTAAGGAATGGAAATTATGCTTGCCAATATGTTCCTTTCGTAAATATATTTATCAAAGCAGTTTCTGACAGGGAGCAATCAAGATCCAAACTACCAATTGAATTTTCATATTAAAATAATATTTAGATTATTTTATTTGTGAGAGACTTTTCTGAAGACAGTTAATTATATTTTCATCTTTCTAGCATCAGGGATTTTAAAGGAAAATGGTATATAATTAGTAAATACATACACAACTGTATATACATGTATATATAGAAATACGTGTATACGTTATTTTGCATTGGTTTTTATATTCAAATTTCGAGATTGTAAGCATATTCTGCAGGAAAAGATAGGTGGTGTAAGACCTGTCAGTAAAATGCAAACTAATGGCAGGTGACTATTCTCCTCAGGACTGTCTTCCTTCAGCCTGATTTAATTATAGCAATATTAATTATTGGCATTTTTTCTAAACATCTCATACAGTTTTACTATCATAATGGAAGCCAGACACAGAGTTTGTCCTCTGAATCTGCATAATAGTTGTACTAGATCAGCAAAAGATAGAGATCTTACTCATCAAGTAAGATCTAAATATTCCTCAGTAATGACAATCATTTATAATCCGCAAATACGCTTCAACGAAAATGTAGATGTTAAAGAGGAAGGAGTGAGCATAGATTCTTTTACAAATTCTATTAAAGACTACAAAACCTGTCACACAGTGTGAATTAAAGCAGTTTGAATAGGTTGGTGTGACAATTTAGGGATTTAATTATTTTAAATCACCTGATACTCTCCTTTGTTCATTTGCTTGTTTTGCTGATATTGGGTGAGAGTGGCAGAATGCATTTACTGTTGATTAGATGAAAAAATATACATGGGTTTAGGTTTCACAGTTATGTTCAACCCCACAGGCACCAGGACAAAGTCTTGTGTATACTGTATTGCTGACACTCTACCACTTTATACAAATAATAAAAAATATTGGCTTTACATGGGACTGGAATGTAGCCATTCTCCTTTTGCTCTCTGTATTAATATTATGCCCAGCAGACCAAAGAGAAAAATTCTCTTAAAAGAGTTTTGGAGTATTTCTGAAGTAAAAGTAGATCAAATGCAAGAGGAGACTACTCTTTGCACTGTTGAAGTTTAACTAGAATCCCCGAAGTACAAAATACTTGTGTAAATCCCTTTATCAGAGAAGGCAATGGAAATTTTCCATAATACAGGCCACTGATCTAAAGGATTGCAGAAAAACTCTGCTATCATAGATCACCATTACCTGATTTTTTAAAAAACATATTTTTATTTGTGATTCTTTTTCTCCAGACAGATCAGCTGATATATTTTTCATACTTTTAAATACACATTCAGAAAATTTTAGCACTGAAAAAAAATGCATGCCATTATATAACTATAAGAGCTACACAATTTAGGAAAAAAAACCCAAACATATTTTGGGAAGGAATGGAAAATTCCTCAAGTCCTCAAACTATAACTCCAGGATAAGCATAACCTTACCATTCCTGGCTAAATGCATACACAAATGGAGCACAGGACTTTAACTGCACTCTGTAAATTCTCTGCAGAACTGTCTAATGTCTCTTTTTTTATAATAATAACATGCTGCTCTTATTTTCCTTCTGATAATCACTGGTCCATCTGAGAGTCCTGCTTGGGTGTCTATGCTGATTTGTGAGCAGTCACTTTATAGATTAGCATCTGGTCTTGTGAAATTGGCCAAATCTATTCATGATGTTTCTTACAACTGCCATATACTTTTTCTCAGAACAAGGTTTATTGGAATTTTATAGAGTAGAACTAAAATTCATTTAATTTTCTTTAGCTCTGTCAGCCAAATCGGGAAGTATTTAATGGACTAAACTTAGAATTTTAAAATATCATTAATTTACCTAGAATATATATCAACAAAAGATTATTGGCTCAAAATAGATCCATTCATTTGATTACTTGGAAAAAAAGTAATACAACTTTGTTATCTTTTAGTGGGAAGTTACAGTTTAATAATGAAATTTTGATTAATTTTTTTCATATTATTTGCAGTCAATATAAAAACAAGGTGTGAGATTCAGTTTCTATTACGAAGTTTGAATTTGTGATGATGGCACAAAGTTTCTTAGTGGTGAAATTGTTCTTCTGAAACAAATGATCTCCTGCACAGAAGTTATGTATTGTTCTCAAAAACCACCCAAAAATATAATTGTATGGTTAGATGCAACAATCATGCAGCCTTGTAAATGACGGCTATACAAATTATTCTTTCAACTCTGTAAACTAAAAAGACAATTTTTTTTCTATTTCCTCAATGTATTACACAAATAAATGTTTGTACACAAAATGAAAATTACAGGATTATCACCATAGACAGCTTGTTTTGATTTATTTTTCACTCATGTTCAAATTTTAGAGTACATTAATAAATTAAACAAGTTTAAAAAGCAGAAAAAATGAGATGACGCATGCAGAATAGTTTGTAACATATTAAAAAAGAACCAAGGCAGCTGAATGCCCTAAAAACACTGCTGACTTAAACAACAGCAACTCCTGGAATTTAAAAGATTGTTGCTTAATTTTGCAGCGAGGACAACTCCTAAGAAATGTTTAAATCTAAAAGAGGTTTTCATATTATCTCTTTGCAGACCTTGAAGAAATAATTGTGATAAAATATTTGAGTGTTGATAGATTTTTAGTTTTATTTTGCATGAGGAATGGAAAAAAATATTTTGTTACTCCACTTAGTTAAATATATTGACAATATATAGCTATGTCCAATGAAAAATTTACTTGTTTTGTTTTCAGATGGCCACAGGATCACAGGCACAAGAAGGTTCAGCCTTGCCAAAGTTGCAAACTGCGGTCCCCCCTGTTACATAAAATAGGACTGACCTTTGCTAGTTCACTATTAACAAAATAGAATAATAAAAAACGTATGATTTTACTTCATTTTCAGGGTAGAATTTAGTTATAGTACATTTCCTGCACTATGTAATGTGACTATTTTTATAGAATCATTTGCCTGCCAAGCATCATCCATATGAACTGACAATTAAGTTTCTTCTTTGATGCTATTTAGCCTATTTTGGTTGGTCACTCAGAGACCAGTCTCCAGAGAGTCAGCAAATTTCTCCTAAAGCAAAACTGTGTTTCTAGAAGCAGCTAAATGACAGCTGATGCTGCTCCACAGAAAAGGCAGCTGAGAACTGGTTTCATTCTTTTGTCACTCATTATTTCCCCTCAGTTGGCTTCTTGCATCAACTATACCTGCATATTCATGATAGCAATGGAAGAAAACCTTGTCCATCATAAAAGCAGCTTCTTACTCACCTTCTCAATCTAGATATCTCCTCTCCTATCCCTTAGATTGAAATAGCAGCTAAGATACAAGTGAGGTTTTTTCCTAAATAGTAAACTTGATTGGCCACTGAAAATGTGTAAATTCACTACTCGAGCTCAATGAAACTGCTCTGCTTCTCCTTTCCCTGCTTTCAGAATGAGTTGAAGTGGGAATGGCCCTGTGGACTGTGAAAAATATTGTATTAAGTTCTCATAAAAATTTTCTTTATGCTGCCTTTGCGCCTTTCCTCAGGAAAATGGTTCCTGTATAAAAGAATTAATTGTGATTGTGTTTCCAGGAAAGAATGTTCAGTCATTCCTACCTTTGCATTATGATCAAAATTTCACCACACACATGGGGAAAGAGAGACAAGTGAGGTTTTACTGGGAACAACTGCTTCTTCTGTGTTGAGCACATGCAGCTTACTTCAATATCTACTTTGTAGATTTGTCATGTCTTTTCTGTATAATATCATCAGTATTTTCCAAGGCTACCTCTAAAGAAGATCATTAAAGGAAAATAAACACACATACATAGATTTATATTAATACAAATATAAATATTAATGTATGTAGGCAGATGAGTGGGCTCTGATCCGCTATCTACTAACTGAATAGAACATGAAAACATGACAATGTGAGTATAGCAGGAGAATATGCTGGACACAACAAATTAGAAAATAATAACCTGATACAACTTTCAGGTAGCACTGTGAGGAATTGCAGGACTAGTGTGTAGGAAGAGCCTAGGAAAGATCCAGAATCTGAGTTTCTGAATGATGAGCATATGGATGTTAGGTGAACATAAAACCTGTGCTAGTAATCAACAGATCTGTGAATGTAGATATGACAATTGGTTAAGGAGTAATGGTGTCTGTCTATCAACAAGTCTATCTTCAGTTCTGATCAGGAAGATAGGAACCTGTCTTACTGTTGTTGTCTGTGTTCATGTGAGCACTGCATTAAACGCACTGAAGTGTGTTGGTTTCTGTGTATGTGTGTGTGTGTGTGTGTGTGTGTGTGTGTGTAATTGCCACACATCTTTACTGAACACCTATTTACTGTCTGGATCTAGCATTTTGGCAGTTGTATTCTGCACTCATGTTTGTCATGCTGAGCTTTACTATGATGTACTACCACTTATAAAATGCTGAAAATCAAACAAGAACCTCTACTGAGCAGCTCTGATACGCTGTTTGCATTTGCTGCATTTCTCCTGCTGTGTGCTCCAGGCTGCTTCTCTTGTGAAATTCAGTGTCAGTGTTAAGAAATAGATATACATGTGGAATTCAAGCACAATTCCTGAAAAAAAAACTTACAGTCTCAACTGATTGTAGTGGTCAGGTACCCAGCTGCTGAAACAGAGACACGTATTGAGTATGAAATATTTTCTTCCCTCCTCAGTGTGTGAGAACAATTGGTGCTTCAGATTTAAGACCAGAACAGACTGAATGCTGAACCAGAAACCTGCCCTTATCACACAGCTACATACTTCTAGGTAATTACAAATGTTGAGGTCAGAGATACACTTCAAATTGCTTGTTTAACTGGATTGTATGACAGTAGGTCTGACAATGGAGAACCTATGACTTGAAACCTCTCTTAAAGGTTAATATCTAAATATTGCCTCTATTTCTGCATAGGTGCACTTCTGCAATTTTTCGTTGGAAATTTATCGAAGTAGTATGTAGTTAATGAAATGCTTGTATCTCTTTAAATACTATTGGACCATGATTCACATACACATCTGAAAATACTTCTTTCAATACCTTTCTAAGCAAATGATATTCAAGCCAGCTCTAGAAATTCAATAGCTGTTTTGGAATACAATGTGATATAAATATTTGCTGGTTTTAGATATTTGCTATATTGCAACTCTAATATTGTGACTACAGGGACCTAAGGGCTAGGGTGAAGGGAGTGGAAGGTGAGAGGGTGTAGCTTTCCATCCTCAAGCCAAGTGGCAAAACATAAGTCCTGTCTCCTGTGTGTCTATGAAGCACAAGAAAAGAGAAGGAATTACAAAACTACATGCAGTCACAGAACCACAATATGATTATGATGCAAGACACATGGTAGGGCAGCTTCAATGACTAAAGTGCTGGATGGATCCAAGCTCTTTGAAAAGCATAGTAGAGAGACAGGAGACAAAGTTTTGTGGAATAGCTTGAATGCATATTTATATTTCTAAGGGATGACTGAGGATTTATGGGTTACTGTGTTGAGTTTGCATGGCCAAGATTAGGTAGCAGAGTGGGGAAGGCTGCAGAGTGGCTTCTATGAGGGGCTGCCAGAAGTTTCCTCCATGACTGTCAGAGCCAATGGGAGAACTCAATGAGAGCCTTTTTAGGTGGAAGTAAATAGTATGGTTCCTCTACTGTTCACCGTCAGTCATTTCACCACAGAAGCCAAAAGTTTTTTATACGTATTGGTAAATTCCCTAGGAATTCCTTAGGGTATTCCCTATAGCTTTTTATCCTTCTCACCAAGGATGGTCTCAAAATAGAAGGTCTCAAAAATCTTAACTTTGGAAATATACTACCTAGAATGAGGACTCTGAGCCTGGAATGCTCTACTGTGAACAGAATGGCAGCAGGGACATCAATCCACATCTTTAATATTGCACTTGCAACGATAAAGGACAAGGAGAAAGCAAACTTCTTCTCTTCTCTTCTCTTCTCTTCTCTTCTCTTCTCTTCTCTTCTCTTCTCTTCTCTTCTCTTCTCTTCTCTTCTCTTCTCTTCTCTTCTCTTCTCTTCTCTTCTCTTCTCTTCTCTTCTCTTCTCTTCTCTTCTCTTCCCCTTCCCCTTCCCCTTCCCCTTCCCCTTCCCCTTCCCCTTCCCCTTCAGCTTCTCATAGTGGTCTAAATGTGTGTATAAATTAATAGGAAACTTGGATTACAGACTATCTGTTCTGGACTCTGTTTATCAGTAAGAAAGTGGCTAAGCTGTTCCTTGTGAGGTGAATTTATTAGTAAATACATCTCTTTCCACAACAAAAAATGGTCATTTAAAAATAGCATCCCTTTGTTGAAAGGCTTTAAAAGGTCTATATGTTTGGCTTAATTGCATCTTTAAAATGACTGAAATAATCCTCCCAACCATCCGTTCCTATTATCCAGGATTATGAATAAACCTTTAAACAAATTTACAATCTCTTAAAGGCCTGATTCTCAGCTGGTATAAATTAGCATATATTCATTGAAATGTGTAAATTGGCAAACCTCTGGTGCTAGTAAAACTATATTGATCTAAGTCAACTAGAAACTGCCCAATATTCCACTGAAAACTCTTCAGTAGTTTTTTTAAATTACTGTATTACTTCCAGGATGGATTATAGGAATATAAACGTGTTTACATGTGGAGGTAAAAATAGTTGACTTTTCCAGTCTCAGTAGAACTTTAATAAATTAGCTGATTTCCATAGGGCTTTTTACGCATAATTTCAAAGTGCTAAGTGTGTTATCTTTAAGTCTGTTTGCACAATAGACAATAACAGCCATAATTGTAAAACAAAATTATATTATTTGATTAACAGTATTTAAAAATAATCTAGTTATATTTACTTAGCTCTGTGACGATTCTTTTTCTGTGAGCCTGAATGATTCTTACATACTTTAAAAATAAACTATGACTAGATATTTTGTTCTTTAATGCTTCTAACACTCAAGATATGTGTCAGTGAGTTTAATTTCTTGCCCTTTCAGTTATACTGTACTGTACTGCTACTGCTTACAGTTTTCTTTCTTGCCCGTTTTTTTTTTCTAGGTTAAACTTACTTCATGTCCATAAAACATACCAACATCCTTTACACTAACACTATAAAACACATAAAGAGTTAGGTAAGTATTTTGGGATACCTGTACTCACAGAAGAAGGGTAAAATGTCTTTGTACACTAAAGGGTCTCTTACAAACAGCATTGCTGAGAGGAAAATCAAGAGACATTTGAATAAAGTTGTATAATTTATAGTGCGCTGATGGGAGTTTTTGCCTGCAGCAGAAAAGTCATTCAACTCATATTAAAACACCTCCAAATGTACCCATAATACATAAGAAACAGATACCCAGGCACCAGCTCACCTTTTCAATTCTGTATTTACTCACATTTCCCTGCAGATGGCCATTAGGAAGACCAGAACTGCACTTTTCATAACCACAAGCAATATCAGAGAATTTGCATCTTGCTAAGAATGTGTACAGATTGAAGACAAAAAGGTCTCCAGTCAAAGGTAGATCTTATTTATAGAATTTTTTCACTGGAAATCAGAGTTCTATTTAATATATCTAATAATAATCATGGCTCATGTGGGCTATGTTTTTTATAACATCATAGATAAAGCAACTTTATTTCAGTATGTATGTAATTTCACTTTTCTGCACTAAAATTTCAATGTATTTTGAACAAATAGACTTTTTAAAGCGACTTTTAAAAGCACTTTGACGAACAGGAATGAAAATTGTTACATAAAAACTTACATTTCTTTTTTAGAATATATCCTATGAAAGTCTTCATTTGTTGCGAATAACAGATTTGGAAAAACAAATGTGTTGCTACTTACTTATAAGCCATTTGGTAGCTTTCAGAAAAATTCAAGAAATAAGACCCCACCAAAAAAGAACTAGAGAGACTCTGCTAAAAACAACTAAAGTATGAGCATTTATTTAGAGAAATTTTCAGAATAGATTGCTACAACTAAGTAGCTTCTTAAGTTAGCAGAAGTGTGGTGGAAAATTACATTCTGTGGATTAATAAGCAAAATAAATGCAGGAAAATAATTGCCTGGATCTGTCATATTTACACAATCATTCATATATATTTTAAAAATAATCTAAATAATGCCTCATTTTAATAAATTAATAGTGAGTTATGACAAATACCGAATAACTTTTCAATGTTCTGACTATGGAGATGGAGATAATCCCCCCCACAGCAGCCTTCATGGAGCTGTGTTTTGTGCCTGTAGCTGGAAGAGCTGATAATACACCAGTGCTTGGCTGCAGCTGAGCATCACTGGCACAGCATCAGTGCTGTCTCCATAACACTTCCTGTTGCCCCAGAGCCCTGTAGGCTGGGAGGGGACACAACCAGGACAACTGGCCCAAGCTGACCAAAGGCATATTCCACAACATAAGACATCACGGTCAGCAATGGAAGGTAAGAGAAAAGGAAATGGAGAGGGGTATTAATTGCTAGGGCATTTTTCTTACAAAGCAACCACTACTCATGGTGAGGACCTGCTTCTCAGGGAGTAGCTGAATATCATCTGCTGCTGGAAAGTAGATTATAAATATTTTTGGTTTTCTTTGTTTCTATGTGTGACCTTTGCTTTTAATTCTTAAATTGTCTCATCCTATGATATTCTTATTTTCTTCCCCTATCCTACAGAAGAGAAGACGTACAAGAGTGGCATTGGGACCAGCCAATTCCATCTCATTCATTCTTCCAACTATCGAGTATTTGTAGAGATTAATACTTTCATATAAATTATTTCATGTTCAGTTTTCTTCTGGAGCTGAAAAGAAGGGAAAAGAAAAAAATTACCTGCAAGCCAATTATTCTGTTGCATGTAGAGGCAAGGCAAGGCAGAAAAACACTTAGTGGCACGTTTCAATATAAAGATCACAGAAGGCATACCAAAGCTTCTGTTTTCAATTCTAGAAAGAAGATTGAGTTTCTGTAAACAAATTATATTGCCCTTGTTATATTTTAGTTTCTTTTCTTTGCCTATTATAATCTGAGAAAAACATCCAAAATGAAAGAAATACCTTAAACAATAGTTTAGTTTTCTTAGTTCTGAGTCTAAAATTTATTTTTGAACTTGTGTAATTAAATGTTGAATAGTAACACTGTCTGAGCTGATCGTTTTCTGTAAAAGATCCTGAAGATCATCTGAAGTTTCTATGTTGTGCACTTCCACTGAATGAAAAAGTGAACCCGCTCAAGTGGATCAATGTTAGCATTAGTAACACTAGGTTACTTGATTTTTTGTGGGAATAAATTTGTATTAAAAAAAGAATTTGTTCTAAGAAGTGCTCTTTATGTATCCCAATGAATCCATTCCCAAATAAGCCTATTCCTTTCAATGCACGTTACAATGATAAAGCAGCACAAAGTCAAACAGAAGGAAATTAAAGCAGTATATTTTGTGTGCAATTTTGATTCTTTTAGGAATTAACAATGTGTTTTAGGAGAAATTTTAAAATCCAGAGGTTTTCCCCTATGGAGGTTATAAGTTCCAAAGACCAGTTGTGACCTGAATATTCCTGATTATTGAATTTAGATGTGAAGTTAACCAATGCTACCCAAGAGATCAATTTTTTGTTTTCTTACATCAGCATCTACTATTATAGCTTGCTATACTTCCAAAATTTTCTAAGAGACAGGATGAGCAACCTTAAACAAATTTAATTCCTTTTTAAGTCCAACAAACCTGTAAAAATGCATTCTTTTGCCATTTAATAAATACAGTTATGTGAAACACCTGTGAGGCAAAGGGAATTGAGACTGTGCAGCTTGGAGAGGATAAGGCTTAGGGTGACCTAACTGTGGCCTTCCAGAAACTAACAGGAGCCTACAAGAAAGATGGAGAGAGATTTTTACTAGTAGTTTTAAATGTAGTCAAACATGGGGAAATGGCTTCAGACTGAAAAAGAGCAGGTTTAGAAGGAAATAAAGGAAAAATTCTGTACTGTGAGGGTTGTGAGGCACTGGAGCAGGTTACTCAGAGAAGGTGTGGATGCTCTATCTCTGGAAGTGTTCAAGGATCAGCAACATGATATAGTGCAAAGTGCCTCTGCCTGTGGCAGGGCATTGGAACTAGATGACCATAGATGTTTCTGTGATTCTATAATCCTAATTCAAAGTACTTAATTCAAACTGCTTTATGGCATGATACATACTGGAATTAAAAATGAACATGCTTGCCTCTCTACTGCCAGTACCTGAGCCACTGATAGAGAAAAACACCTGCTTGTTTGTGAGAACAGGTTGCTGAAGAACACAGGTATTAAATTCTGATTCTGTATTGCTGTAGCTAAAATCAAGGGATTGGTGTTCACTGATTACAGTAATTT
>VRYO01002772.1:48166614-48181619 GCA_009812075.1 Sialia sialis | reverse complement strand
CAGTAATTTCACGCGTATAAGGCGCACCCTTTTGACTGAAATTTTGATCGGAACCTGGAAGCGCTCCTTATATATGGACAAAGTTAGGAAATTTGCCAACCCGGAAGTGCGAGTCAGGCCAAGCTGAGGTGGGGTGGGGCTGCCGGGAGTCGGATCCTCGTTGCAAAAAAAAAGTGCACCTTATATACCGGTGCATCTTATGTATGGGCAAACGACAGAAAATTGCTGATAACCCAGAAGTGCACCTTATATGTGTGAGATTACTGTACTTGTTTTTAGTTACAGGCATGCCCCTCTGTGTTTTGGGGCTGGTTTCAGCAAAGTCTGTCTGAAGTGTGCTGCAGCTTTTCCCCAAGGTGTATGCAAAGGCTCCTTTTCCACTCCAAAGGGAATGGAAACGGGAGCAAAGGGGAGCATGGGGTGTGTGACAGAGCTGCTTATTGGGTTCCTGGCAGCACAATTACTTTACACATCCAAACAGGAGCAAAAATAACACACATTGGAAAGCAATAAAGGTGAATATTTTAGTGTCACAAAATAATCATATCAGAAGGGAATATACTGTAACTTTTACAGGGATGTTACTATATGCTAAGTGTATATTCACTGCCTACTCAGCAGAGGGAGGGAAGTGCATTCAACCTTCTGAATCCTTAAAGGAGGAGGAAATAAAAAAAAAAAAAAATTGGATGGAAGAATCTGAGACATCAAACTGACAAAATGTCTGACAAACAGCCTGATCTCTTTTTTTTTTCATCTTTGTTTCCCTCCAGATACACCACATCTGTTCATAAGCCTGACTTGTTATGTCATGTTTGATTTAGGCCGTACAGGGCAGGAATCCTCTGTGCGCTGCATCTGGGTGGTATATGACATGTTTACATGTGAAAGTGAAATAGGCCAGTTGAAGAGGCATCCATCCCAGTAAGCAGAAGCATAAGTGAAACACTCTAAAACATTTTTTCTAGAAGCTGGAGTCAGGAGTTTCACCAAGCTGAAGGACATTTGCATTTTGAAGGCACATATTTGTATGCAGCCCATGAAGAGTGTAGGACAGCTACTTTGTACGGATTTGGCAACAGTAATAAATGAAATTTTCTACCTTACAAAAATAAATATCGCAAAATTTCATGTCTAGGAGCTTAAGATTTGGGTGCTTAAAGATTTAAGACCTTAAAGCATTAAGATTTAAGTGGACTACAAATAATATAAATTAAAACAGTCTAGAACAGAACTAGTGCTACTTCTAGGGAGATATTTTTTTTTAATACCATGAGCTGCAACATTAAGTTTATCTGGATGGGGGGAAAAAAAGACACATTTAAAAAGACATAGACAGAAAGATAGCTACTATGTAGAGATTCATTTTTAATGAAAAGGCAAAATCATGTATTTCCAAGAATATACATTCTCTTCACTTAATCATATGAATTTTATATATTTTGCATACAATTTTCACCTATTTTTGGCAAGAAAAAACATATCCAGTTTTTAAAGATGCTTGGGTTTTTTCCTTAAAAAAAAAAAAAAAAATTATAAAGGTCTTTCTTTCTTTTGTTCTTTCTTTCTTTTAACTTTTTTCTCAAGGCCACCTACCTAAAAAATATGTTGTCGATTTTTCATGATCTGAGGAGATAGGAAAAAATGGTAATAATTTATACATTTTCAATATGATATGATATGATATGATATAATATAATAATAAAATATTATAATATTTCACACTGGTAACTGTTGGGGCAGGGACTGAAATTCTGGGCATATGAGAGAGTCACATTCCAGGGTGCCTATTTTGACAGCCATCAGTGTGACAGCTCAGAGTAAACCCTTCGTTCCAGACCACAGACAAGGAGTTTTAAGGCAAAGGTCTCAAGATCAGGAGTTTCCCATTGTCCATTACTATGACTGTTTAGCAAATTCATGTTCTTAATATTCAGGTGTGGTCCATAGTCACTGTGGACCTCTTGTGCCCATTAAAAAAGAGATGTATCACTATAATATGTTTGACAGAATTTTATATGTAGGGTTTTGGTTTTTTTAGAACACTATAACTTTTATGCTTTATTGCACCTTTTTATTTGGGTGGGGGGAAAAAAGAATGTTTCCAAGAGGTGTCTGTGAGAGTGGTGTTGAATGGATAACTGGCAGGAAAGACTAGGAGAGTTACAAGGGATTGTGAAGTTTTTAACAGCAAAACCTTGGCAAGTGAGTAATAGGTTATTTCACCATTCTACTAATACTGTTGATGTTAACAAGGACAGATCTGTCAACAGTGTGGCTGAACTACTGACATTTGTCATCTCTTGTCAGCTCTCACATCTCTTTTCAATTGGGGCTGTACTTTCCTAGAATGTCAGATTTTTGAGAAAAGCCCATTTATGACACTCATAAGGCAAACACAAGGATACAAGGAAGTGGATTTCCATGAGTAATTACATCTGTCAGCAGTGGCAGTATTTATGATCCAGAATCATTAACAAGACACAGAAGCTACCAGGATTCTACCTGTATCATCTTGAATGAGTGACTGCTATTGTCAACTAGTGAATGCCCTGAGGAAAGGTGAGGATGATGGTTTTCTGAGGCCCCAGCAAGAGTGACAATGTGCTGGTGGAAAACAAGCAAAGAAATTGGTATTTCCTTGATTCATACGTGCAGAACTGTTGTCTTCGAGCAGCACAGCATGATTGACTTATGCATGATTGCATTTTGAGTGTTAGTTTGATTTCTGTACACAGGCTTTCAAGGACAGAATGAAAACAGCTATTCATAATACAGCCCCAGTTCTTTTCTCTGTCGTCTGGTCTCTCTGAGAACAGGCAATCTGATGTCAGATTTGGAATTTTAGCCATGAAATTTCTGTTTATGTATAATTTCAATGATGACAAAAGGAGCCTGGCTACATGACATTCTCAAAGGTGTAATGAGCCAAATTTTTTAGAGATTGTAAATATCTGTTGTAATAGTATTCCATTTCACCCTCTTTCTCAAAAAGCAGAAATATTATCCCTTGTATAATTCCTTTTTGCCTATCCAAGGCAGATATAAGTGCAATCTGACTAATATCTGTCTATAGATGATACAGATGGATGTAGATATAGATGTAGTCAGAGACATAGATATGAAAAAAACCCAGAAAGTATTACCAAGGAGGGATGAATACGTGTGAAGATAAAACATCTTTTGTCTGCTCATTAATTAGTTTAGGATTCCAGGAATGGAGCTTTGTATGAATTGTACCCATTTGTTTGGGTTTGGCTTTTTTCAATTAAAAATATCTCAAACATTTGAGGTAAAAGTACGTACACATAATCATAGTTTGTCTTTTAAAAAAATGAGACCTTCAGAAAAATGCATTATCCTTTAATATGTTTTCTGAAAACGTTGGAGTTTTTTTCCTAGTGTATAATAAATTTTATAAAAAGGAAAAATTGTTTCTGTGGACATTATTAAGGAAACTAAACTACAAAAAACCATTTAAGTTGTTAACAAGTTAGAATTTAAGAACAGATACTCTCCCTAATGGCATACAGCAAGGGATTGTGCTTCTATATTTCGCGCAGCAAAAATAACACTGACTGGATCAGCAGAATAGTAGTACTGTCATTTGCCCTCAGTCTCAAGCTCGCAGATTTGCAGTAGTCTCTATTAAAAGCTGTAGTAATACCAATGTGAATTGCTTAGACTCTGCTTTCTGTAATTTAGCAACCCATGGCCTTGGGTTCCAGCAAAATTTAGATTGGATACAGTGGTGTCAGTTGATTCAGAATGGATTACAGAGCAAATCAGATTTTAAGGGCTAAGAAGGAAAGATAGATTTATCAAAGTAAAATCTAATAGGAATACATAACTTTTGAGAGCAAATTCTCTAATTCTTGTTATCCAACCCCACACTGCAGCAAGTATTCCACTACCAATAGCTGACATTTGAATATTTCATAAGCATTTCAGTTACAATTGAGATTTTTGCAACACTTTGATTCATACTTTATTACCAGTAAACTCATGAAAGGAAATCAGCTCAAAGAGGAATAATTTGGTGTGTAAAATGAGAAACAGCGACTATAATCTGATTCATTTTAAGCAAAACCTATTAAATTAGGCTGACATTATGACAGTACTGCTTTCACTTTTAATTAAGCATTGTCCATATACATTGTTTTTGTGTTCACAGAGGTTAATTTCTGCCTAATATCGTTATTTTGTAAATACCATTTGAATTGGGATACATCTAGAACAGTGGAAACAGGGTTTCATTTGAATTAATGAAGATATGTTTATTTCTAGGTATATTTTGAGGCGCTCAGTGGGATGGCTTGAAAGTAGCTGAAACACAGTACGGCCTGTGACTTTTGTTCCATCTGTTCAAAAAGGGCCTTGCGATATCCATAACTCAGTTTCTACCTATTGCACCCAAGAAGTCTTAAAAAAGCTTTTTCATCCTCCATCAATAATATGGTATATCTTCAAGGCATGCAAAACATGTGTTGATGGCTTAAAGCTAAGCAGGCAATCTGACCACACCCAGCTCATCCACAGCACTTGTAAATCTGTTCTTGAGTTCATAAAACAATGAATCAGTGTTTTCTGTTTCAGATGTTCTTTCCTAAAACCTGTACTTGAGTCTAGTCACATTAAAAGAAAGACACCTGCCTGTCAGAGAAGGTCTGAAAGGGGGCCATGAAGACAGTCAGAAAGCAGGAGCATCTCTCCTATGACAACAGGCTAAGGGAGCTGGCTGGAGTTATTCAGCCTGGAAAGGAGAAGACTCTTGGAAGACCTTATTGCAGCCTTTCAGTTCTTAAAGAATGCTTGTAAGAAAAAGAGAAGTCTTTTAAGAGAATCTGTAATAATAGGACAAAGGGCAATGGTTTTAAACTGAAAGAGTAGTTATAGATTGGCTATTTAGATTATCTGTATTCTTTACAGAGAGGTTGGTAATACTGGCAGAGTTTGCCCTGGGAAGATGTTGGTGTCTCATCTCTGAAAGTGTTCAAAGTTAGGTTGGATGGAGCTTTGAGCAACCTAATCCAGTGGAAAGTGTCCCTGTCCATGGCTGGACTGAACGATGGTTGATGGTTCCTTCCACCTCAATCAATTTTATGATTCTATGAGATACAGATAAACAATAATTTGGAAAATAAGTGCATTACATTTGACACAGGCAGGATGAAGCACATATGTGTACATAAAATACAGAATAGAAGCAATCTAAATTAGTTTTACCATTGACTGTATGTTGGTGTGAATCTGTGATCTCTGTTAGAAAGAAAATAAATGTGTTCTATCTTAATGCAATTTGTTTGGTTTCTTTTTCTCAGAAGAAACGGTTACATTATCTAAATATGTTAGCAGATTATCAGGCATCTGTATTATATACTGTTTGGAGAAAAGAGCACTGCTTTTGTATAAGTTTGCATGATATGAATTTGTTCATGAAAAGCTGATGCAGATTAGGGAGGAAAAGAAATTACATCAGTAAAGACATGTTTAGATCACTATTGTATATGAAAAGATGTCATCTGTAGGAGAAATATAGAAATATAAACATGAAATTTTATTTAAAAGATAAGTCCTAAAAAAGGTATTTTTACAACAGCACTGTAGAACTATTTGCATTAGTGTTTTGATGCCACTGTAAGGACACTATTTTAGACCTTTACTACTATTAAGGAAAATGAAAATCACAGTTAACACTGAGAGCTCTAATAAGCTTATCAGGTTTTGAATCCTTAATGTGTGCATTTAGTTCAACATGTCTGTCTATGTTGAAACCAATTAAGTAAATTAAAAGTCACTTTTTAATTATTTCATTTTTACTGTATTTTATCACATTTACTAATTGCTTAAAAGTTCTCTTTGTAAAATTACTGAAATCAGATTCTGGCTTAGAAGTCCACTTATGTTATCACATATTTTTCTGACTTAGTTGTTGGGAAATGAAATATTGAGACAATTGTTCTAGCAATATTCATGTCTTTGTAGGTAACTAGGTTTATGTGCTTCTAACTTAGAGTTTAAAAATTCTTTAATATTCAGATTCTGGAGATTTTTTGAGAAGAAACACCAAACTAGATTCATGTTTGAACTACATATTTGAGATTCTCTCCACATATAATTTTCACTTTAGAAAGAAGTCAAGAGAAGGCTAAAATGCCCTCAGTGCTTCAAGTTCATATCCAGCCTATCTCACATTAAAATTCGCAGAGGAAATATGACATCAAGCAATACCGGCAGATAGTCGGTAGACAGCAAATTTGGAGCCTCACTTCAAATATTCTAATGGAAAATGAGACAATCTCATTTTTAAATATATGTGATTTAAAAATATATATGCTATTTCTGACAAAATGGAAAGACAGATAAAATTATAGTTTTCAGTTTATATCTCAAAACAGTAACAGTAAAGATATGTCATTACTAACTAAGTTTACTAACTACCATTTTCCTTTCATGGGTGTAATTCTTCAACCATTACCTGCCTTTTGTTTAATTTTAATGATATATGTTTTTTTTAAATTTTAGTTGAATTTTAACAGAATATTATGATGTTTACGTACCTTCACCATTTTCCCTGACTCAAGTTTCTAGCTCTCCATCTTTTTCTAGGAGACAGCAGCATGGAGTAAAGTGAAGGATTAGGTCAAATAATAAACAACAAAAAATCAAGGTAATCCAAAAGTAATTGGTTTTCTGAGGTGCAACATGCAGTGGAATTTTGTGTAAGGAGTGAGCTGCTTTAAATTTTTCTAGCAGGTATATTGGCAAACAACCTTTGAACCTTCAGTGTTCCTATAACAGGCATTTTTTCCCTAAGTAAGCATAAGAAATAAGAAATTCCTTGAATGAATAATTAATATAACCACTTATTGTGAGGATATTTAGTTTCTGTGTAACTGAAGACAATTAACTACTGTGTAGGAATGTGAAAAATTTCTTCTGATTTCATGACCCTATCTGCAGGTATCAGCTTCCTAATGGATGATATCTGAAGGCTTCAGTACATATACCCAAATAACATTCCTCTGCATGTTTTATGGAGTCTACAACTCTTTATTCAAATTTATTAGCATTTATGTGCAAGATTCAAATAAAATTTAAAAGCCAGTAAAAAAACCTGTGTTTTTGGAAGATATTTGTTGAGTTAGACTAGAAGATGCAACAGTATTGAGCAATGCTGTACAGATCAGCAAGGGTACACATTATAGCCATTAAAATATTTTTTCTTCTACTGGATCATCTCCATTATTTTATCTTCATATAGCAATATATATAGCTAATTGTGTTGTGTAAAAATACAAATTAACACAAAATTAGAGCAAATTTGGTATCAGTGTTGAGTTACCTGTGTACACTGAAAATAATATAATGTAAATATTAGCACAGAGAAAAAGTTGTGTTAAAAAGTCAGGAAAAAATAACACCTCACTATATTACTAAAGATAATTGAGTGCAATTGCATAATATTTGTTAGTATTCATTACAGTTCTCTTTTTCTCCTGAATTTTAGTTCAATACCATAAAGTTAATGATATTTTCTTATATTCAGTTACATGTGTTATACAAAAAGTATATGTAAAAATTCATTAGCAAAGTGGAATAAACTCTGGCAGCATTCAGAAACAGTACAAATTCAATTTTTATTTTTTAAAGTTCTTTTGCCTGTGAAATAATATTAACGCATTGAAATATTCTGATTTGTTTGATCAATTCCAGATTTACTGCCAACACAAATTTTTGCAAGCAGTGTTTAAATATATTAGAATTTTTGATTCAAGCACCTAGCTAAAAACCATGAAACAATTTGTGACAAGTCACTGTGGAATGGTGTACTGCTGAATTTGTATTCTAGAAAAACTATAATAGTTTAGTTTATTTTCCTATTAATAGGTAGGATATTGTAATCTAAAAATTATTATAATATCTGTTCTCTGAGTACACATATGTGTTGTGCTACAAAGCACCTTAATATATTTCTATTATTGCATTACACTGATTTGGCCACATAGAAAGAAAACCAATATATATTCAGAATAAACAATAGATAAAATACTTAACATGGATTCTTGTGTGCGCTTACTTTTACCAATATGCAGAAAATCCTTAACCAGTGCAATGTTATACAAGAAAAGCGTATTATTTCATACAGGCCTAAGCCTCAAATTTAACATCCAGTTTCTCCTCCTAGTAAACTAACCTTTTGCCTTGCTAGACTTGACAGTAAACAGCCTATGGTGATTTTTTCCCTTAAAAATATTCCCATCACATGTTGTACTGTCAGAGTGATTTAGGCCACTGTTTCTGAAAATGGTTGAAGTTGTTTCCTTTTGCTATACAAGTATTTACATGATGAAAGCAATCATATATAGTGTGTCTCACTAAGGTTATTTTCTAGCCTTATCACAACTTCTTAAAATAAGTAACTAACTTCATATGCGCATAAATAAATTTATCTGGAAATCTATCCTAAGAGAAGCTAAAAGAAACAAATTGCATAATTAGAGTATCTTGATCTATAAAGGATGACTGATAGGGATTGTTGTGCTCATATAGATTTATTTCCCTGAAAGAGCAACATTAGTGACTTATACATTACTAACACTAGATTTTTCATGCCAGCAAGACAATATTTTTACAGAGAATTAAAGAAATAAAGGGGTTGAAACACATTTTTGTGTGTTTTTCAAAAAAACTTGACTGCAGATTAATAATAGAGACTAGCTTTTTGAAGATATTATTGATATCACTGAAATCCTGTCTTTTTTTTTTTTTTTTTTCCTTGAAATAATTAATTTCTGGGAGAAAAAGTATCTCAGGCTGTTTTTAGGCTTTCGAATTTCTTTTTTAAGTATGCCACCTGGATGAATGATCTACAATGTACTCTGGAATCTCAACTTTAAGGAAGAAGTTGGTCCCATGTTATCAAATCATGCATTATTTTACTAAAGAATTAGGAAATCAAAACCACAAAATTCTCAATTTTCACTTCTTTGAGACAACACAGCGCTATTTTTAAAAGTAGTTTTTTAAAACAACTTGGTTTATTCTTACCTGATATGGCAAGTATGTGAAAAACACCTAGGCACAGGATTTAGGACATAATATATATTGAGGTGGACTGGATTATCTTTAAAGGTCATTTCCAACCCAAACTATACTATGACTATATAGATTTATAAATTATATAATAAGTAGGTGTGCTAGGAAACATAAGTAGATTATAGTAGTGGTAGCGCATATGGCATATAAAATTCAGCTACTTGCAAGTCGGGATTATCTATGTAAGTACACTAAGAGGATAGCTGCAAGAGTGCCTGATTATTAGGGTTTGTCTTCCTTTTCTCAGACCTCATTTCCATACAGTGATGTTTTTAAGAGAACTGAGCTGAAGTTCTGTGTAATAGTCTGCATCAGCCTGAATTTTTGGCAACTTTTGGTCTACATGATTATCTAATTCTGAAAAAATGGCTAGAGTTGTTGAGTTATCACATTACTTACATGAACCATTGGCTGTTTCAGCAAGGATACTTCTTCATATCTAGTAAAGCCTCCCCCCAGTCTATCTATGTATGGTCAGACTTACCAGTGCTTCCAATACTGTACCTACTGCTGTAGCTGCAGAACCAATGAGTTCTCCGACAGACAGACCAAGACACCAAATATTACCATAAGAGAAAAAATTACCATTTAGGTTAGCCCATCTATGTATAGTAATTTGTAAGGAACCTCTTTCACCAGACTACTGGAAGTCATAGTGCATGGTGGATTATGGCCCTACATCAGATAAATTATTTACCCATTCACTTAGATATTCCAGTCTGTTGGTCAAACACATTTCACAAACTTTATTTTTTTTTCAGGGAATTAGAAAGGAAACAGTTCTAAAAGGAACTCATTTATGTTTTGAGGACAGGTTATTCTAATGATCATCTTTGTCCATAACATGAGAAATGCAAACATTTTCTTTACAGTGTCCTTCACATTCCTCAAATCTTGTTTCAAAAAACTTTTTATCTCAAACTCCCTTGCAATGCGTGCTGCAAACACAACTCTGCTCAGCTGCAAAAAATCTCAGAATGTTCTTACATAATTTTAGGTACTCTGTTCTGAAAGCATAAGTCTATACATAATTTTTCCTTCTAGTTACAGAGGCCTGGGGCCATATGTCATTTCTTAGAAGCACAGGATGGTTGAATTCAGCAGGGGCCTCTGGAGATCATCTAAACCACAACCCCTGCACAAAGTGGACTCAGCTAGAGTAAGGTGCACAGGTGCCTGATTGGATTTTTAGTTTAGCCAAGCCTGGAGATTTCATAGGCTCTCAACTACTTGATCCAGTTCTTGACTGCTGCTGTGGGATCACCCTATGAGATAGCTGAGCACCCACATATCTGCTCCTGCATTTTGTCCCTTCTTAAATACGCATTCTCCAAGGCACCATCATCTTCTGTGGGGCTCCACTGTGCCTTATGGTTCTCCGGAGCTGTTTGGAACTGACTGTGTCTGGCAGAGAGCAGCCCCTGTCCCTCTTTTCAGAGACCACTCCTGAAGCCCACTCCAAAAAGGGTTTCAAAATCTTGACACCTACATCCAATACAACCCCCATTATAGTAAAAATCATTTGCTTATGTGTAAGAATTCCCTGTGTATCTATTTTGTTCTTGCTTCTCACAGTCTCACTGGGCCCCACTAAGAAAAGCCAAGCTTTATTTTCTTTTATTTTCTTATTAATCACCACTAAAAATAGTTTCAATGTTCAAATCTCTCTACTGGCCTCTCATAAATTTTGGAGCAAATAATTAATTAATTTAGCTTCATTTGCACTGGTTTTATGCTCTTGAAATCCTATTTTACACTCTGATTACCTCTCATGCCTTTTTGATTCTCTGGCAGAATCCTTGATTTTGACTTTTTGATTAAAAAAAATGCATCCCATGAAGGAAAATGCATTTCACAGCAATTTTGCTTACACAAAAATATAGTTTGTGAGTATTCTATAGTAACTGATATGTACAAAAGTATTAATAATAATAAAAATATCTTGAAAAAGTTTCTGTCTTCTTAGAGCCAAAAATCATCACCTCTATGAAAATTCATTGCAAAGGGATTCTATAAATGCCCACTGACTCCAAAACCTCCGGCCCAGGAAACATCCTGCTAATTTTGCACCCAGTCTCAGTGCTCATAGACAGACATAGACACATCAACACATAACACCAACAGTGCCAGTCACACAGATGGCTATAGACAAGACACTGCCTTTAGAGCCCCCACATACAAGACTCCCACCAAACACAAGCCCAGAAAGCCACAGCCCCTCCTGTCCTCAGGCTGCCAGAGGTAGGAGAGCACCAGTGAAGCAGTGTAGAGGCAGAAACATCACACTTTCCAGATTGACAAGCAAAAATATATTTGTGAATCCCTCAAGAACTGGTCTGATACCCCTACCTGCATCCCAACTTCTTCTACCTTCTTGCATCTTTCTTACATCACAGACCCTCAGGTCTGCATTCTTACCAGTGTCAAAGGTCTAGTTTGCCTGTAGTTTTCTCAAATCCCATAAAGTATTATGACTTGTAAGGACTGATTCTTAGCTTTGTCTTTATAATGCTACTCAGATTTATTTCTCAGTGTATTTTCTTTATGGCTTCCTCATTTTCCTTAACATCCCATTTGACATTATCTTTGATCAGATAATTTTACTGGAATAAACATTCCCACATTGCAGGTACTCTAATCAGTGTGACTCACCAGTTTTGGTTCTTGTTACTGCCTACTTAACTATTTTTGTGTCTGATTTATGGCTCTGTGTGTTTTGTTTATAGCTTCCTCCTTTTCTTATTATCCATTTTTGCATTGAGAAGACACATACCCTTGAGGGAGCAGAACATCTCTCTTACACTTTCTACTATAATCCATTTCAATGCCGTAATTTAATGTCTGCTAGGGTCCATCGGTATTCAAAGAGAGTTAGGCTATTTTTCTCAGTGACCCCATAGCTGAGATACTTAATTCTGATTGACGTTTATTCTTTTCTATTTGCCTAGGATTATTTGCAAATATTTGAAAATGTTCTTTTGATATATTTGATAGTGTAATGCCAATACTTAAATTCTCCAGATTTAGGTATGGAATTTACTTAGAAGACAACAAAATTTTCCATTTTCCTATTTTCTGATCAAGGATCAGAAAGTTAATTACAATAAATTTATATGCTGGTTTTTGGGTTTTTTTTCAAGACATAATGTGTTATCTTAGCTTGTCCTATTTACTATATCTACCAAATACAATTGTAATGTTTTTCTGCTGAAGTATATTGCATGATCCCAATGATTATCTTCTCAAACAAGTCTTGGAATGCTTATAATAATTCCTTTTGTTTCATTTATCACTGCTCTTCAACGTACCTAGATTTTTAGTCATATAGAATTTGTACAGAAATACAATTTGGACTTGCTTCAAGAACCTATTTCAAGGTTTTACAGTTGATAAGGTCTTTTTTTTTTTAATAACTTCTTCTGAAATACTGTATTTGTGACTTCATTTCAAAATTACTAAATTCTACAACCATCCAAATTACTCAGATTTTATATAATGCTTAATTTTAAGACTCTATATTGCTTTACTATTGCTTAAAGTATGTTCCATCAGGCAAGTTCCATTTTCATTTGGGTGAATCCTTTCTCTAAAGAAATTACTCTCTGTAATTTTTTTTCTTTCCTAACATATCTAAACTTCCTCCATGCATTAATTTTTAAGGGTAAATTCAGACTGACTTTTACAAAGATGGATTTTTCCAGGATGTTAAAAGCATTTCAGTTGTTCATGCCTTTAGCTTCCTACACAATCATGCTACTCCACTCTAGTTCTTAAAAGGGAAATATGAATAATTAAAACTTTTGAACTTCCTCACTTTAATGTCAGGAACTTAGCTGAAGGTGAATTAAGATGGTTGATTGTGCCAGTGTTTCATTCATAAATGCAAATATAGATGAAAGAGAGAATTTCAAAAGAAGCTACAAAATATTCATGTGGGGAAATTGAACATGCCAAATACATACAGGTAAGAGGTTACTGCAAGCCTAAATAATGTCTTAATAATCTAAATAAATTTAAAACAATATAATTATTAGTGTATTTACCATGCTGTAATCTGCATAGTATTTCATACTTTCCTACAGCTGAAGCCTTTATCCCTGAAAAACAGATTCATCTCATCTCTGATGTTTTCTTACAGAACTCTAGTTGGCTTTAGGCCTAAACCCTGTCAGGAAGAGTTCTAGCTCTCTCTCATGATCTGTTCATGGATGATTATACACTGGAGTTAATGCCTTGATTCTGCTTAGTTCACAGGTATAACCATAGTGACTTTCTTTTCATGGCATTATTCTACTTTCATTATACATACCTTTCATGATAGTATGTTTTGGTTTTTTTTTTCCTCTTATCCCTTGTTTTTCTGACTAACCTATTTCTGAATCAGATTTCTGCCACATGGTCACTTTAATTCAAGCTAGCAGGTGGCTTGTCCTTGCCATGGTTTAGCACTGGCAGGCAGCTGATCCTCACTCATCCACTTGCTTACTCCTCCTGTCATGGATGGGGGAGAGAATCAGAAGAGAAAAAGTGAGAAAATTCACTTTGATAGGTAAAGAAAAAGATGGGCATGCAAGCCAAGCAAAACAAGGACTTCTTTCACCACTTCCCATGGGAATGCATGTGTTTAGCCATCTCCAGGAAAGCAGCGCTCCATCACATGTAGTGGTGGCTTGGGGAGACCAGTGCTATAATTACAAATGTACCCCACTCTTCCCTTCCTCCTTCTAACGACAGTCTTATAGCTGAGCATGGCAACATAAGGCATGGAATATCCCATTGGTCTGTTGGAGCCAGCTGTCCTGGCTTTCTCCCCTCCTAACCTTTTGTGCACCTCCAGCCTGATCACTGGTGTGGTGGTTGTGAGGAGCAGAAATATCCTTCATGCTCAGATATTAACTGAGACATGGGCATGCTGTCAGCACTGCTTTGGTCACAGATCCAAAATACAGCACCATGCAAGCTATTCTGAAGAAAATTAAGCCTTTTGCAAATGAAAGCAGTATATTTACAATAAGTCCCAGGGGAGTGCAGTAAGACTTCTATTGCCTTAATGTAGTTTACAGTGCCTCGGCTAGTCCCTGGTGTAAGAAAGAGAGACAAAAAGAGTATTCCAGAAAGCAACTCAAAGCATCAAAGTGTCTTTATTATTATCTCTGCAGAAGTTAGGGAAATGGGAGCATTGAATAATAATAAAATATTTGAACATTTTGTTCTCTCCTCTACCAATATTTATGGCCTTAAGTACTTTGGTAGAATCTAAATACAATTTTCATAATTACACTGGCAAAGAGGTAGGGGAAGATTGTGTGACCTGAAAAACAAATGCCTGTGTTGTTTAAAATAACTTAAAACACAGTTTTCTTGTATGGCTAGAATATCTGTTCTCTGTATTTACAATAGATATGAAAAGATCAGAAAATCGATGAGAAAAGGAGAACCTTAATAGGTGAAGACAAAAGTAAGATATATTACAGTTTATTCCCCTGCACTGATGATCTCTCATCTTCCAGTCTTGGAAAAATCAGGATATTTCTGCTGAAAAGGAACCAAACAGTTGTGTTTTTAGATTTTCTTCTTGATACTAACAGGATAGAGAATTTATTATGATGCATATCAGAGAACAAAACATAATGAATTTAAAAAAACAGAAGACTGATCATAAGGAAGTTGTTTTAAAAATAATGCAGGCAAGCTATTAATGTTATCTGTATGGAAAATAAATACTCTTTCTCAGCCTTACAGCTTTTTGAATGGACTTTGATCCTAGAAGCTTAGTAAGGCAAGATGTCCTGACAAACATATAAAGGTCCATTATGTTTAATTGAAACTAGAAATTGAATATTTCTTTCTGAAATGAGAAATTTCTCTAAGGAACATAATTACAGTAATTTCACAATTATAAGCCG
>VRYO01002772.1:48153606-48165614 GCA_009812075.1 Sialia sialis | reverse complement strand
CTGGATTCTTCAATGGAAAAGGTGCGGCTTATAATTGTGAAATTACTGTATATGAGGGGACTAGAGTTATTTAATGACTCAGGTAAAATACAGGAAAATGCATTTGAGGCATTGTGATTCAAAACTTGAGATGTTTCATTTTGTTGGAAACAGACACTAATGTATTCATGAACATGGATGAAGATGGGGATAAAGAGGCATGTTAAATAATTCAAACTCCAAATGATAGGTTTGTTTTAAAATTCTGTTATCTGCCTAACTTCTAGTTTTGTAGGTTGAAGACAAAACAGAATATAGTAGACTGTCTGAAAAAATTGTTTTTTAAGTATTTATATTGCATTTTGTTTTAACAACTGGAAGAAAGATTTATGTACACAAAATCACTTCCAGTTCAAATATAGCTTCAATACTGATACAGAAAAGAGAAGTTTTCTTGTGTATATCTGCAAATTGAAATATTTATTATAGTATTTGGAAGTTTACCTTATAAGCATGAGGTTGTTTTTCTATTATCTACCTCTGCCAGAGGTATCAATTACTGCAAAACCCTGTGAGCTCCTTTTCCAAGCAGAAAAACATGTTCATATTGCCCATGGAAAGTCTTTAATGTAGGTTACTACATTCATGGACTTAATCTATCCTTGGCCTTGCCTTCCATTCATGGAGTTACTCCCTCGTCCCTTGCCTTCCATTCTTAAAAACAAAGGAACCAAAGCACAGTTGTAGGGGTTTTGGTTATGGTCTGATACTTTAAAAATTATTAGGTTTTAGCCATCTTTGCTGTCATTCATGGCTATAAACTTTTAAAGAAAATAGAGTTTTAGTTTACACTTGGCAGGAATTCTTATTAACCATTTTAACAGTGTGACCTAAATTTGTTTGGGGCATATTGGAGCTAATGGAGTTGGAAATCCATGTTTCATAGCCAGAAACTCCAGCTGTCAGGAGTATATTACCATTTTGCTTTACTTGCCCATTTATTACTCTTGAGTAGTATATGTGGTATACAAGGGCATAGGTTCTAATTATTTTCTCAAATTATTTAATGATGTTTCCTCCTTTTTTTTAATTCATAGGTTTTGTGGCTTTTGTTTCTGTCCAAGCATGATTAATGGGTTTGTAGGACCAATCATCTTTAACAGCTGTTACTTCTTTGCTTCTGAGCAACCTCTGTAGGGGAAGTTGCCTTGCCCAGTCTGAGCAACTACTTTTAAAATGGCCAGAAATCTGGTGTAGTAACTTGTTTTGAAGGTACAGTAATTTCACAATTATAAGCCTCACCTGATTATAAGCTACACCTCTCAGTAGCTGGGTAGACCACGGGATTTGTCCATATATAAGCTGCACCTGAATATAAGCCGCATTTTTTTTTTTTTAAATAGTGAGGATCCATGTGTAACAAAGTAACAAATTAGTAACACAATCACTGCCAGCTGGGTTTGGTGTCAGGTGCTCAAGTTGCAACAGTTTTCATAGACCAGCGAAGCCTTTAAAGGCAGCCCCAGGCACCCTCCCCAGATGGCTCTCACTTCTGGGTTGGCATTTCACTGGGATTTGTCCATAGATAAGCCGCACCTGAATATAAGCCTCACTACTGGGGTAGGCTGCATTCTTCAATGAAAAATGTGCGGCTTATAATTGTGAAATTACTATAATTGGTTACAAATCTCCATGTCACATGCAATGCTATGAGGTACAATTTCTTTGTAGCTCTTGGTATCTGATGAATCATCAACTCTCGAAAGAGATAATACATGATATTATCTTAATACAAAATATATATGCGCTCAGTCCACTTTGCATGTGCTTGAAAGAAGTTTTTTTCTCTTCTTTTCTCTCCTCTCACGGAAATTTTACTGAAGTTTCTGTAACATGTATGTGTCAAATATTTCATACCTGAAAAGAATTATCTTATAACAGTATGTATTTACTGGGTTCATTTAATGAATTGAATACAAAATTAGGCACTTGAATTGAAAAAATGGTGACTGATTATACTGTTTCTGTATGAAATTTATTTTAGGATTTTCAGATTTTTTTTCTTTTTCTTTTTTTATTTTTTTTTAGTTCAGGAACCATACTCAAAGAGATCTGAAATAAGTTTTTTTTTAGTAAGTCTCTGTTGCAGAGACATTGAACTTCTAAACCTCTAAGGACTCATCCAGCAGATTTAAGTGTGACATCTTTTTATTCTCACAATCTATGCAAACAATAAATGTGTTTCCAACAAAATTGAAATAGTTGAGTGATGTATTGATCACTCATGTGACTTGGGGGTTATCGATACAGAATGTCATGACATATAAATTTTGGAGAACACAAGAGAGTAAGGAAATAAGTATCTGCAGAAATATCACAGTCTTTTTGACAGGGAAAGCAGAAGTCTTAATAATGGCTGTAGTACTGTAGTAATGTAAATTAATATATGTCAAAATAACATTTATTAAAGTATTAGTTACTTCTTTATACAGCGTTAAAAATGTTCTCCTTATTTTTCTGTTTACTGAGAATTATGGTAGGATATAGTAGGATATCTAGCTCGTATGTCTCTTGCAAATGAAATCTTTATCTATGCTGCATTTTGAGAAAAGTCTTTAGACTATTGAACATACTAAACACACTGCAAGTACACTCTGCTGTGTATAAACTGAACCTTCAAGAGCAGGCTCTGGCACAGGTAGTGCATATCCTTCAAAATACAGAGGACCCCCTTATGATTAATTTTCTACTGTTGTGTGATATAGAACCTATCATCATATTAATTTTGATACAACTAAGTGAAAATTAAAGACAAGGACAACTTGATATCCTGTGTAGAGTGAAATATATGACAAAACTGAAAAATGTGTTCTGTATACACATATTCTGGTTTGGAAATGGGTATCTCTGTGACAAGACTATTTAGAAGACTTAATTTGGTTCATTTAAAAACCTTAAGAAGAAAGGCATTTATTAGCAACACATTTTGTGCTAATGGCTAATTCTTAATCATTATCACTCTATATGGCTGCATATAAAACCCTGCTAGGTCTTAACACTTTTAATTAGATATGAGTATACATTGCAGCAGAGGTGATGATAAAAAGAACAAAGGAAGTGAGCGCGGAAATATGTCCCCTCTTTCTTCCCCAGTTTTCTCTACTTTTGCCTGGTGTTCTTGTGTTGCGTCCTCACCCTACCCTCATCCCCTGCTCCTTATGCTGATTAATCTTGTTTTCAGACTTGCTAGTCATCCTTCTGGTGTGCTCAGCCGGATGCCTTGCCTTTGTGCAGTCCATTGTGCCTATTTTTTCTTTTGTTCTATATCATGGAATTGCTGCATGGGTCACAGTTCACACATTTTTACACGCCTCCTAAGTGCAATTATACGTCTTTGACCCATTGGGGGTCAGATTGCTCACGTATTTTGCAAGATCTTTGTTTTGTCACAGAGAGTGCTTATGCTTTGCTAGTGATTCAGACAAGTCTAAATGCATACTTCCATTTGGATTTAAGGCTACCCAATATCAGTTATGTCCTAACTAATAGATTTAATATTTACAGATGCCGTAATCCTGGCTTTTTGCTGCATAGGATCTTAGAATAGGAATAAAGGTCACTGATGTACCATTTATGTGTTTAAAACCACCCTGACGCTGAGATACCAGGACACAACGGTCATCAAAGTTTAAGTAACATTTATTGAAGGACAGAGCCTTTGAAGAAAAGTGTTTCAATAGTTTTAAAGTGCAGATATAAGTAAATAAGTAAATACTTACACAAGTAAAACATATTGAAAAGATTAAAGGAAATGCATTTGAAACAATTTAAGGAGACATTCCCTTAAATAGCAATATTTTATCTTAAGTACATTCTTTTTCCTGCAACAAATAGCTCTAGATAAATAATAGTTATTTTAGTAGACTATGTAGATTGCATTTAAACACAGACTCTCCAAAATTTTGCTCCTGAGATAAGTTGGTGCATTTAGGAGAAAGAGATTTTATCACACAGTAAAAACTTCATAGGATCATGCTATTATTGAGTAATTCAGAGATCTTAGATCTATAACCTCCTGCTCAAAACAGGATCAGGTGTGAAATTAGATAAGGCAGCTCAGAATTTTTCAATTTATGTCTTGGAAACCTCCAAGGGTAGAAGAACGCAATATCTCTGGTCAGCCTGCTGTACTGCTCTATGTATCTTATATTTTCATTAAACTATTTTAATTTCTTTAGTTTTCCTGAATTTTATGTGAGGGGGAAAAATTGCTGCTGCTATTGCAGGAATGTACTCATTTAGAATGATTCTCTTAATTTCTATTCTGACTAGGTCTGAAAAAAATAATTCTTATGAATAGCATAGTTTTAAGTTTTCACACAAAACACTGTTTATATTCTTTAAATTGAGTACCTATCATTTGTAGAGATTCTCTAGATAATTCTCTGCCTTCTGTGGCATACAGGGTAATAGAATTATATGGCCATAATTCTTGGATAATTTTACTGTGTGATTTTCTTTCTTATACTGTGGGAAAATATTTCAGAAGTTGGTTTTACTGGTAGTGGAACAAATTGCTTTCTCATTAAGAAAAAAATTATCAAACTGACTGTGAACTCTTTAATAAAGTGGGCAGCAAGCAGCTGTTGAATCTCTACTGTTATGAGGATGTAAAATGAAGAAACCACATATATACTCATATAAATCCTTCAGTTAACTAAACAGTAATTTAAAAATACTCCCTTATAACTAATTACTGTGTTTTACCCTGTTGCATTAACATTAAAACACCTGGCTGCAAATCTCAATTAGTGAACATTTTCATTCTGTAGTGCTGGCATTAATGTCTACAGCAATGAAAATAAGCTTTTACAAGCTCACTAGTAGTGCTTCCATGAATACATAGATTTGGTATCTTATGTGTTCTTCTGGTTATCATATGCATTTATTCATTTTAAATTAGAAAGCATCTCTGAACTGCTAAATTTGAAGATCTTTGCCCAGCATTTTTAAGGTAGCTCTATGACATAAGTTGCAATTAATGAATTAATGTGAACAATGTTCCTACAGAACCTCCTTTGCAAATACTGTAGTTCTGGTTACAAATGTGGGAAATAGCTTAAGTGTTGCTGTTAAAGATCTATACAGGAATTTCAAGTTTCAGCTGCACTCTTAGTTTCTTTTACATCAAAATTTTTCCTCTGTTGATGTCTCAGTTGCCAAATCACAACATTGCTTGGGTTTGAAAAAACCTTTTGAGGTCGTCTAGTTCAGTCCTGCAAATGACTCAGTCTCTTTTGGCATATTTTGATGTATAGCTGTGTGAACTGAGCTTAGGACCAAATATATACTACTATTCATTAAATAATGATTTGCCTCGTGCCTGGGGGACTTGGGCTCACTGCCCAGGCTCTGATGCAGCTGCTGCCTTCCCATTGACAGGAAAATGTCCCACTAGCAAAGCTGAGCACATGTCTCAGACACACACAGGTGACCCTGACAAGGCTGAATACACAGGCAGCCACAGTCAAGTCTCAGTTTTCAACAGCAGTCACACACAGGACTCACACCAGATGCAAACCTGGACTGCCACATCCTTTCCTTCTTTTGCCCTGGCAGACACAGGAGCACACACACAACACTCCTCAGATTCACAAGCACACACACAGCTACATATTCCCCAAGCACCAGCAGAGCTGCCTTACACCTCTGACTGGATCCTGTTCCCTTTTATCCATCCCTCATTCTGGGCATTCTCTGGCTTGTGCAGCTCATTGCAAGCATGCCCACTCACACCCCCACAAAAATGAGTCCTCTTGAAAATCAGCACACACCCTCCGCCAATCAAATCCCCCACTCTGGAAATGAGGTCTACCTATCCATGGACACATTAGACTTAAGTTTGACTGCAAATACACATGCATACCCGGTTTGGTGAAGATTCAGACACTTGCTCCCAGTAGTCAGCATCATTTGGCCTCTGGCCATTCAATCCTGCTCCAGTGGCTCATGCTGAGCCCCTCACCTGTCTCACTCACCTGGTCCCCCCATAGCTTTTTTTCAGACACAAACATGTGTCTACAAATTCCTGTCTCAGTGGCTGGAGGTGCCTGCTGTCTCCAGTGGCTGATGCTTCTCATGGGCTGTGGTAGCTCACACCACAGTCCAGGAGCACCCAACCCACAGCCCTTTTTCAACTTAAGTAGCTGAACATCCAGTACTCTCATCCAGTCCCTCTGGAAGTTTGCACTGAATCTTTGCAGTCAAACATACACACAGGACAGTTTGCACAGTTATGAAAATGTTTAATAAGACAGAAAAAACTGCAACAGTCAGGCATAGGGCTCAGCCAGGCATAATGTCTGTCACTGTTTTACATATGACTTGAAGTTTTTAATACTTTTTGCTGTCTATAGCACTCTCTATTCCTCCTTTCCAACTTCCCTATCCTCCCTTCCCATGAGCATGTATAATCCTACAGATTTCCTCATGCCCAGTTGAGTGACAGGGATTTCCCCTCAGTTTACCTATGGTTTCTTGACAGCTCATAAATTAGTGTGACCACCAACGTTTGTTTCTTGGCATTGTCTCCATGCTATTTTGGTCACATTTGTATCTCTGTATGTTTAAAGTTGGGCATTTTTTCATCCCCAAAATTATGAGCTTTCTGATCAGATAACCTTGCTGGAATAGAGATTCTTACACTCCCATATACCCTTGTCATTAACTGTGAATACTGGAATTTAATTTCCATGACTAACACACACATTGTATGAGGCAATGACTTCACCAAGTGGCCACAATGCCAGCAGTAGACAAACAGAACAGTGACAGGAATGGGTTTTATCAACAGTGCAAGGACTGCCAGAAAAGATAATATGGTGCACAAAGTCCTGCCAGTAGCCTAAATCACTATCAAGCTTGCAGTGAAGAGACTGATTTAAAGTCAAACTAGGTAGTCTGTCCATAGAGGTAGAAACAAATCCAGCGATCATCTGGCAGATTATTATGGCTAAGAGGCAAGCCACTGCTTTAGTTCTGTTTCAGCAGGGTTTATGGATAGAGCATACTAGCAACCAATATCCTCCCAGCATACCTCAGACAGTGAAGTACAATCCAGGACTAAACACAGAGGTACTGTGCTCATGGTATTGTGTGTGTGGGTGGGAAGCCCCAGGTAATGCTGATCATGTTCCTTAGGTTTTATTCGTACACTCAGAGCCCTGGAAATATGGTTGCTATCAGACAAAATAATAAACATTGCTAAGGTCGGGATAAACATCACCCTCTGTTTTATTGTTATAGACTAAACCAGTCAACACACCATAGAAGACAATCTGAATGTTCAGTCATGATTTTTTCCTTGATAGATTCATACTGGCTGATAAAAATCACCTTCTTGCTCTTCCTGTGTTTGGATTAGCTTCAAAGAGGAGCTTGCTCTGTAATTTTCCCAGTGTCTAAATATAGGCTGTCTGGCTATGTTCCTCTGAATCTTTGTCTCTCCTTGAAGTCAGCTTAGATATTCTCTTTCCCCCCTCCCTAATTATCATGACTATTCATAATTGATAGAGAGCAACCTTCCAAGTATTTCCGTACATGTAAGTACATCACGTGACCTTATGAACTTGTGTACATCCAGTTAATTTAAACGAACCATACCTCGATCCTAATATGCCGTGTTCTTCTCTTCTCTAAACAGTAATATTGGGTGCATAAACTTGAATTGTGTAGCGTATCTAAAACTTCCAAAGCTACAGGGCTGTTGTAGGGAAATTACTCTGTCTGAAATGATCTAAGGAAATCTAGGTTTTCTAGGTTCTTTTTCAGATGAATGCCCTGTCTGCCTTATGGGTTAGCAATGAGTGATGAAAATTTGCTTTCTTTACTTCAGCACCTGAAGTGTGGGTTAAATGATATATGGTTATCTAAGGCTTTTTATAACTAGGTCCTTGTTATAATATCATCACTGTAATAAAAACAATTTTTTGTGGCTTTCTAATAATTTTTGTTTTAAGGGGTATTAATAAAAAAGCAATAACCTGCTCGGAAGAAGTGATGAGTAAATGCACTTGGAATATGTAGAAGACTGCACACAAAATAGTCTGGAAAAACATCATAACATTTTAAATTGGGCAGTTGAAGATAATGCCATTGGCTTTGTCTTCACTCTTCCTAAAATCAGGGTAGTAATACCTCTTTCGAAGTGATGTAGCCACAATATATGCTGCCAAATTAACAGAGTATTCCCATACTGTTGTAATAAAACAAAAAGAGGAACTTTTATTACCTGTAAAATAATAATTTTGAATTTAGAACAGCTCCAGATTAGCATAAGGTAAATAAAACCTACAGCAATACTTTTAATACTGGAAAAAACTGAGAATCAATGAGATACTTTTTAATGGAATTTTATCCATGTCATGAGTGTAATGGGAAAAGTTCATGCAAGTAAATATGGTATCAGAATTTATACAAAAATTATGATCAGATGATAGTTTCTGAAACAAATCCTTCTTCCTAATCTTTTCATTCCCTGACTTTGAAATCTTACTAGTGACTGTTAAAACAGATGAGTGTGTGCTTGCAAAGTTTTATAGTCACCCCTAGTAGACAGCTTTATGGTTTCATTTTGTTCTCATATTGTCACCAATGCCTCAGCTAATAGAAGGAAATAATTTATTAAGAACTTTACTTCTGGAGAGGATTCTATATACTCATATTTCCACCTACCTATTTCCCCTTCAATTAATTGCATGACCTTCTATTAAATATATAGACAAGCTTGCTGTCTTGATGTTTTGTAAACAAAGCAATTGACTCTGCATTGACTTGAAATCTGTCTAATGTTTGTTGAAGTTCTACAGGGAATTCAACTTGTTTAAAGAAGAGATCTCAAGGTAATTGCATTTGATTTGAAGGAGAAAGCTTGTAAAAACCCAGATGATAACATATTTAATGTGAGCGCTTGTCAATTTGACAGTACAAAGCTAGATAGAATTCTTGAAGTTAAAAGCATTCAACTACCATCATTCCTTATTAGAGACATACTGCACATCATTTATTTACATTAATACTCAATTTTTTGTTTCTTTCCCCCTAAAAAACTTTATAAAACATCTTTCCTGAGATGGAAAAAACAGGTTTTTGAAACTGATTTGCTGCTTTTTTGGTCTCTGTGTTGGCACAGAACTTATTCTAGATATAGATTTATGTGTATGTTTGCACTTATAGAGGACCCCAATGCAAAATTTGTACAATTTACTTAGATTTTTTGTCAAAGAACAATAGACTAAATTTTAGATCATTTTAGTTTAATGTTTGAAATAATAATTTAATTACCTTTTTACTCCATTTTATAATTACTCTATTATTTCAAAAATGTAGTGATTGCTTCATGCATTCATATTTCTTGCTTACCAGTCATGATTAAAATAAGAAGTACGAAAAATAATTTTGATGAATGCTTTGTCATGTAATGGCACTTTTAGGCCCCATGAACTCTATTAAATTGCAGTACTTAAAAAAAAAAAACAAAAAAACCTCTTTTTTTTTGCTTTCGTGGGCTGAATTTCCTCTAGTAATCAAATCTAGATGTAAATTTATGTACCTATCAGAATCCAAACAAATTCCCGGAATTTGTGATCTAGGTAGATGCATTGGTAGTTTCTTTAAAAATTAAATTCCACTCTGAAAATTTAACTAAAAACTACTAAAACTCATGAGCCATTGAAACTACATGGATTTAACAGACTGGAAGAAAGATACATAGTAAGGTGTGGTACCTTGCCCAAGACAGTCCAGCAAACAAATCTAAATTTCATTTATGAATATTAGACCACTGTTCTCTTCACTAAGAAACAATATTTTCCATAAATATATATTCAGTACTGTTCCTTCAATAATGTTACAAGTACACAGATTAATTTCTTTAATCTTCCTCTTTTCTTCCTCCCTCACAATGAAAAAATAAATCTCCTTTACCACTGAAATCTATCTCATTTAATTAGCTTAGTATTACTTAATGGCTTCTTAAATGAATAAAATTAGCAGCAATAATGGAATAACTAAATGGTATTAAAAGGGAAATGCCTGAGAAATTAAAAACATATGTTAAAGGTACAATGGAGACAGCTGTAATTAAAGACTTGTCATGCCTTCAGCTGCCATAGCAATGCTGAACTAAAAGGATTTACCTTAAAAGGCTTCAGGCACTGGAAGATAGGGAAGAAAAAAAACCCAAACCAAGCCTTGAAATTAATATTGAACAGCTAAACTTAAATAAGGAACTGAAGTGTTATAAGGACAAAAGAAAAGAGAGTAGAAAGTGTAAGAAATTGAACATGTAAGAAAAAAAAGAGGTAATTTTACATGGGTAAGGGCATTGTCACTCATAACACATTTACTTGTCTGAGCTTATACCTAAGACCTCTAGTTTAATTTTTGATTTTGATTAGCAAAACGTGAACAGGAAGAGATTTCCTATCGTTCAACACATATCTCATCATCAGAATAAACACAGCAGTGAAGTGTCATATAAAATAATTTGGCCCTTCCTTCTAATTTATTTTTCAATACATTTTGAGTACATTACCAGATTTTTTGAAATGGCATACAAATCATCACTAACATAGGTATAGAAGGGTAGATTGAATGACAGTAATATGATAACTTGTCCACTTCCATGAAACATTGTTATTAATAGAAATAAAAAAATACTCTGGAGAAATGAAGTAAATTTATGAACTGTATGTTGTTTCTCTGCTGTAAGCAAAATTTATTTGACTGCATGTTTTCTTCTTCAAGTAATAATCTCAAGTAATTAGTTTGTTCAGTTAGAAAGAAAAATATATTTATTTATAATTTTTAGAAAAAAATGATGTATGAGTGTGTGCATGTGTGTTTTCAGAGGCATACTTAGATTCTGAAGTATCAAAATGGATGTCTCTCTTCCAGTTCCCATGCTGATTCAAACTACCAAACATAAATATCTCTAACATGAGATAGAAGGAATAAAATAAGAGCTTGTATACATATAAAACTAACAGACTGGTTACAGCTTTATGGAAACCCTGATCATTAATGATGTCACATTGTTTTGCAGAAAGTGACGCTTGGTTTGGGTAAACTTGTAGACACCAAGATCAGAGTACAAGTGCTGTAACCTAAAATTTTGAAACATTTCCTTTGAAATAACTGATATAAATATAGCCTACACTTTTATTTTCCTAGTGCCTATAGCTGATAACAACACTGGTAATGGAAGAATTTTTCATTACTTGACATACCTAGGAAAAGACTGAATAATTTTTTTAATTCTTATTAAATTTTTTAATCTGGAGATCTGAGAATGCTATATAATGGAAGCCAAGTCTCACTATCTTATTCAAAAAGAAAAAGAAGCAAAAACATAAGCTTTGCAGCAAGATCCACTGGAACTTTGACCAGAATTCAAGTATGCCAACTTGCTGTTTATGCTCATCTGTCACAAGTTATGCAAATCATCTCATTTCAGTCACCAGCACATTAATTAGATTAAATTCCCACTAAAACCACTAGATTGTGTATAGAGTGAGTTTGTATGCTCACATGGGAGATCCAATTGCTTAAGTTCAGGTGTTGAATATTATTTTCTGAGACATTTTAGGTTATTCAGTGTAATCATACGAAGCTGGCAGATACAGCAGAGGATCCAGTTTACCTATGATCTTCTTGGGCAGGAGTAAGAGGCCAGATGGAATAAATCAGGACATCTAAAATGGCCTTAGGAAACATTGTTTAAAGAACGGACTCCTGCCACAGCTAACTCGGATCAGAAGTATAATATAGGTCATCTTAATAGCTCACAGTGATCATAGCAGGAGATTTGATATTTGATTGTGCATGTCTAAAACTGAGCTACTTTCAAATACAGTAATTTTACGATTATAAACTGCAACTTTTTCATTAAAGAATCCAGCCTTCCCCCCTAGTGCGGCTAATCATCACATGCGGCTTATTTATGGACAAATCCCAGCTAAATGCCAACC
>VRYO01002772.1:48084508-48153336 GCA_009812075.1 Sialia sialis | reverse complement strand
ATGTGAGGCTTATAATCAGGTGTGGCTTATAATTGTGAAATTACTGTAATTACTTTGCCCAATGTCACTTGAAAAACCAAAATTTATCTCACTATCTGCTAAAAAAAATAAAATCTATAAAATATTTTATTCTTTATTACCTTTGTGCAGAATATTTACCTCTACTAGGATTCTCTATCTTCTGCAAAAGCATTTCAGACTGTATAAATGTCCCAGTAATGCCATTCTCACAAACTGTGTGCTAAATGTACACATTTTTGGTTGTGCATGTTTCTGGAAAACAAATATTTTGAAAAGAAATATTATTGGACAATAGTACAACCTTCTATTGTACTGTTTACAATAAGTCTAAAATAACTTTGAAAAAGTAGCCCAATTTATCCAGCTTCATAGATGAGGAACCCAAGCCACACAAGACATTGCCTCACCCTAGTCAAAGGGTCTGTTTCAATTTAAGTGAACTGAGCAATTACTGGGCAACAAAAATTATATTGCTGCTTCTTTTTATGAATTCCCACTCTTAAGTTCCTATTAATGCTGTTCAGGATTTCAGAAAGGATTTGTAATGCTGGTCTCAACATCTTGTTTTCATTGTACGTTTTGTCCATCAACTCTTACCTAGTTAGCTAGATATTCTAAATTACCCATAACAGTACTGTATTTTTAATAGAAATTTACATGCACAGAAATACTAAAAAAAATTTAAATAAAAAATTAGTAGTTCCAAAATAATGAACACTGTCCACTACATATTTTTTAAAATCATAGGCTCTCAGATGTGTATGGTGGGAAAGTACCTCAGGAGATCTTAAGTCCAACCTTCTGCTCAAAGCAGGGTCAGGTCTGATGTAAGACCATGAAGCTCAGGATTTTATCTAGTCCAATAGAAATAGCTTTCAGATCTTCAGATGAAAAATGTTCTGAAAGAGCAATTAATATTATTCAGCATTCTCCTACAAATGTCAGTTATGAGGGGTTTCAACATTTACCAATATTTCAGGTGTCTGGATCTTGCCCACACCAAGGCAACACCTTTGAAAAATGATAGAAAGCTGCCTCACAAGGAACTCTGACAACTCTCTTAGCATTCTTTGAGGCATTCCTTTGGGCATTTGGGAACTATACAGGTCTAGTTTTCTCAAGTAAATAGTGACACTTCTGGTTGCTCTCCTTTCCCCTGAACCCTTCAGCTAATCACAGAGGCCTTGGTGAAGAGTGAGTCCAAGCTCTACTGTGCCCATTGTCACAAAATACACCCAACTCATCCTGCAGTGATCCTACATGCCCTTTGTTCAGCCTTTTAATATTAACAAAGTGATAAAAGATATTTTTTTATATCCTTGCTATCTCTTGGAAGTCTCAAATCCAGCTGGGCTTTGGTTTTCCATAAATTCTTAGGCAGTGCCTTTAATTTAAGTGAGGAAGATTCAGATCAGGACTCAAAGTTTCTCTAATTTTTAAATTACATTCAGCTAAAAAAATCATTGGGAACAACCAGCCTAGACCATTCAATTGATGGTAGTGGACAAACTGGATCCCTTCCATGGGGTGCATTCCTTCAGGAATGGACTGGTCCAACATTGGGCCCTTGTGGGGTCACAAGTCCTGCCAGTAAACCTGCTCATGTGGGGCTTCCTATGGAATTCTTGCACTGGTAAGGTGGGAATTGCACTGAAGCGAAAGGAAAAGAGTGAATATAGCTATTTGTCTCAGACAGCCTTGAAATATTCTCTGCCAGAACTTTTATCTGAGGGGAATGGTACCATTGTTGCTGAATGGCTAAAGTCAAACATCTTACAACATCATGAACAACAGACCTCAGTGAGGCCTTTGGAGCCATCATGAGCAGCAGGATGCCATCCTGAGCAATCCTGAGCTTGCAGGCTGTAAGCAGAGTGCCCCACTCAGTGGAAAATGTTTCAGAGCATGTGTGATTAGATTTAAATACCCTATAGAAAGTATAGCATAAATATTGCACTCTCAGATCTATGTTCAAGTGACTGTTACAATTGCAGTAAATTCTATTGAATCATTCTATGGATCTTAAATTAGTCAATTGATGAAATGTTGCTAACACCTTCAGACATAAACCATTGATCAAATCTGAGGCTAAATTCACAAGAGTGTCCACTCTGAACCTTATGACTCACAGAAGGGACTCCATCTGGTAAATCTCACATATTCAATTAGGCTTGTAGTATTGTCCCTTTTCACCTTGGCCATTTTCCATCCTTACCATTTTTTAATTCTGGGTTTTGTGCAATTAATTCTAAATTGGTTATAATTTTATTTTATATGTTTCATCCATTGTAGAGTAATGGAGATTTAAAATCAACAATTTATACGCTTTCCATTTAGGCATTATTTTCTATTCAAAAGAGAGACATTTTAAAAATGCAAATTTAGGGGAAAGTTAAGCAAGCTGTCTCTTCACTATGTTTATTGAAAAAAGCGCATAAAATGTCACTAATGAAAGGCTAATAACCTGTGTAACACAGGCATCCATTTGGCAAAAGTTTAGCACAACATTCAATCAACTAAAACATTTCACAAAGCACTGACTTGGCAAATTCCAGCCCATCCAACCTTAGGCTATTGAAACGTCAAGAAGAAGAAATTAGAAGAAAGAGAGAACAAATAAAGATAAGAACAAAGATAGCTACCGCTTTTGGTTCTGGCAGTGTTCCAACAGATATCAAATGCAAGGGACGTAGAGTCAAGACAATGTTCTCACCTTGTGCTCTGGCTTAAATACCCTTTGACTTTCCTGGCCCCTTCCCCCAGGTGAGAGTTCTGCTTATTTGGCCACTCAGGAGCTGGGTTAGGGGCTTCAGATGTGAGGTGTGGAGAAATGCTTCCAGCATGCCAGGGACTGGTGACCACTTCAGGGCTAGGATACAGTCCCAGGGTGCTGTATAGAGCAGTGCATTGCCTTGCCAAGGCAAGACTTGACCTGCCCCTTTCCCCACACATGCCACCAAAATGTCTCAAGCTAGATATCATTCCAGTCTCTCACACTATTGTTTTTGCAATCAAATGTTTTGACTTGAAAGGAGGACAGTGGTCCACGTAGTGTAAAATTGCTGCTTCTATTCTAAAAGAGAGGGAGGAAGGGAGAGATATTTACAGCCACAAGTAGGGGAGCATGCCAGAGAACTGGGTGTGCTGCTCTTCTTACTATGAAGAGATAGGAGGGAGAAAACTGCTGCTTGTTGTTGTCCCAGATGGTATCTAATAAATTAAACAATCCATCTTCCTCAGCACAAGTAATCCTTGTTTTTCATATCTCCACCATGTGTATCACCATTTGGCCAGTCTCAGCAATTTTCTGCCCAATTACTGTCTAGTTTGTCTTTACTGTCACAGAATTTTGTACCTATCAATGCCAAAACAGCAGAGGTGATTGTTGCCAGTGGAGGACTAAAACATCTCCTGCTTCCAGACCTGCACAATGGAAGACTTTATCTGTCCAGCACCTCACTTGCTAATATTCTGAGACCTTTATTTTCTATTTTAAATTACTTCTTAAGGTACATGAGTTTGATTCTTAGCATTCTTTGTAATTTATCCTTCAATAATAACTAATACCTTAATGAAAATCTAAAATTAGTGGTCAATGCTTAATTCAATCTTAACCAGAATTTAAAAAGCAGAAAGGATAGAAGGAAAAGGAACTAAAATTAAACTATTGAGTTTCTCTTCTTTTTAATTTCAAAAAATGAAAATTATATTGCTAAGTTCTTGCAGCAACAATGGTTGAGTTAATGCATATTTTTTTCTTAGTAACATTTCTGTTACTTTTTTGTAAGATGAATTAAGCTTTGCATTTTATTTTTGTTTCTGGAGCCATCCTGTTTTGTGAGAGAAGGTTGTTATCTTTTGAGTATAAGATTTGCCTTTTTATATCTTATATCCTAAGTCCTGATAAAGGCAGGTGTCAAGGAGTGAGCTGAAGCAGTGTGTCTCTGTTTGCTCTGTTTGGTCTTAGCTGTTGACTAACCCTTTGGTTCAATCTGGAATTGTCTATCCATGCCTAAAAGTATGGAACTTAAGTATATAATATTAAGCCAGTTCATATAATTTAGTTTTATCCTCTTGTGTATGCGAATGCTGAAGAAGAACTGATCTAAGACCAGAAATCCTTCCTTGCCCTGGACAGTCTTTGCTGATAGTAGATAACTTAATATGATTATTAGTAGTAATTATTATTAGTAATATGATAGAAATCCTACCATGATCTCTACAGTAGCTATTAAACAGTTGCACCAGATGTCTGACTTACTCTGGACAGCTACATCTAAGCTTTCTTACATTTTATTAACATTAATGCAGAAGCAAGGTCTCTTACTTGTTTAGTGTAAGAAATTTTGTATTACTGTAGCATGAGATAAGATGTCCTCTAAATGCTATATTTTTTTTAGCACCTAGGATGACTGGTTTGTATAAGTATTTCACCAAATAGATCTCGGCATTAGTTCAGATAGGTTCCATCCTTTCTTCTCAGATGTAAACTGACAAAAAGGTTTTTCAAAATTGGCATCATGGATTAGTAATCCACTTTGAGCACCATGAAGTCATGAAGCCAGTCAGGGAATGATCATCAGGAAGTCTACATTAAACATTTTTGTTGTAAATATATGTATGTATGAGAATGTGTGATTCACTTCTCTAAATGTAAACAGAAATATTCTAACAGAATGGGTTTAAATGATTCCTAAACATACTATTACAAGAAATTATGATAATTTGGAAAAATGTTTGATATCTGGTAATAGTTTAAAGCTTGTTTTCTTTTCTTTTTCATGTGGTGGGTTGAACTTGTCTGGTTGTCAGGTGCCCAAAAATCTGTTCTATCACTCCCCTTTCTCAGCTGGACAGGGGAGAGAAAATAAGGTGGGAAATAATTCACAGACTGAGATAAGGTATTTTACTAAATTAAAAGGCTGAAAGTACACAAGCAAATGAAAAAAAATCGCTATTTCCCATTAGCCAGCAATGTGCAGTCACTTTCTGATGAGCAGGGCTTCCACATCTCTACTGCTCATTCTGGAAGGCAAAGACTTTAAACAACAAGAGCCCGGCTTCTTTTTGGTTTTCTTAGCCTTTACATCTGAACCCATAAAATATGGTATAGAATATCCCTTTGTCAGTTTGGGTCAGCTGTCCTAGTTGTGTCCACTCCCAAGATCCTGCCCACCCCTGTCTGTGGAAGGAGGACACAATGCTGGGGAGACAGCACTGATGCTGTGCTCAGCAGAAGCCATAGGTTTTGCTGTCAATACCTTTCCAGCAACCAATTCAAAGAACAGCACTAGGAGGGTTGCTCAGTCACATCCAATTTACTTGCTTTCTCTTTGTCACAAAACCAGTACATAGACATGTACAGCCAACAAATTAAAAAAGATGTTTTTATTCTTGTTAATATATCAGAATCTTAATGCATGTTTGTGTCTATTCTTGGTAAGGGAGTCATCACTTGTGCTTATTCCATAGACAAAAGAAGAAAGAATATTGTAAATCCTGTGACATTAATTTGTAGCACAAATGAAATCATGTCTGGTTTTCAAAGGCTGCTCAGAGCAAATTAATGGCAAGAAATAAAACACTGAACAAAATGCTATTAAAAACAAAAGGAGCTGCACTAGATTAAAGACTATCTATGTCACAATGTGAAATGTTGTTTGTAGTCTTAATTTGGTTTGGTTTGACTTTTTTAAATTCTTTTGAATGCCTTTTCAGAGTGGCCAGGGGTCAATAGGGCTAAATACTGGGTCCTGCATTGAGTCTCAACACCATGTAACACTGATTGGAGCAGAGTGACTGCAAAGCCGCCCAGTGGAAAAGACCTGGGGATGCTGGTTGGCAGCATCTCAAAATGAGCCAGTGTGTGTGCCCAGGTGGCCAAGAAGGCCAGTGACATCCTGGCCTGTATCAGCAGGAGTGTGGCCAGCAGGACAAGAGGAGTGGTTATCCCCTGTTCCCATCACAGGTGAGGACACATCTTGAGTGCTGCATCCAGTTCTGAGACCCTCACCACAAGAGAGAAGTGCTGGAGCAAGTCCAGAAAAGGGTAACAGAGTTATTCCTTTCAGGAAAGGGAACGAAATCCTGAAATCACAGCAAAAAGTCTGACAAACCTTCTGGAGAGGAGATATGATAAAATGAAATGCGATTAAAAAAAACTCGGAAATTTGGAAATGGGGTGACCATGATGAAATGGCCTCACAGGACAAGAAGTGCAGACAAATAGACCAAAACTTTCTAAAATTACTTCTAATAGCATCAGAAGAAATCATGGAAGAAAGGAAAAAATAGAGCCTGTTCAGAGGTTGTTAAAAAATTAAATGGTAAAAAAAAATGGGAAAATTCCAAAACCAAGTGAAAACTCTAAAAGTGAATGAGATGACAAGGAGTCCAGGGATATGGACTAAAGCTTGCCCAAATGACACTCATTGAAATCGCAGGATTTTGTTTCCCGGAGGGACTTGGGCACAAGTCATGTGAGGATAGCTAAGGGAGCTGGAGTTGTTTAGTCTGGAGGAAAGACAGCTGAGTAGAGATTTTATCATTCTAGAACTACCTGATAGGAGGTTGTAGTGAGATGGAGTTCTGTCTCTTCTTACAGGACAATAAGAAATAGCCTCAAGCTAAGTGACAGAATCACAGAATATTCTGAGTTGGAAAAGCTGCATTGAAGGTTTAGATTAGATACTAGGAAAAATTTCTTCAGTGAAAGGGTCGACCAATGCTGGAGCAGGCTGCCTTTGGAACGGAGTCACCATTCCTGGAGTTATTTATAAGATGTGTAGATGTGGCTCTGAGGGACATACAGTAATTTCACGAATATAAGCCGCACCTTTTTCATCGAAGAATCCAGCCTACTCCAGTAGTGCGGCTTATATTCAGGTGCAGCTTATTTGTGGAAAATTTCAGGAGAATTGCCAAGGCAGAAGTATGAGCTGCAAGGGGAACAGGCATTCCCCACCCCTCAGCTCCTGCCCCTGCCACTGCCGCCGCTCCTGCTGCTCCCAGCACTCGGCGCTGCTGCTGTTGCAGGCGCCGCTCCCACTGCCGGTGGTCCTCACCGCTCCCCGCCGCTGCCACTACTCCCTGCCGCTCACACAGCCGGCACTCCCCACCTCCCGCTCCCCTCTGCTGCTGGCACTCCCCGCCGCACCCCTCCTCCAGCTGCCCACTGCTGGCCGGCCCCTCCCGGCGCAGCCCTGGCGCTGCCTGGCCCATCAGCAGCACCCCCACCCTGTTGCATGAAAAAAAAAAAAAAAAAAAAGTGCGGCTTATAGTTGGGTGCTGCTTATATATGGACAAATCCTGTGGTCTTCCCGGCTACCCGGAACTGCGGCTTATATTCAAGTGTGGCTTATAATCGTGAAATTTCTGTAATTTAATGTTGGACTTGGCAGTGTTGTGTTAACAGCTGACTTAAATGATCTTAGAGGTCTTTTCAAACCTAAAGGATTCTATGATCCTATGAAAATATTTTATATTTGAGACATGAGCTTTTTAAACTTTGTCCTCCCCTAGCACAATTGTTTTATAAATGTAATTTCAATACCAGCATAGTTTGCATGCCACAGTGATAAAAGTTTTCAGCTTAATTTCTTAATGCCAAGCAAAACAATTGTGTTTTTGTCAGGTATAAATACATTTAAGGGCCAATATTTCAGTATTTCTAATGAATTTAGTGCTATTTATTTAGTGCTATTTATTTATTAGCGCACCTGATGCACTGAGAGAACACTACCACTATCAAAAATAACTGTTTTTCAGGCTTGTCATTTCCTCCAAACATACTAAAGAGAATGTTTTACATGATCACAGTTCAGATGAACAAATAAAGTGTTATATTACTGAAGAATGAAAAAAAGGAGGGAAAAAAAGGAAAAGGAAAAATAAAGGGAACAATTTGGAATTAGATTCTACACAAGTTATATCTGGACCACAAGTCAGTAGAGGTAGTCAGGAATGGAACAAACCAGTATTCAGAAAAACTGATCAAGGCTACCATTTCAGCACAATAAATATAACATTAACCAAATAAGATTAAAATAAAATAACATTAAATACTATGAATATTATTTTTCAATACTTGAAAGCTACTGGTCCAGCTCTAAAAATTGAATTTGCAAGGATGACTTTAGATCCTCTAAACTCCTCATAGTGTAGATGGAGTTTGGAGAATGGCTTTAAGTAAAACAACTAATTGAACACTTGGTATCATAAATTGATGCATTTGAGCTTCTAGGTGCTTTAAAAGTTACCAAGTAGATTTTAGTTGTTTGAAGTCTTGTTGTAACCTTAGATATTTAAGTATTTAATTTTGAATACAGACTACTTTTTCAGAAATATGGGGTTTGATGTCTGGAAATTCTCAGACTGGGATTGAAGGGGTCGTGAATTTTCTATTTCAGGAGATGCTCTTCATCCACATAGAAATAATGTATTAAAAGGAGGCAGGCATCATGCGCCTTGCTGAAGCATAAATACCAATAAGTAAAGAATACATAATTTTAGAATCTGAAAAGGCAAGTCATAAGCAAGTAAGTCATTGTACAGCTTGCTGCTTTGGGGATTTCTAATATCCACTCTCAGATCCTACACTGAAATATGGAAACAGTTCAAGATTCCAAAATGCAACATTTTATTTATTTTGATTAGAGTCCTATCCAGTAGAATAAGGCTACATCCTTCAACAAAATTTATACCGTATGCCTGACTTTATTTTGAGTTGGCTGCAACAGACAAAAGAGAATATGGTGGTGTTAGTATATAATCAGGGGTTATGTAGCTCTGGGGTACTCAGGAGACATCTGGCTTTTCAAGAATATAGTGTGTTGTTCTGGGAGGGGTTTGTTTAAATTAGCTAAGAACAAAATAAACAATTGTTAAAATTACTAGAGCACTGAAAATAGTGTTGCTTTTATTAGAAACCCTCCTCTTTCCTAGTACATAGGATGCTCAATATACTTTTAACCAAGAGCAATTTAAAATCCAATTTTTCTCTTTAAAGGAAGTTCTGTATTTTTAGTTTGTATTTCTGTTTTTCTCTTTGAATTCAATACAGTGATAGCCAACTAGACATAAATAAAGCTAATCTAGAAAATGGGATTATTCAAGTATTTGCGGTTTAGGTATTAGTTTCTCAGTTTCACTTATTGTTGAGCAAGAGATTGAAATTTAAGCAGAAAATTCAGGAAAAAAAAGAGCAAAATTGCTAAGTATGTTTGTTGGTTTTTCCTTCAAATTGTTTTATGGAAATGCTTTTGATGATTCTTTATTATTTACTTTTAGAACCTCTAAGGTAAGTCCTGGACTGATTACTTCCAACCTTCAACTCTGAAATGTTTTGCTTCACACGGCTTCAGGAAAGTAGTCTAGACAACCTGATAAGGAAATACTACAGTAAAATATCAGTATTTCATGGGAAATTACATCAAAAAGTTTCAAAGAAGAAAGATAGTCTTATTATTATTATTATTGTTATTATTTTCAGAAATTACTGTCTATTTTCTAACATCATTATGCTAGTACAATTAATGATACCCTTTGAGAGAGTGAATCACTGAGGTTCTGACACTTGTCAAGTAATTTTCAACAGCTAATTTTAAAATATAAAGATGCAAATGAATAACAATTGTAGCACTTAAATTTTTCTTTCGTGGAAGATACTTTCTCTTTTCAAATCTATGAAAATATTGGACCATTACTATATCACAGAATACATAACATTCTATGTCGTTCTGTAAAATACAGAGTAAAACTTCTTATTTTAGTAATTTCTAGTATTTTTTTTTTTCACAAGCTGCAGGGTAAAAAGCAAAAATAAAGGCAGATATGACTTTTATGTGTTCTTTTGCTATGCATCTGTTCTATAAAAAATCTCCAAACCACAATTTTATGCCGCAGTTCAATATGTTGAAATAAAAACGGTCCTCTTTTAAGTTAAATGTTTCTTGGAATGGTGATAATAGTTCTGGCATTTCGAGACAGAAGGTTACAGGAAAATGATCACTTTTCCATACATAAATATGTTGAAATCTTTACTTCTAGTCAATACAAATTGAAGTAATTCTTTCAAAGCCTTGACATTTGTCAACAAGTTCTTATATTCAACTCATCAGTTCCTACTGTCAGGAGTAACTACAGGTAGTGCTGTTACAGAACACCAAGTTTGGTCATTATGCTTGATTCATTCCCTAATCTGGAAACTGTCAAGACCTGACCAGCAAAAGACTCCAAAGTACATTAAGGGAGTGATGCACCTCTCATATGAGAAAAGACTGAAAGAGCTGAAAATGCCATATAGATCTGCTCAGAAAAGCAGCAGAAGACAACTCAGAGCACCCGAAGGACCACTTCTCTTTGTATGAACTCTGCTCAAATGAGCAGAGTTCAATATCTGTAACACCTTAGAGGAGAGTGCAAGAAGATAGAGTCTTTTTGGTGGTGTCCAGTGACAGGAGTAGAGACAATAGGCAGGGGCTGAAACTCAAAATGTTTTCTCTGAACATCAAGAAGTACAGTAATTTCACAACTATAAGGTGCACCAGATAATAAGGCACACTTCCAGGTTGTCGGCAAATTTCAGAACTCTGTCCATATATAATGTGCACCGGACTATAAGATGCACTTTTTTTTTGCAACGAGGATCTGCACACAATAAAGTAATGAGTTAGTAACAGAATTGCGCGATCGCGGGGTTTAGTAGCAGGTGCTCAATTTGTAAACATTTTCCACAGATCAGTGCAGCCTTTAAATGCAGCCCCAGGCATCCTCCCCGTGCCACAGGCTCCGGCACTCCCGCCCCCTCCTGGCACCGGCTGCTGCGGCTCTTGTGGCTACCATGACTGCCGACTCTCACGGCTTGCACTTCCAGGTTGGCAAATTTCTGAATTTTGTCCATATATAAGGCGCACTGGATTATAAGGCACACTTCCAGGTTTTGATCAAAATTTTAGTCAAAAGGGTGCACCTTATAGTTGTGCAATTACTGTACTTTTTTTACTGATGGTGGCTGGTCTTTGGCACAGTTTGCAGAGAGAGGTTACAAAGAAGCTGTGTTATTTTCCTTGCTGGAGATACTCAAAAGCAGTCTGGACACAGTGCTCAGCATCCTGCGCTATGTGACTCTGCTTGACCAGGGGTGTGGACCCGATGACTTCCTCAGTTACCTTCCAACCTCAAGTATTGTGATTCTTTGATTGTGAGAGCTTAAATGAGCTAATAGTCATAAATTGTGACTGCAAGGATTTAAATGTGGTATAAGAATGACTTTTCCACCAGGAGGACAACCAAGAAGTGGAACATGTTGTCATACCTTGAGGTTGTGGATTTTTCTGTTCATGGAGATTTTCAAGACCAGACTGGACACAGAACTAGGAAACCTAGAATCATAGAATTGTTAAGGTCATTGAGTTCAACCTTTGATTGATTACCACCTCATCAGCTAGAACATAGCACTAACAGCTAAGTCCAGTAATTTCTCAAACGCTTCCAGGAATGGTGAATCCACTACCCCCCTGGGCAGGCCATTTCAAAATCTGACAAACCTTTCTGTTGAGAAATTCTTCCTGAATCCTTATCACACACTTGAAAGGTTAAAGGTTCAGGTTGGAACCCTGTTCCTCTAAGACTCCACCTGTTATGGTAGTGTCTCGAAGGAAGGGTTTCTTGGAGTTCCATTCACAGGGAGGAACTGACACCCTTTTATTTGAACTATTGTCCCTAAACATTGGGATGGCTTCGATGAAACTCTTGTGTTGTACATACACCTTTTGTCATGATTTCACAGCAGGATATTTCAGTTATAAATAATGCAAATGGTCCCAAAAATTGTAGGTGAAAAAAAAAAGAAGAAAAATTACAAACATTTACAAAATTACCTAGCATGTGAATTATCTTAGTATCTAAAAGCATTATGGAAGCTCTGGGTCCCATCAGAAGTTATCTGTGGGTTTAGGTTTATATATAATAAAATACAACTATTCACCTTAAGAACAAATATACATGTAGGTGTTACCTGTATAAACTAGAGCAATAGTCAATTAAACAGCTTTCCTGTTTGGCCTATTCAACCTATTCATTACCAGATTTTCTTTTACCCTAGTGGCTAGAGCCTGTCATGGTAAAAGGCCAAAAGGCCTAATAATTACAGCAATTTCACAGCTATAAGGCACACCGGATTATAAGGTGCACTTCTGGGTTGTCGGCAAATTTCCAAATTTTTCCATATATGAGGCGCACCGGACTGTAAGGTGCACTTCCTTTTTTTGCAGCAAGGATCCACACACAACTTTCACAAAATAACGAATTACTAATGGAATCACGCTATGGTGGGGTTTACTGGCAGGTGCTCAATTTGCAAACATTTTTCACTGATCGGTATAGCGTTTAAATGCAGTTCAAAAAGAATCAAAAGACTAAAAAATACAGAGAAAAATCACTCACTTTTATTAAATCTGCCGCTTCTTCTCTCGCCCAGGTGAGGGGAGGGTGCGGCCCTGGGGGGTGAGGGCAGCAGGGCTGGGCAGGCTGGGGACCTGCTGCCCCGGGCTGGGAGAGGCGGTGGGGGCCGCAGGCAGGAATTTCCTGGTGAGAGGTGGAGACCCCTGAGCACTGCGCCAGCCTGTCCTGGTGCCTGGGTACCCCAGGCAACCTCCCCATGCTGCCGGCCCCAGCACTCCCACCTGCTGTTCTCCCGCACCCTGCAGCCGCCCCCGGCGCTGGGCTGCTCACTGCTCACTGCTCTCACTGCTCACTGCTCTCACTGCACTTGCTGCTCTCGCTGCTCTCACTGCTCTCCCTGATCGCCGGCCGGGCCAGTGCCCACACCGCTCCAGGTAGCTTGGACAATGACTCTTTTCTTTGGTTTCTCTGTGCCCTCACAAGACCCCAGAGAGGGAAAAGGTAAAAACCCCTTAACCCCCAACATGTGTGCTCTGCCTGCTCATGGTCATTTGATTGCGAGCTTCATATTTGTTGCTGTGAAACAGAAATTGTTTTGAGATCCCTTCAATACTCAAACCTTTTCCAGATATATAAGGCGCACTGGATTATAAGGCGCACTTCTGGGTTTCGATCAAAATTTTAGGCTTTAAGGTACATCGTGGAATTACTGCAATTAGGCCCAAATTATTGTTGTAGTTTGCCCTAGTTCTGTCAATGAGTAAAAATTATGTTTAAAAATTATGTTTTGTCATATTAGTTAAATAAGTTTCAAAGAGATGATGACATACATGCATGGAAATACTTGTTCTTGTTTTCATGTAATCAATGGGCATTGCATAAACCAGAGATAATATTCCACAGTGTAAGTGTGTGTGCTTTAAAAGTCATTAGCAATAAAATACCTGCAGTTCCTCTGTATGAAATAATCAAGTAACACAATGTACTTATAAACTTTTATGTATAAGCTTTATATGTATAGATATACAGAGATATAAAGCCCTCAAGGAAAGAGCAAAAAGTAAAATAACAAAAAAAAAAAAAATGGAGAGCAGGACAAGATGAAAAATTTTATTTATTTTTAAAGTTAATGTTTTTTAAATAATTCCAGGGGGAAAATGACTCTAAGTAGGGATATGAGAAAGGTTAAAAAGATACTTTAATAATAAACAAGAGGCAAGTGGCCATGTCAGTCTGATTGCTTCTGGGTTTGTCAGCAGATACAAGATGTGCTGCTATCATTTCAAAGGGTCTTTTGTCTCACACTGAGAAACAGCTGAGGAGCAAAATAAGAGGAGAAACAAAGTTTCACTGAAAAATAAATAAGTGGGTTCAATAATTTTATGTTGAACATGAACACCACTATTTGGTGTGCTTAACACCAGTTCAATAAAAGTTTTTAAATCTCCAGTAACTCTTGCAGGAATTACTGTTTTCTCACTCAACAATTGTTGCTGTGTTATGTATTCTTTTCCCTGAAATTATGGCAATTTTTTTTTTACAATGATCTTGATGGATTGAAGTTTTATTCCTGTGATTAATATTAAACATCTAAATTGCACTAAAGTTATTTTTCCACATTCTCCTCAAAAATTATAAAACTTTGACACATTAATCCAGTCTGCTACTCACCATTGTAACTGAAGAGATTAGGGATTATCCTTAAAGTTAATTGAAAAGCAATGTGTGTCGCTTTGACAATAGAGCAAAATTATTGTAAAAAGGCTGCTAAAATAAGCAGCCACCACTGCCTTAGGAACTTCACAAATAAGGTTACAGAAACATTTAGAGAAAAGGGTTTGATGATCATAGCAGTAATTTGGTAAAAAATGCTGGTTTTGAGTCATCTGTTTGGAAATGCTGTTTAAAACAGGGTTACAATATCAGGTTTTGTTTTTTGGCATTTTTCTTTTACAGACACTTTGTTTAGAAAAAATATCAGAATAATCCTTTATTACTATAATATTGGAGATGTTAAGTCCTTGTTCTCCTAAGATTGTTCTATGAAAGTAACAATAGAAACTGTAAAGCTATAAGGCTTATAAAGTTTCAGAAGTAGCAGAGTACATGAGAAAAACTGACAATCCTTTTTCAAACTACAGATCTCACAAAATCACAGAACTGTTAAGGCTGGAAGAGACCATCAAGATCATCTTGTGCAAACTGTCAACCTAGCATCGCCATAATCACTCATAAATCATAACCCCACATATAATACTCAGTCACTCCTTGAACAATTCCAGAGTCTGTGACTCCATAACTTCCCTGGGAAATGTATTCCAATGCCTAACCACCATTTCAGTGGCAACTGCTTCTGTATTTCAAAGTATAATTAAATACAAAGAAATCCGATTAAAATACTTGTAAGAATATAATAAATTAAATGTTCACTTTGAAGTCCTGTTGAATAAATAAAGGCCTTTTTTTTTGTAAACCTACATGGTCAATAGATTAACTACCAGATTTAAGGTACAGTAATCTCACAGTTATAAGCCACACCTGAATATAAGCTGCACTTTTTTTTTCTTTTTTTTTTTTAAGTGAGGATCCATGTGTAACAAAGTAACGAGTTAGTAACAGAATTGGTGCTAGCTGGGTTTGGTGTCAGGTGCTCAAGTTGAAACAGTTTTCATAGACCAGTGAAGACTTTAAAGGCAGCCCCAGCTGCCCTCCCAGCTGGCTCTCATTTCTGGGTTGGCATTTCACTGGGATTTGTCCATAGATAAGCCGCACCTGAACATAAGCCACACTACTGGGGTAGGCTGGATTCTTCAATGAAAATGTGTGGCTTATAATTGTGAAATTACTGTAATACTTAAAGCATGCATTGTATAGAGTCACTAGAACAATAATCTGTGGGCTAAAAACAATGGAAAGGGATTTGAATTTATTTAATGAAATATATTAAATTGAAATGACAAACTATCATTACATAAAGACAAACTGTCATTACAAAATAGAGATAGTGTAATATTAAAATGAATACACCAAGAGTTGGTCAGTGACTGAGAAATCAGGGAGACTGCATTTGCCAAAAGACAGCCATTGTAAAGGATCTGTAAGAAGAAATCTATCAAGTGATACTAAATCTAGAAAGCTAAAATTAATTCAATGTATATTATTAGTAAAAAAAGAGTTAATAAGGAAAACTTTGGTATATAGGTTGGCTGATAATTGTACAGATACGATACTGAAGAGGAACAGAAAAAATGTAATAGATATGGAAATATCTTCAATACTTGTTACATTTTTTGTTTCAACCATCATTGAAAAAAAAAAAGACTAATTTTAATCACATTCTGCATAGCATGCAAATAATTTTGACAAGGAGATAAGAATATGGGCCAAAGGAAGAAAGAATAAGCAACAAAAGTTTTATGTTATCTGAAGCACTACAAAGCATAAGGAAATTGACCCTAAAGCAACAGAACTAGTCAAAAGGATATTTCAAGTATTACTTTATAGAATGTATAGAAAAAGAATATGCATGCCCCAAGAACTGAGAAAATGAGGAGGTCTCGATGAATTATATATCTGTCAGCTTGACTTTTATCTGGGGAATTACTTATCAATATGCTTTAAAGTAAGAAGCATAAGAAAAAGAATAGCTTTGTCAAAAATCCAAAAATAGCCCATCTCCATTTCTTAGCAGTCTAACTATTCTAATCCATAGGGGGAACAATATATGTAATATGGTTCTTTATTTTCCATAGTTATCACTGTCACACTATCACATAACAAAACTTAGGAAACATGGTTCAAATATAATCACACTGTCATATTGTACAAGTGTTTGTTGGGAAGAGGAAAGTAGATATTCTACATATGTATCAGTGGTCAAACCATAAAAGCATATTTTTTAGGCATTCTGTAAAGGTAGGTCCTTACTATACGGATTAATTAAATTCAGAACTTATTTCAGTCTGTATTTTCAGTAAGCCACGTACTTCAAATATTTTTGACATATATACCTAAAGGAAAAGGGCATTAATTAATCTTCTTCCTGACTCTTGGATTTGTTTATGCAATTTCTAAAAATAATTGCTGATGCCATTTACTTACTTCCTTTTTATTCTCTCATTCATAAACTCTATAAAACATCCAAGTTGTATTCAATATGGCATGTTTTAGAGAAGCTTGAGATTTCATTTCTGTTTTCTTTTTTAACCCTGAAATAGGTTCCACCCATCTGCCAAGGTTGTGTTCCTGTAGTGATGAGTAATTAATCATCAGTGATTTGTGATCATAGCCTTGGACCTTGTCTATTGTCTCACGATTGCACTTTCAAGGCTATTTCTATCAGCTTCTGCTTGCTGTTTCCAGAGTCCCTGATATAATCCCATATTTCTTCAGTGTCTTTTAAACTGTAGTTATATTTAAACAACCCAGCCACTCATGGTTATGGCTGTAGGTCACTGAAAACTCTGCTGTTAAAAATATATGAGCTATCAAAAGACACACATGCATTTAAATATAATGTTTTTACTAATTACTGTGCAACTGCTGGCTCACCATCAAAACTGGTTCTTAGATTTTCCTCAAAAGACATATTTGAAAACTTCATATCTTATTATTGTTGCAATATCTCCTCATCCAAATTCTTTCATTTTAAAAACAAAAGGCCTTTTTTTCCCCCTGCATTTCTGCACAGGAAAATTCAAATGATAGGATAGTTTTACTCTTCTGGATTTTTTTATTTCTCAGATTCGCTACCAGTTGCCAGTATAATTTGTCACAAGCTATTTATAGATAATTTAAACTCTTTATTGGACCTTTCATAATTTATTTCAGTGTGTCTAACTAGCATCATACTGAAATTTAATGTGTTTTTTATAGGTCATGGGGGATATTTTGTTTGCTCTTTTTTCTTGTTGATTTTGATTTTTTAATAATATCATAAGATTTCTGAAGTCTTATTGTAATTATGTTTTGGTAGTTCATCTCTTCTTGTGAGTATCAGCATGACTAAGGAAGAAAAAGTGTTTCATAAGTTTCTTGAGATGAGTTTTTTCTGACTTTGAAAATGGGACAATGTGTCCTCATTGCCTATCCTGAAAGAATATAGGTGGAAAGGGGAAGTACACATATTCTTAGAGTGTTTCACATTGCTAAATTAGTTTCTGTTATGGCCACATTATCCACCCACACTATGGTTCATAGCCAGAAAATAATTCCAGAAGAGTGAGGGAAAAAAAACTGTGTGTCTTGTTTTAAACTTTATCTGTGCTTGAAAATAACATTCTGGTGGGCTAAACTTGTGTGCTTTGCTTCTTGTTGAAAAGAATAATAGACAGAATAGTAATGGTGGTTTTGCCTACATTTCCCATCAAAAGGCTGTGATTACACTTAGAGATTCTTTATGAGATCCTAAGACCAGATACAGTGGAGCCAGCTGAAGCTAAAACAAACCTGTAAACCATTTTCAATGTCCGACGTTAAATTTCTAATTTTGGATTTGTGACATCAAACAGAACTCCCTTACTGGTTACTAGTTCTTTACATTTCTAAATTAGGTATTAGTAAATCAGTACTGTCAATGAAGAAAACTAAAAACTTTTGAATGCTCAGTCAGGTGTTAAAGAGAATCTTTTTTTTTTTCCATACAATAAATTTGAAAGATTTCTGTCTGATTTAATGTGTAGCAGACCACTATTAGAAAAATAAGAATCCATCAGGATGTTTAAAACAGCTCTTCCCATGCAGCTTTATATTGTTAGTTTCTACCTGGAGTTGAACACAGCAAACTGCCTTTTGAAGAGAAGAGACTTAGCAACAAAGATAAAAAAACATATTTCTGTAGAACTATAGATCAGCAAAAGTTAGGATACCTAGGATCTCTCCAGGGAAAATGAAAAAAAGAAAAAATTATTCTCAAAATCCTGTCTACCAGTAGACAGTCCAGGCAGTACTGTCTTGAAACTGGGTCACTGTGAAGTCAAGAATACATTTGAGTTCAGAAGACACTACTGAAAGAAACATATGTTTTCCAGTGAGTTCAACATATAACTAAGAATATTTACACCTGGGTGTCCATTTTTTGCAGTTCATGTTTTATATTTTTTTGGACTGAAGAAAAACTCAACAAAAAAATTGCCAAAACAAAAGAGGTGAATAGGAATTAAATCTGTTTTGTCATCTAAATGTCCTAATGGCAAATTAAGAACACTAGAATTTAGACACCTAAACTCCAATATTAACAACTCAATTTTCCTGTAAAAGATCCTCCTAAGAGTCTATGAGGATTTTTAGAACTTGATAGGGACTTTTGCTGGTCCATCTCTATTCATATTGTGCATATATAAGTCAATACAGTGAAGTGCAAAAATAAATTCAAAGAGCCGTGTCTGAAAGGTCACAGGTCATGGAACTCAGTCCAATATATTCCCTTTATCTAGTCTTCCCATCCTAAAAATACGATTATATATTTTTTGTAAATCCATCTATATTGGAACACAAGAGAATGCCATACACAAAATGTACTTGAAATCCTAGAAGATTCTGAAGTTACTGGCAATACATGACTGCAAAATATTTCCCTCTTATGCAACTAAAAAAACTAAAGATTTTTTTGCATATTATTTACCTATTGAGAATTATATTGATTAAGTTGTTTAAAGAGGGGTACTGAGAAAGAGGAATACCTAACAACTTCTAAAGAAAATAGAAGGGTTGTAGAGAAAAGCATTGCTTAAAAACTGTCATTTTCCAGTTTTAATTCAGGCTTATATTATTTGATCTGTCTCAGGTAATGAACTCGAGCTAAATTCTACTTCTCCACCAGTGGGGTGTAATACTGCCAACACATAAATCAAATCTAATCAATTTCCTGAGATGCATTAATTGTATACACAAAATTGATGTCTCTCCTTTTCTTTGCAGCTGTTGAACTACTATCTCCTAAATAAATAGTAATGGATTTATTATTAAGGAAGGCAAGTTGCTCTTCCTGGAAATAGCAATGCTTAAACAACTAGAACTTAATGCAGGATGTTTACCTGAAACTACCTCATGCGGGAAGATTTTGAATAATAATAGATACATATTTTTTTAATAATTAGATGGTCTGTATACTTGGTTAGCCAACAACATTCCTTATCTTTGAATTAGGTCTTTGAAGGCAAGTACTTTTGAAGGTAAACTATTACAATCTAATGCTGACACAATTTTGTAGATTTCAATATATATACATTCTGAGTTTCTATCAAGTCAAAACCATGTAACCTTTAACACAAATATAGTGGAAGATAAATATGTTGTAGATATGTCTGAGATTTGTATTAAGCATGTAAATATATTGTTTCTTTAATTTTACCTACCTGAGAGCTAAATCAAATTTAGATTAATTTCAAAACCAAGGGAAGCTAATGACAAAGGTAATCCTGTAGCTGGCGTTTGAATTAATGCTGTGTGATATCACTTCCTTTTAAATCACTGTAAGTCAGAAGTTGTCAAATCTTAAAGGTAACAGCGAATTTGTCACAGATATCTATGACATGATTCAACTACCTATTAAGCTGACTTGATTTCAAACGACTTAGATTTCATTTCTCTCAAGATGCAATACAAATGGCAGATCCATGGTTTTCTAAAGAATGTTAATACATGTTGCTTATAAACATTCTTCCTACAATAATAATAAAATCTTCAGACACTTACTGTCTCTGGAATGTATTTTATATGAAAAGTGAACATAATTTTGTTTTTGTTTTTAAAAAAGAACCTCTGATACAAAAAGACAATAAAAATGCCACCAATAAAATATATACTAATTTAGCTGAATTGCATTAAATCCAGACAAAAATAATTATTTTAGACATAAAAATGCCCCATATTATGTAATTCTTAAGGAGTTTTTCAAGCACTTACAAAAAAAGAAGTATCTTTGAATAAAAGATGCTACTTTTGAAATATAATCTTTTTTGAGTTTAAAGATCATAAATTCTTATCTCCCTGAAGCTTCCCACTCATCTTTGTACCCAGTTGAAAATAATTGCAAAGGTAGACCAAAGCATTTCTACTGTGTATAAATAGATATTTTAACACATAACTGTATTTTTCCATATTTCTTTTTTTTCTTTTTTCCCTCCCGGTCAGTCTGAAAAATGAATATGTGGATAAATATGCTGCAGAAATACTGCACTGCCTAAGACAGCAAAAAATCATTTTGAATAGATGAGAGTATTGTCAGAACATTTCATTCAACAATTCAACAATTATCATTATATGTTGTATTTAGGAGTATGCATGAAATTATTAAAGGTAAAAGGCCAAATATTCAGACTTCAGGTAGTTTCAATGCTAGAGAAGTAGTACAAATCTCCAATTGAAATGAATTGGTTGCTACGACAATAAAAGATGGCAAATAATAATTACAAATTCAGAGTACATATATAGTACATTTCCACTAGCATTTGACAGAACTTATTTGCATATCCAGTTTTCAAACCTTAAAAGCAAGCAGTGATGTCTAAAAAGAATTATTACTTCTTCTCCTTGAGACAAAGGAAAAAAATTTTTGTTAAAGGTTTAGTCAATGGGAAAATTTATAGGATAAGACATGGAATGAGAAATTGATCTGTGTAATAATATTCTTTAGGAAACTAATAGATTTTCTCTCTGCCAAAATGCTGTGGTTCAACTCTCCTTGCATGGCTTCATACAATAGGGTATTTGCACCCATAGACAGAAAAGACACAGTCATAAATCTTGAATTATTCCAGCTTTAGAGGTGTTTCAAAGGATTTTTTCAATTAGAATTAATCAGTTTTCAGAATAGCTGCTATGAGAGCTATGCACGGCCTCTGTTGTCAAAGGACCCATCTACTTAAAATCACCCCCAAACTCCCAAAAGAGATGATGCATGATTTTGCAAAAATAATAATATTTTATTATTTCTGTAAATATTTTTCAGTATCAGGCAGTCAATATATTACTGGTGTAATGCTAAAAATACACAATTCAATTTCTCTTAGCAAATTTTCATCTATTCCCATAGAAACAGTTTTACTCTTCTGTGTTTGTAGCTATGAAAAACAGAACAGGAACTGTGGAAAACAAAAGGAATAGTTTGGCCATTGCCATTTTTCCATGCACTTTATGAAGTGGTGAGCATGATTTCAAATAAGATCAGTGTGCTTATAAATGTTTAAAGACTGGCAGGATTCCCATCCCTGTCACCAGACACAGCAAGGACAGGGCAGGTGTCTCTGAGAGGGCCATAGCAGCCTTGGCCGATTGGATCTGGTTCTTCCCTCCTGCATCCCTCCCATGTAAAGACTTCTTAAAGGCAGGCAGTGGGAGCAGGGAATGCACCCCAGGATCTCCAAGCATGATCCCCACCCCAAGGAGAAAATAAGGCACAATGTCAGCATCACAATCAAACTCCTCCAAGAGGAGAAACAAGAACTCCATCAAACTTCACCTCCCTCCAGATAGGAGAACTTGCGTTACTGCAGTTTACTGCAGTGCTCTTGTCCAAGTTTAGGACAAAATTGGGAGAAAACCTCCAAAGGAGCCCCCCAGAGAACAAACCCCCCATGACTCCTCCCCCCTACCGGGCTTGGAAAGAATTTTTCCTCAGAGGGAAAAGTGGAAAAAACCGATTTATTAATGAACACAGGAAAACACTTCCCAGCACCAAGAAAACAATTCACCAAAGTGAGCGAGGATCGATGAGCTCAGCCGCCACTGGGAAGGGTGAAGAGCCTCCCTTGCGGGCTCCAACAGCCCTGCAGGTCTCGTCCGGAGCTGGCACAGATCCTGGAGACGAGAGGAAGAAGAGAGGGGAAGGGAAAAAAAAAAACAAAACAGCAGCAGCAAGGCAGCAACCAGGCAGCCAGCAGCAAGCCAGCAGCAGCAAGGCAGCAAGCAGGGGGGAGCTGTCAACAGCTCCGTGCAGACAGCGAGGTGGGGGTGGGGAAGCAGGGAGAAGGGGTAGACACAACATCAACCCGGGACAGCTCTAAAGCAGAAATTTCTGTAACTGGGCTAATTATGTGGACTGGTATGCTAGTTAATGCACAGATTGGACTGACAGTAGCAGACTTACAGCTGCACCCATAACGCATATTTCGTTTACTTCCTTTGGCAAGATTTTCAGTGTAACAAACAAATCAAAATGGCATCAATGTTTTGGGAATAGAAGACTAAGGCATGCACTAGTGAAAGATTATACTTCACTATAGCAATTCTTCTTTCTCTATAAATACCTCCACAGTTAATCATCCAGAAACCAGTGAAGATGAGAAAGGTTTGTGTTAGGAATGCTAGGACTGTTGTCACTTTTCCAATTGCTCTAGTCCAGAATCTCTCCTGCCCCAGTAGCTGGAGGTCAGACCCATGTCCTGGAATTCAGGTGTGAGCTACAGATGCAGCTGCTGCTTTCCTGTAGCTGATACCAATGGCCAGGGTGCCCACCATTTGGTTTGATTCTAATAGCTATTCCCAAATTTCAGTAACACACACTTAGGTCTCCCCTGCGCTCTTGTAGCACCTACACACATACACACATACACACGCACACACAGAGAATACAGAGTGAGATTATGTTTAGAGATAGTTAAGATTTAATAGATAGATATAACAAAGCAGGACAGATTGCAGTGATCAAGCACAAGGTTCAGCCAGACAAGCACACTGACAAGTCCTGTTTTACACATTACCAACCCCTTTTATATGCCTATTCCTATCTCTGTTCCCCCCTGCTCCCCTTCCCTTGAATATCAGCTGATACTGTCCCACTAACCCACTAAGCATGAAGAACCACCAGATTCTCATTCTCATCCATTGCAAATTTCTGGTTTGCCTCCAGTTTTTCAAAAGCCCATAAATTCCACATAGCTGTCCAATTTAGCATTGTCTTTTATTGAAGTAAGGTAATATAATAGGTTAGGTAGGCCATTTTAGAATAATAAGAATGAAAAATAACACCACAGTTATGCTTTAAGATTGTAAAATATTGTTTAGAAGTTTTTATTTGCAATAAAAGTTTTTTGAGCTTTGAGACTTGCCCAAATGTATGCTTTAAAAAACTAGGCCCTGGTATTATCTTGGGTTTGTGACGTGGGGAGAGAGGGTGAAGTAGAATTGTCCTGGGTAACTAGCAAAAGAGTAAGATAAAGCCTCAGGCTGGGCCAGAGAAGGCTCAGGTTGGATCTCACGAAGAATATTTTCACTGAAAGTGTCATTAAACATTGGAATGGGCTTCTCAGGCAAGTGGTGAAGTCACCATCTCTGGAAACATTGGATGTGACAGTGCTGTGGTTTTGTTGACAATGATTGTGGTGTTTGGTTAAAGGTTGGACTCAATAATGTTGCATGTTTTTTCTGGCCTTAAAGATTCTATGATTCTGTTGAAATGGAAAGCAACAGAATGGAACAACTGTGATTTCTGACTTGAAGAGTTTCCTAGGCAACACTTCTGAAGCTAATACACACTCAGTGTCCTGCAGCTTCATCATTTGCAATGAAAAAAATAACATCGTAGGAAATAAGACTGAGCCTACCATATGTTCATGGTTGCCAAGATAGTTCTTCCTTTTTCTACCTATAAATTTTGTTGCAGTGGAGCTTGAGGATTTCTGACACATTTATAATTTGCAGTTTTGACAAGGCCACAGGACAACCAGAACTGTCAAACTTGTAGTACACATATCGCTAGCACAATATAAATGAAATAGATAATATATTGGGTGTAAATCAGGTCTGCTGCTGATGCCAACAATCTGTGTAAGTTAAATAAATTCAGCATACCCTGAATATGTCAAACACACTGTGTTTGCATACACCAACAGGGAAAAACATTCAGACATAGGGCTAATGTTGTGGAGGGGGGTTGTATGCATACAGTCCATAAAAAATGGATGACACAGAATACAAACATACTTAGGTAGCTACACAAGGCTAATGACTATAATTGTCTTTATATTCAGTATTGCATCTAATTAACAATATTAAGCTTCTAGCAAGTGAGACAATCAGTGATTGATGCAAGAAAAGTGCAAAAGATGTAAATATTTGTGTTTCTAAATAAAGCACAAAAAATTGATATTAATTTTGTTTTTGACTAGTTATAAAGTCATTGTGTATTCAAATAAGTCTTTATTAAAAGAGAGAACTTAATTCCCAGTAACGGAAAAGTTTATTTAAATCTTACTCAAGAATGTACTGCTTTTAGAAATAAACCTTCAATGGATTATCGTGTTGTTCTTGCTTAAAACCTGAGAAAACAAAACTTGCAAGTACTGTTGTACTTGCATGCATGCTTTGGACAGTGTAGTCTATGTTGATATTCTAAATTTACATGAATGACTATTGATGTCCACCAACTGAACAATTTCTCATAAAATCTATTTCAGAATCTCAAAAAAACAGAACCAAAGGAGTAGAAAAATGTAGCAAGTCCAGCACTTTTCTGGAAGATACTTTACACTTCCTGGCAACCACTAGGTAGATAGATTATAATGAGCCTTAAGATTTGAATTTTTTAAGAGCAGGTTAAAGACTGTTTTCTCTAAATCTATTTTCATAAAAGATGTGTATGTCCTGGACATTGAGTGAATCAAAGCAAGGACACAACAAGCTATAAGAATAATAAGTATAATTTAAAAGTCTAGTGTCAGATAAAAAATACGTTATTTAAGAAAAAGAAAGGTAGATGTAAATTATCATCACCATGTGCTTTGCCCTCATATGAAATGACTTTGTACAATTTACAGTCAAGAAACCCAAGTTAAGTGGATTGCACAGCTAAATGCTACCTTGCTTCATCTTAAACAAAAAAAAGTTTAAAGTTACTCTGTAAATGTAAAATATTTGCAAATTTGTTAGCTACAAAAAGAAAGGTACATATATCTGCTATAAAAATAAAAACAAACTTCAGGTTGGAGTTCAATTTGAGAAAGGTATAAAGGGGAGTAAAGAAAAAATTCACCCTTCTGTTCTGGCTAAGTAAGTTTAAATATCATTGCCCCTGGAATGTATATACAAATTTATCATATAACTGATTTGTACATTCCCAATTTTGTCTAAAAAGAGATCAAGCAGATTAATTTCAACAGAATTAGCTGTTTTATGGAAAATCATATTTTATTATTAAATTGATTGTTTAGAAGTGATTGCTGTTCATTTTCCTTGGGGTATCATTGTTTCACATTGTTTGTCTTCCTCTCTGAGGTAAAGTTCCTGTGACCAACCTGCTTAGCTCCTGCCCTCAAGAACTCTTGGCTATTAAACACATCTTTTATATCTTCAACTTTCTGCTCAGGAAGGATATACAGATTTCAAACCTTGCCTGTATTTAAACTTAAAGTTTTCAAGAGATTTTTTTCTCATCTAAATATGGTTTTGCTTTTCTCAATCTAGAAGTTTTTTACTCACATAATAATTTCTTTTACACTGCAAAAGTAAGGGAAAAGCAGTTGGCATGTTACAGAACTTCACCATCATCTTCATCGCCATTTAAAAATTCATTCTTCAATTACAGAAAAAAATTACTGAAAGAGTACTTCTCAAACGTATATTTGGATGGTGAGGTAAACATTACCAAAACAGAGCTATCTAGATCTTAAGACTCTCTATACATGTTGGTATAAATACACACAAGTTTGACCATTTTGAGACTCCATGGGAAAGTTAAGTAAGCCCTGTCTTTCTTGACAGGAATGAATGCAGAAGGTTTGTTTTTCCAAGATGTCCAAGAATGACTAAATTTCAGATGACTAAAAAGAAATAAAATTTCCACACACAATTTTTTCTTAATGGTAGATACTATCTGATTGTTTTACAGGATAGATTTTCTTCCTTTCCTTTGTTAGTTGAATTTCACAGATCACAGTGTGGTCTGCCCACAGACAGATTAAATTAGTAGCTTCAAATTAAAGATCTCTTTCAATAAATTTTCTGACTGAGTATCCATACTAAGCAGAGGGAAAAAAAAGGCAACTCTCTTTATTTTTTTTTCTTGGTTATAATTCATGGATATTATGAAGAAAAAGCTGCAGTCATCTCATTTTGAAAGCTTTTTTAAGGGAAAGCAAATGGAAAAGGCAATCTGCTAGAGTGTATTTTATGCACCTGTGTGAAGAGGGTTACATTTGTTCCCAGGAACATTTAAGAGAGATATTTTGATAATATGCTATAAAGCTTTCTTTTTGTCTATTTTGACCATAAAACTGAATGTATGTGGGTCTGTTTCATAGCATCCCAGAAGGTTGTTCTAGTTCTGGAGAACCATCTGGAGACTTCATCTTTTCACAGATTCTTACTAGCAGACCATCACTACATATTTTCCCTTCAAAAATTAATATGAAAAATATGATGTGTACGAAAGGGGATCACTGAAATTTCCCAGAAGATGTGTGACTGTGGGAAACTAGAAACCCAGGGTGTAAAGTTTGAATGCAACTCTAGCTGCAAAAGTATGAACAGTGTTTTTCAGGAGGAGATTTGGAAGAACTTGGACCTAAGCTGCTCTTCAGCTGTCTACATAAGAAAAAGTGTCAGTAACAAAATTCAGGACTATAAGGCCATCAAAGTATTGTAAATATTTTCTTTCCCATCTCACTATAAATTCATGATTCTTTTGAAACAGATGACTGTACAAATTCATATTTTGACATGATCATGTCTTATGCCTTACCCTCTGAAAGGCTATTCAAAGAATATTCTCTCAGTCTGCAGTAGGATTTTGGATGTTATTTCCTCCCTGATGCTGAATTTTCTTTTTTCTCTGTGTTTTATGCTGTTCAGATGTCACTTGAACAATGTTTATGGTATGCTGTTTACCTTCATTTACATTTCATGCACAAAATAAATTATTCATATATTTATCTTTGTTGCATTATAAAGCATACGGGCCATTGTTCTACATTAAATTAACTGTACTTCTTTGTCTTTTATTTAAACTATAATGCAGGTAAATACGGCATTATTACTGATCTCTGTACCCTGTAATATCCCAAATGAACTAATATCCTAGGACATCTTTGCAAAAGAGAAAACTTTAATCTTTTCTAATTCTTGTTCTGCTCTTGGCTAGTTAGAAAGTAGTAATAAAAAAATCTGCAAACGTTTCAAAATTGTTTCCATGCTAAATTTGAGTAAAACTTATATCCATTATTTTTTTTCCTTCAATGCTAAGGACAGTATCTCAAGTCTCAAAGATATATCCGAGGAAGCGAGATTAAAAGGATTTTTTTAGCTGGAAATAAGAAATGTAGATAGACAGAGTGAAACCAGGATGAAGACCTTGAAATATTTAATTGTAGACATTGGAAGAAGAGAGGAAAAAATAGGAAAAGAAGAGGGAGACAGAACAAAGGAAGAAAGAATACAGGAGGGAGGAAGAAAAGGAATGAAGGAAGGAAGGGAAGTGAGGAGGGATCACATGGGTATTATTTGTCTTAACTGCTTGTTTTCTGCTCAGAAAACCCAATTTTAAATTACTTTCCTCCCCCGATTTTCTCCAGAATACTGGAGTCTGATGCTATTTCTCAGCACTAGACTGAAATTTTTTTCACAACATTGCTTGTTGTCTCTGCAAGGAAGGTTGCGAGTCCTAGCCAAAGTTTTTCTAATGCCCTAGTTTTTCTCATTTAGTGACTCTCTTTCATGCCAAAAAATATTCTAATAATTTTATAGGATATCCAGATACAGATATAGGATATATGATGAAAGATTATTCTCCAAAGCATGAAGAGCAATAGCAAACAGTAAAATTCTCATAACCTAATCAGAGAAACATGAACACTGGTTCACTTCTCCTGATAGCTTCATGAGTCAGTAATGACACCTGTTACCATGAGTAAATGGAAGAGATTCTTCAGATCACATCAAAAACTGAGAAGAGTTACTGCCTAGTGGTATGGGACACATTATAAGATGCAGGGGAAGTGCATTTTGAGATTGTCCAGGACAAGTGGGATGTTTAGAAAAAGAAACAAAGGAAGGGAAAAGGACACCTCAAGGTTCTTTGGAGGGATCAACCATGAGAAAATTCATGGCTGAAAGGTACAACTGTGTTTAACAGGCTGTTGTTCTGTACTCATGTCTGACTGTGTTCTGCACCTGATGAACAGTTCTGTCATCTTGAATTCCAATTCTAATTATTTTCCTGGATGAGACATTATTTCATATATTCTGTGTACCTATTTGTGTATGTGTATATGCAGAGATTTATATGACAGCAGATGGACTAGGATCATGGGTCAGAGGGGACAATATTTCTCTGATACAAGCAACTGGAGCAAGGGAAGGTATATACAGTGGTGAGCAATCACTAGTAAAATACCAAGTCAGACTAATCAGCTGGTTGGATAAAAGTCTCAGAAGCCCTAATTTGGGCCAGACCAGATAATGAAGGGAAGAGATGGCCTGGAAAGTGGCTACTGGAGGGACCAGTTGGTCTAAATCAACTGGTGGAGGATCTATTGGGTCAACTGGGAAACACATTTGCATGTGTGTATGCATGCATGAGGCAACTGCAGACAGGAAGATCCAAGGGGTGTGTGTACCCATATGTAGGTGAGGGCATGTGTATACAGTCATGCACATTGACCTGCAGACCTCTGTAACTCTCATGACAAGATGCCAGCAACTGATGAGAAACAGGATAAAGGGATAGTCTGGAGATCTAGTAGAAAACCTTCATCCTGAACTGCCATAGAACAGAATGGAACAAGGCTGCTGTTGCTGTTTGTATTTGTATAAGTGCTGTGTATCCTGTGTTAATTCATTCACTGGCTGTACTCGCAAATGGATGTGTATTGCTGTCACGGTCGCACAACCTGAGTGGGGGTCATGATGGTTCATTTGACCATAGGGTGCAAAAGACAACAGCAAGAGACTGAGGCTTTGCTCAGCAACAAGCAGCAAAGCAGTTTATTGAGGGCTAATAACTCAGTTTTGGGGTAGTGGTAAGAGGGAGAGAGATAAAGGTGATGGAGCAGAGAAAGAGAGAGAGAGAGAGAGATGAGATAGCTACCAACAGACGGGATGTCGTCCTCGGATCATCCATCAATGTCTTCAACAGTTGGGGAGAAAGAAATCTCAAAGTCTTTTCGGATAGTAATAATTTTATAATCTGTTCAAGGCAAGGGGCTTCTTGCCAAAAGGTGGGGAGATTTATGGACTATTGTATTCAGAAGCCCATGGCTTCAAAAATCAGGTGCAGGACAGAAGACTGCAACCAGTACTCAGCCAGAGAGCAGTGTACCAAGGAAGCAGCAAGCTCAGGCAAGCACACCTGGGCAAAGTCTATTGGCAAGCATCCACCTTGGCCAGACCAGCAGCATCTGTTCAAAGTGAGTAGTAGGAGTCCCAGCGTCTCAGGGTCTCTGATGATGATTGTGAGGCAGGTCAGGCAATCTTCAGATCGACCCCTACAATTGTCTGGATGCGATTTTGCTTGTCTAGGGAGAACATAAACTTACCCTCTCTACTGGTGGTACTTAGCATCAGGGAACTGAAGAAACCTTGCCTTTTCCCAGTTACTAGATTTAGCAATACCTAACTAATCTACTCTCTATTTCATCCTAAGTGTCGCATAAATTGTGTCATTATTATATTTTTAAATTTATATTTTTAAATTCACCGTAACTGCTTCATATTCCCCGTCTCACAGAAGAAAAGAGTTGCAAAAAAAGTTAAAATTTTTTTTCAAGTATTTTATCCACAAAAACTGATTTCTGATTGTATACATATATATATATATATATGTATATATATATATATATATGTATATATATACACTCATAGATTCTTTTTCTAGATTTTCCTTAAGGTCAACATTATGTAGAATTCTGTATAGCAATTGTAAAAACAGTACAGAAAGAAAAATCTGCATGAAACTTCAAGAAAGACGAATATATTGTGCCTTTACTAGTAGGATATGTACTTTCAAGTATGTTCCAGTGATAGGGAAATAAATAAGTATTCAAGTGTTGAGTAAATAAAGGGTCTCAAACTAAAACAAGGACAGGAGTTTAAAAATATAGACAGAAATAAATAATGATTTATTAGCAGAGATTAAACAAGTACTTGAAATTGTTTGTTATGCAAATTTACCTTGCCGATTGAAAACATTATTCATTAGGGATTTGTTAAATGGGTCAGTGAAGGTGTTGCAAATTTGGACTGCTAAGAACTGCTTGAACTAAATCTGGAAAATGTCAAATGTCTCTTAGGTGGAAAGGACTCCAGCACTTTTTACCATCCTTGTCAGTAACACAGACAATGGGATTGAAAGCAGCCTTAGCGGGTTTGCTGACAACACCAAGCTGTCTGGTGTGGAAGGGCTGCCATGCAGAGGCACCATGATAGGCTAGAGAGGTGTCCCCATGAGAATCCAGTGACATTCAACAAGGTCAAGCACAAGATCCTGCACATGGGTCACAGCAGTCTCAAGCACAAATACAGACTGGGTGGTAAATGAATCCAGAATAGCCCTGAGGAGACAGACTTGGAAATGCTTGTGATGAAAAGCTTAACATGTACACTTGAAGCTCAAAAAGACAATCACATTCTGGGCTGCACTGCATCAAAAGCAGTGTGACCAGCAGATGGAGAAATGAGGTGCTTCTCCCCCTCTTGTCCACTCCTGAGAGACACTACCTGGAGTATGTGTCCACCTCTAGAGCTGCCAACACAATAAAAATATTAACCTGCTGCAATGAGTCCAGAGGAGGGCCAGTAAGTTCATCACAAGGCTGGAACACCTCTCTTATGAAGAGTGGCTACAAGATTTGGAGCTGTTCAGCCTGGAGAGAAGAAACAAAGGGATTTTATCCAAAGTATTGCTCAACATTTAAATTGGTCTAAGCAGAGTAAGAGCTGACTGGGGAAATGTGCAGGACAGCACAAAATGCATATTGGAAGAGTTCTCTTTATTGTAGAGGTCTGAAGTATAGTCCACCACCTTGTCTGACATCTGTTAATGCCCACATTCTCACACTGTCTTGCTGATGGTGACTAGAACCCTAACTATAATTTTCAGTGTATAGTTTAAATAGAGATATGATACTAGCAAGACAGTAGCAGTATATGCTTTTGTCTGTCAATTACATATATCTTCTAATTTTAGTGTGCTATAATATAAATTATGGAGATTAATGGACTTGCTCTGATATTGCTTATGAAGGCAGAAATATAAACAGGAAATTTTCACTAGAAGTCTGTCTTGTTTACTGGGATTAATCTTCTGCTGCAACACAGGTTATTTATCCTATTATACTTTACAGAGCAGTGGTAGGTAAAGTTTAAACATATTCATAGATTGAAATTTTACTTTAGTTCATTGGGGAAAATTGGTTTAGTCCTTAGCATTAATTTGAAAAAGAAAAAAGAATCTAAGTTGCAAATTTGCTGATAAAACAAATGCGCAAATGTTTTTATGAAGAAAATCACTAATGTAAGTATGAAAATTAATTGCTTCGGTTACCAGACAACACTTGGACTGGCACAAACTAGAGCAGAAGTGAAATTATTTTACTTAATTGCAGACACTCCATGCAAACTGAAATTGTAAGGAACATCATGGGTACATCTTCATGTTGAGGAAGATAGGTAATTTTATCATAAAACACAGAAAAGTTATTCCAGGGCAAAGTAGCTGAATTTTTAAAAATAAGAATGAAATACTGTATTCATTAAATCATTGTTAATGGGATAATTAATTTTAATTAGACTCAGAAATTAACATATGCATGGTAAATTCAGAAAGCATGCATGGAGTTTTTCATTTCCCTTGTTCACTCTTTTAATACAAAAATCCATGTGAAGAAAGTCCAGAAAGGCTGATGTGAGAAACCAGGATTGTACACAGTTTCTTGATAGCATTGCAAGTAAAAGAGCTGATGAAAGAGTTGTTGTGTGGTAAAAGACATGAAGAAAACAAACATGAAAACCCCCTTTTTTTTCAACCCAGGACTATTCTCCAGACAGCAGTTATTGTGATTATTATTAGTAACTATTCCCAATACCTTCAACAATAGTAATTACATGTTCTTGCCAAAGCCTTTTGTAGTTCATTGATAAACTTAAAATAAAGAGTAAATACAGCCCATGATTGTGATTATAAACAATATAATCACAAATTATAAACAATTTTATTATTCTTTTGTTAAATCTTTAGGTTTCTAGATCAATCTCAATCTCTATCTCTCTCTATACTGTAGCTTTAAGCACTGTGTCAATTTCAATTTTTTTTCTCAGAAATTATATTCCATGACTGAAAACAAAATTGTATTTTATCCAAGGCACTTCTACAGTCCCGTTTAATGACCTTTATAATTTTTCCTGCTTTTTCCATCTGTACCGTAATGATAATAATTTTAATATTTCCTTTTCTATTGACATAATAAGTGAGGGATGACATGGGGGATAAAGAGGCTTGGACAGCTGAACTAGTTAAAGAACTTCAAATGCTGGCTGAGTGAAATACTACAAATACATGTATCACCATCTGCGTCTTATTGATTTTACTAGTAGCAGCACTGTTGACTTTTCAAAGTATTTTGCTGGCAAAGGTAATATTTGTTTCTGTACTTGTACACATATTTGCACCTACCATGATACAGCAAAACGTTGTCTGTTACCTCAGCATTTCTCCTACTTTACACTGTTATCTCAGAAAAAAACGCTTCTGTCACTCCTCCAGACTTCACATTCAATATCACAAAAGGCTATTCTATATAGAATATGGAAATCTAGATATATTCTATATATATCTATATTCTATATAGGAGCTTCCTAATTTCCTTACCTTGCAGTATGTTATTTTAGCCTACTGTATCTTCTTTGTTGGCCTTTTTTTAACCAGTGCTTGCTTGGTTGGAAGCTTTGCCCTTGGGCAAGGGTTTGATGAGCTTGTGAATAGGCATGATGCCATCCAAACAGATGTGATAGAAAATAATCAGCTAACAGGCCCTCTTTTATGTATAAAACATATTTGTAAAGGGCAAAATTCTAATCTGGAAATGTTCAAATAACTGCTTACATTATGTAGTATTTGGATGAAGGATCTGCCGTTGTTGATCTAGTTTTGAATTCTACTTAATCACTTTGCTTTCAGGGAAAACAAGTGAAAATTTTTTGATATCACACAGAGGAGCATTTTGTACTATTAGAAATAAAAACCATCTTGAGAGGAGAGCAAAGGGATTCCCCTTCTTGTTTTTAATTTTTTTTTTTCTGAGTAAGAAATTTCACGCAGTGTGCCAAATTTGATTTCTAAACTTTAGTTTCAGGAATAGTGAGATACAGAACAGTTTAAGCATTCCCATTGACCTTCACCCATGGGAGGGACCCAACACACCCATAGAAGGGACAGGGATAGATTGTGAGGAGTCCTCCTCCAAAAGACAGGGGAGCAGAACAGCCTGTGATGAGCTGACCCCCCTTCCCCATCCCTCTGAGCCACTGAGGGGGAGAAGGTAAAAATCTCAGAACTAAATTTGAGCCTGGAAAGAAGGAAGGAGTGGGGAGAAGGTGTTTTAAGATTTAGATTTTATTTCTCATTATCCTACTCTGATTTTATAGGTGATAAGTTAAATTAATTTCCCCATCTTGAGTCTGTTTTGCCTATGACAGTAATAGCTGAGTGATCTGTCCTTGTCCTTATCTCAACCCATTAGCCTTTTTCTGTATTTTGTCTCCCCTGTCCAGTTGAGGACATGGATGTTAGAGCATCTTTGATTGATAGTTGGCATCAAGCCAGGGTCAACCCACGCAAGAGTTCACAAATAAGATGAAAAATATTTGAACCACTAAAATGCTAATTTAATAAATAATTAAATAAATAAGATCAGTTGGACTTTCATAATGTTGTATTCATTACATCTGTACTTGTGTGCATAGGCTCAAGGTGGTCCTCCTTTAATCCTGATTTTAGTTTCTTTTCATTATTTAAAAAATCTTTTTATTCCACATCATTCTTGGCTTGCCAGCCTGGTGCACTGCTTCTTCCCATGACTGTGAGTCATCTTCTCCCTCCCTTGGTGTACCTTTTTCGAAACTTTCATCACCAGGTTGACCAGGTTGATACTTTTTTTTCCCCTCACCTGTAGATCCATAATTGAATTCAATAATAAGGAATAATTGAACAATAAGGATGACTCATGATACAGACCATAAGCATGTATATCTAGCCTCCCAAGTGCCTATATCTCTAGATTGTTGCCCAATGTCTTAGTAAGCATTAACTTTAGAGTAGACTCTAGTGTTCCAGCTTCAGCTGCAACTGAGTGCATTGACTATCACTATTAATTACAATAAGATTTGAGAGACCTGGCTATCATGCAGATTCTTATATTCAGTGTTCTCCTCAGGTGTTCCCAAAGCATGCAACACCATCTGGAGTGTCCTAAATTAGACATCTTGACCTCCAGCTACTAACTAAGAAGCATGTTGATATATTCTCTATATTCTGTGTCAAATCTGCTCTGTTTTCTAAGGCAGGTTGCTCCAATCCTCAGCAGGCAGGAGTAACCTGCCTTAAGGTAGCCTGTTTGAGCTATTAGAGACCTAAATCCCACACTAAATGCTTTCAAGGGCCTAAGTAGAGCTTGGAGCTATTATTAACCTAGCACCGGGGAAGAAATTGGGAGAAATAAGTCCTTCTTTATTTTGCTTTAGATATATGCTTTCCAGGCAGATAGAAACACAGTTCCAAAGCAGAAACAGATCTTCAATTACTTGCTCAACCAGCTTAGAATCTAGAAGCCGCATACATCCATTACATGGGCTGAGGCACAAGGAAAAAAAATACCATTTTGGGTATAAGCACTTGTCATACACATTTGGTTGCAGCAGAGAATGAAGATAATAATGAATATAAACCAATGAGAAGATGGGCTTTGTAAGTCCTATGGCACAGAGAACAACTTGTTTGCTTTTTTGATTTGAGTAGGGAAACTTACAGTTCTGCAAAATATTACCAAGAAACACAGTAATAGAAGCACAGATATAAATTTTATTTTTGTTTTTTCAGTTTAAAAAAAGCATGTAAGTAAATGATAACTTTATAGTTTAGAACTTACCTAGCATTTTAAAACTTTAAATCTCTTTGCAACCTTATTTCAATATTTGATATTTTCATTAGCTAATAAATCAGTAGAACAGCTGTGATTATTCCCACTATTGATGTAATCTTAAAACCAGCAGATTTTTACTACTTGTAGTCAGCATTTTGCTTGAAAATGCAATAATGAGAAAATGCACTTTCACTGACTTTTAAGTATTTCTGTCTGTTACTAGATAAGGTAAATGAAGAAACAAACCCTAATGGCGCAATCATTTCATTTTAGAACAACCATTTCATTTTAGGTGAGAGAAAAATAAAATTATTGTGTCTAGGTACAATCTTGTTGTCCAAATCAATGTTAAAGAGAATGATGCACTTTCCCAATTTATTTTTCACACAAAGTAAATATATTTGTAGTGCTTGCTCACTGACTATCTGAGTAAGGATTCTGTTGCTGTTTTTTTAAGTTTCTTTTTCTGATGTACAAATACAACAATAAATTAGAGCAAAGCTTTTAAATCAGAATGTTTTCTCTTTTTAACTTGCTGTTTCACTAAACTAAATGGCAGAATCTTTTTGATTTCATGTATCACTCCTCAGCTCTAAATAATTTGCCAAGGGTTAGACATTCAGACTGGACTTCACTAAAAAGAAAGAAGTAAGCAACCTTGAGGAAACTTCCCCAAGCATTCTCTGCCATAATTCTGTCTTAAGAAGAAAAGCTCCTATGTGAAACGTAGATGAAGTTTGAAACCTTGAATATTGCTATTAATCTAAAATGTTATTCTTAAGCCAACCACTATAAGCACTGATGCCTTCATCAAAAGCAATTCTGTAAAACCTTTGTTCAGTAGCACTTATAAAAAGCACCCAGCTAAAAGAAAACTTTTGTTCAATCCTATATACATTATTTTTAGTCCATTTGAACAATGAATTAGGGATCCAGTGATTTTTTTTCAGGGAAAGACCTGTATCATTTATCACAAGCAGAAATTGCTCAATCATAATGTTTTATTTGTCATTATTTATTAGCCCCTCTCAAACTCATAAATCTTCATTCTTAACTCACAGTTCTCTTAACCTTTGACTGGTTAGGTACTCACAGCCCTTACTTAGTTTCCCATTTCAAAGCTTTTGGATTCTTGGCAGACCTTCTAGATCCCTTCTGCACTGACAAAAACATCCACAAACTCCATTCAGTTATTGTATTTCTTATTACAGATTTGAATGCCTGACAAGAAGTTAATCCTCCTTCAGCCAGAGATTCCATGGCTGCTTAGAGAGTGTTAGTATAGACATTTATATCTGCTCTTCCTCTTGTGTTACAACATGAAATCTGTATTGCCTGCATCCCACAGAGAACTGCTAAAATCGCTTTTTAAGCCTATAGGGTGATGTGTTGTAATAGTAAATCATTCTGGCCAGGCTCACTGCAGGCTGTTTCCTGTGTTGGTCTGGTATGATGAAAGCAGTAAAATGAAATATAGCTCTGGTCTGAATTGAACAGAGCTATGGAAAAAGGAAAGGCAGAGGGGAAGACATTGCAAGTAATACCAATCTCTCCTTTCTCTCTTCATTCTCACTGAGATTGAGTGAATTCTTAAAGTAGGTATAGGAGAAGCCACCCAGCACTTGAAAACTTTTTCTTTATCCCCTCCTCTCCCCAGCATCCCACCAAGGGCTGTTTTCCAAGCATAATAATAAATGTGGATTGGTGTACTACTGGCAGGTCTATATGAGAACAGCAAACCCCAAGATGTCCTTTGCTGCCATCCTTCATCAACAACAGAGTGGCAATGTCAAAGGCTAGGAATCACGGACTTTTTATTTTTTCATTATATACATTGAGCAAAGGATTACCCAATTAAATATCACCTCAGAAGAAGAAAGTGGGGTTTTAACACGAAGAAGAAAGGTGTGGAGTACCAAAAGATTTTAAGTATGAAACCTTTTTTTTTATTATAGCTGAGGACTGACAACATATCTTTTTATGCACTGTTTCTTCCAGTTTTCATTAATGCCATAGACTTCCTTTCCTTTCCTTTCCAATTTTAGTATCTCTTTGTTCCATGTCCCTCTACAAACCCTGGTTTCATTTTCTAATTATAAAAGCTTCTGTATAAACTAGACTGCACCAGCCAGAATTTTGGAAGCAGGAAACCTCTCTGCCACCCAGCCATATCCTTTTAGCAAACTTACAGTACATGTTAAATAAAGAATTTTAATTTCTTACTCCATTTGTTATATGTATCAATGTTTAACTAACAGGATGGAGGCTTAAGCCATGGCTTCTGTGGAATGACACTGGGAGCTGCCCCTGTGTCCAACAGAACTGATTTCAAGAAGGACCCTTAATTTGTCAGAGCAAAACCCATCAGCAATGCTGCTGGAGCCTCTGTGAAAACATATTTCAGAAAAGATAAAACCTCCTTGCAGCGGCTGTGTGAGAAAGAAGTGAGAAAATATAGCAGAAACAGCTCTGCCGATGCCAAGGTCAGAAAACAAGGAGGGAGAGGAGGTGCTCCAGGTGTCAGAGTAGATTCCTCTGCAGTGCCTGGTACAGACCATGGTGAAGCTGCTGTGGCCCTGCCGCCCATGGAGGACCAGAGTGGAGCACAAATCCACCTGCAACCCATGGAGGACGTCACACCAGAGCAGGTGAATGTGCCCTAAGAATCTGCGTAACAGGAACAGCCCATGCTGGAGCCTGCTCCTGGCACTGAGGCATGTGATGATTACACACAGGAACAAGTTTTCTGGCTGGAACTATAGCCTGTGGGGAATCCATCTCAGAGCAGTTCTTGAAAAGTTGCAACATGGGGAAAGGACTCACATGGGAGAAGTTTGTGAAGGACCGTATCTTATGGTAGGTGTCCCACATAGAGGGGAGAAAAGAGTGAGAAGGAAGGAGTGGCAGAGACAAAATTTTATGAGTGACTCCAGCCCACATTCCTCATCCATCTCGCACCACTAAAGATGGAAGATGCTAGAAAATTTATCAGTACAATTGAGAGACAGAAGAAGAAAGGGGATAACAAAGGTGTTTTCAGTTTTGTTTTATTTCTCATTATCCTACTCTGTTATAAATCTGCAATCAATTAATTTCCATTGTCAGATCTGTTTTGCCTATGATGGTAATTGATTTTGATTAACAAACTTTTTCACCATATTTTCTTTCCTTTTCCTGCTGAGGTGGTGTAGCTTTGTCAATAAAGGTAAAAGGGTAAGTTGTGTTACAGTCATGGCTGTATGAAAAAGAATGAATGTAGGTGTACCTCAAAACTGCAGTGTATGTTCTTAAGGATGGGACTACTATGAGTGCCACGACAGTCAGAGTCAGTAATGGACCAAAGAGGCCCAGAGGGAAAAAAATCTGACTCATCTTCTAGAATTCAGGATGTGTTCAGGTTTTGGCCTATTTAAAAAGCAATTACACCTCGAATGGAGGAAAGAGATCAGGAAAGAAAAAAGAAATGTGCAAAATATCTTTTTCCATTATGTCAAACGTTACTCTGTCCTGAAATAGCCAGTCTGTTTTTCACATATAATTTGTGATGGAGCCATATACAGTATTTGGAGAATGGGGCAATCTTAGAACGCTAGAGGACCAGCACAGACAAGCCACATTTGATGACTGTAGAAATCATTTGATTTTGCTAAAAAACAAATATGATAATAGTTGGCCACATGACAGCAGCAACAGAGAAAGGAATCAAAATAAAACCAATTTTTATGGCCTCTTTCTTGTGAAGTCTGTGTTAGACCACTATCTCTTTAGTTGTGGTCTGGATATTTTCCAGAAGAGGTGGACACTTACAAAGGAAACAGTTATGAATACATAAAAGTTTTAGTGGTGGATTAATATAGTACATAATAATTTTTCCGTCATAAGTTAGAATTTCAATTTCTTTTAGCTCTGAAAGAATGTGCATTGTGTTTTGAGGGTTAAACTGTTTAAACATGTTTCCTGTTTGTCTATATGGTATTTTTTTGGGGTCAAATTTCATTAAGTTTATTATTGTAGAAATCCTTAAAAGTATAAAGAACATCTATTCAAACAAGCTTGCATCAGCCATAGAGGAAGTAAGGATTTTATATCTAAATAACTTCAGCTGCAAAAGGTGAAATTTATTTCCGTTTTGCTGTTGCTATGATTGATGGAAAGTTTCTTTGTAATAGTAAATGCTGAAAGTTTAAAGGAACTTTCTTCATCTTTAGGAAACTTGCTCTGTTCAGACTTGTCTGAATTTTACTGATGTTTGATTTCAAAGAAGAATAAAAGAGGACCTCTTCCTCCTGAATACTTCTAGCTTGGTTCTAGCATTGGTTCATCTCTTTTTAATATAACGCTTGATTTCAAGTAATTTCTTCAAGGTACTAATGACTCTGTCTTGTAGTTCTCTGTAAATAGTTGTTGAACAGGACCATGCTTCTCTGATCATTTGTACATCTAAGGTATCCCCTTTGGTTTTCTCACTTACTTCTCACATAAGATCAATGTTCCTATTTTGGCTTTCAGTACAAAAGCTTTTTCTACTTTTAATCACTAAAAATGAACGCATCTGATAACATCTTTGATTACCTTCCCTGTTAGCTTCTAATAATCTGGTCAGTTTCTCATCTGCTCTTATTGCTATCACTAATTCTCTAAAGACATATTGTGTCAACAAACTTATCTGCTTGTAAATGCCATTAATTCTTAAGATCCATATTCTGTTAGTTGAAATGCAATCTAAAGTCTGAGTCCTGTGAACTTACTGTTTTGTGTTATGTAAGAGTGATATTTTCCAGAATCTGTATTATCACAAGAATCTGATCCATATTATTTGTTCCTCTGGAAAAGTCACTGACACGCTTTGTCATTCACATCTTCAGCATTCTTGTAAATGCCAGTAAAATAAAGAAGTTAATGCTCAATATGTTTTTCACTTGTTCTTCTCACCCTTCTTGTAGGTGAGTTTTCTCATTTACTCACACTTGCTCTTTTCTTGAATTGATGTTAAATATCTTCTAGATGATGTAATTTTTGTATTTATCATATTTTCTTACAAGATTGTGGAAGTTTTACATTTTTTACTCCACATTTTTCCCCCTTTCTGCTTTCATACTTGTCAAGCTTTGTACTGATATTTTAGTTTTTCTCACAAGAACTCTGAGATTTGCTTTTCTTCATTTATTTGAGGTGTGTCTCTCCAGAGAGAATGTTCTCCAGTCTTATTCCAGGTCCTGTAAGGTCCACTGTACAGTTTTCAAAATCTTCTTTCCATCACTTATTAATTTCTTATCCATATTAATTTGTCAGCACTTGTCTCTCACTGCAAACATCTTCAGGTTTTCCAGTCATCTGTTTTATCTCACCACACAAGGCCCAAGGCACACTTCTACTCCCATATTCTTCAGCTACTTTGAATACTTTCCTTATTGTTTGCTCCTGTATTGAATTTCTGTTTTGTCTATTTACTATATTCTGCTTATGACTTGACTCTGATATTTTAATTCTTGTTCAATGTCTTTTAACTGTCCATTACTTTATGCCTCATCTCTTAATTTCTTTTGATTTAATACAGTTTTTCTGGCTGCTCCTCCAATATGTCAGTTTTCTTGTTGTCTCATGTTCTTTCTCAGTATCTATTAGTCTCTCCAAGTAGTTTCATAGAAAAAAACAAGCTTTCTTTATATTCAAATAGCCCAATTTGATCCAGATAAAATGCTATTTTGTCTCTTCACAAAAATATCAATCTCTTTCTTCACCCAGGGTAAGCCCATTTCCCTTTTTTTTTTTTTTTCTTGTAAATTACAGTTAACTTCCATTTAGTTTATGAATAGACAAAATCAGTCTTGATACTTTTCACAATAGCAGTTTAATGGAGATTACCCAGCAGTACTTGAAAGAAGCTTTGCAGAAATAGATATTCGAGTCCTGATGGAAACCAAGCTGAATGAGAGTCAGCAGCATCCTTGTTGTTTGGAAGGCCAGCTCCAAAATGGGCTCCATCAAGGAGAGTGCAGTGCCTACTTATAAGCAGTCAGTGGGTGCAAGGAAACTATTACTCTTCACTATTCAGCACTCATAAGGCTGCCCCTGCAGAAGTGCCTGGTACTGACACACTCAGGAGAACACATATATGAGGAAAGCATTTGCAAACTGGAAAAGTTTAACAAGTGGCCACAAGTGGCTGAAGGCTTAAGTGGGGAAATTGAGAACTCTGTCTTTATTCATCCTAATGGACACCTGCAGTAATTTCACACTCATAAGCCGCACCTGGTTATAAGCTGCACTTCTGGGTAGCCAGGAAGACAACAGAATTTGTCCATAAATAAGCCGCTCCAGGTTATAAGCCGCACTTTTTTTTTTTCCCCCTTTAAAAGCAAGGATCCATGTGCAACAAAGTAACGTGTTAGTAACAGAATCGCGGGCTTTGTTGTCAGGTGCTCAATTTGCAAACAGTTTTCACAGACCGATGAAGCCTTTAAATGAAGCCCCAGGTGCCCTCCCTATGCCACGGGCCGTGGTACTCCCGCCCCGGCGCTGGCTGATGCGGCTCCCCAAGCCGCTCAAAAGCAGTGGCTCGGTGGGCTGGCTGCTCGATGCCTGCAAAAAGTGGTGGCAAAAAGCAGCCGCAAAGTGCGAAGCCAGCAAAAAGTGTGAAGTCAGCAACAAGTGGCGGCAAAAAGCAGCAGCAAAAAGCAGCGGCAAAGCAGCTCGGCTTCGCGCAAAGGTGGCAAAGTGGCAGCTCCCTCCCTGGCCAGCTCGCACTTCCGGTTTGGCATTTCACTGGAATTTGTCCATAAATAAGCTGCACCTGGTGATTAGCTGCTCTTCCGGGATCAACTAGATTCTTCAGTGAAATAGGTGTGGCTTATCAGTGTGAAATTACTGCAATTCCCATGCCCCAGCCTCAGAAAAGGCAACTGATTTTTGTTGGAGTCAGTGAGCCAGGAGATTCTCTGAATTCTTCAGAGAGAAATCAGAGTGCAGGGATTGCATTAAAGCCTTTGGATGGATTGAAATATATTAAGCCACTCACACATAAAGTAGAAGTTTAATCATAAGTTCTAGTGTAAGTTTAATTTTAGGATAAGTAAGTAAGTTTTAGTATGAGTTCTGATGCTTTTAGCAGTTGAAAAGTTCAGATGCCGGTGTAGAAGTGCAAGTTCTAGTGAAGGATGAAAACCATACTAGTGTTTTCAGTGGAGGCTGCAAGAGCATAATTTTAGACATAATAGAGATATAGTAAGAATATTGCTGACATTTTTCAGCTAGAACAAGATAGACAATATGTGTAGTTTATACATAACTAATGTGTTAAGAAACTAGAATTCTAATAGCTTAAGAAGTGATGGTCTGAGTTTGCATCTGTGCTTGTTGGGAAAATCCTATATGAGATCATGTATTGGGGAGAACTGGTGCTTTTTGCCATTGCTTTTGCCATTTGCTTTTGCTTTGCTTTGCTTGCTGCCATCATCAACACCCAAGAAGAAGATAGGAGGTGCCCAGCAACATCAGCCCCACTGGGGAACTCCCTCTGAGAGCAGCTTCTGCTTCTATCTAGGACTTTATACCAAAACTTAGCATGGACTTTAATGTCTGTGACCGTGCCTTTTGAGACTGACAGCAATAAATAACTTTTTAGCAACTATTAGCTGCTTTTCTCATTTTAGAAGATAACCCAACAAAGTTGGTGCCCAGACACTGGAGGACTAACCTCACAGATTTTATTTAGATGTCACTGAGTAGTAAAAGAGAAAAAAATCAAACTCTTCTGAGAGGTGCACACTGAAAGGGTGATGGGCCATAGAAAAAAATTGCAGCAAGAACAATTTCAAATAGTTATAAAAACAAATAAGCAAAAAATATAGTGACAGTTGTGAAAAAGTGAAAGAGCCTGCTCAGAGAGGTTGTGAAGTCTCCACCACTTGAAAGATGGGCATAACTCTAAGCAATCTCAGATAATGTGACATTACTTTGTCCAGGGAACTATCTCTCTCAATCTAAGATATTACATATTTATGCAAAGTACAGTTCTGGAATACAATATTACTGAAAATATGTAGGTTTTATCACAGCCTAAACTTTGTGAAATGTATTTTTAAAGAGAGAACAAATAGCACTAATCAGAATACAGTCAACACAAATGCAGATGAGGAAGTTGAGCAACCAGCTTCGATCTGCCTTCCTTCAAGTTTCAGAAGACTGGCTGCTACACAGCACTACAGTTTATTCCTGTTAAGGAACCAAGTTAATAACCAATCAGTGGTAGTCTGAATGTGAGCATGAATAGATGAAGGGGGTTAATAATATTGTAAAGGAATTTATGAATACCCAGGTTTGGGGTGGTGCATGGATATTGTAGAAAATTATGGATATGGCTTACACAGTTTTGGATATAATTCTCTAATAAATCCACACTCATTAGGGAGCAGTCCCAAATATATAGCCTACAAGCAGAGCAGAGACTTTTTAAGCTAAATTGTTTTTCTTTAAAAAAGGACACAAACCACTCACAGGTAATGCACTGCAGCCTGAAAACAATGCAAACCTCAATTTTGTACCTTTCTATTCCACATTATAATGAATGATAATAATGATCTCAATCATAGCTATGATACTGATAATCATGAAGTTGTGTAATTTATTATTCTCAGTGTTTTGGCTTTTCTTGGGAAGTTAAGTACAGTAATTTCACAATCATAAGCCGCACCTGATTATAAGCCGCACATCTGGCTAGCCGGGTAGACGATGGGATTTGTCCATATATAAGCCAAACCCAAATATAAGTCGCGTTTTTGTTTTTTTTTAAAGGGAGGATCCATGTGCAACAAAGTAAGGAGTTAGTAACAGAACCGTGCCAGCGCGGGGTTTGATGTCAGGTGCTCAAGTTACAAACAGTTTTCATAGACCAGCGAAGGCTTTAAAGGCAGCCCCAGGCACCCTCCCCGTGCTGCTGGCCCTGGCACTCCCACCCTTGGTGCTGGCTGCTGTGGCCCCCACTTGCTCGGTGGTGGTGGTGGCTTGCTCGCCCATGCAAAGGCCACGGCGCCCGCCAGCAGTGAGCCCCCAGGCCCCAGTGGTGCCTGCCGGCAGCGAGCCTGTGCACCACCGCTTGCCAGGGCCCCCCTCGCCCTGCGAAACCTTCTCCCCATCTGCCCCCCGCCCACCTGGCTGCGCTCCATGGCAGCTCCCCTGCTGGCCGCAGCTCCTCGGCTGCTCCCTCCCCAGCCAGCTTGCACTTCCAGGTTAGCATTTCGCTGGAATTTGTCCATAAATAAGCTGCACCTGATGATTAGTCGCGCTAGTGGGGAAGGCTGCATTCTTCAATGAAAAAGGTGCAGCTTATATTCTTGAAATTACTGTAATTTCACATTCAAAGATTCTTCTTAGGAAACACAATATAACTTCTAATTTTCCTTGAAGCTAGCTGCAAAACTTGCTGTGAATATCTGAAGATTTGTAATTTCTACCACAGATGACAGTTAACTTTCATAATCAATAACAGCATATGTTGTCTTGCAGATGGCATTTGTTCTGTGAGTTCCCCAGGCATCACCATCCCCAAGGTTTCAAGATTATGGAGGTTATGTCTTAATGCTTAGACATTTCTTCCTCTTCATTATTGTGAGACACCAGGAGAACAGACTTGTGTATGGAAAGGGATTTTCATCACAAAAACCATGTAGAGGAAAAGTATTTTATTTAATTAAAGGTAGATGATGTTTCAAAGTCATTAGCTGAAAATATTCTTCAAGTCTCACAGTTTCTTAAACTTCAATTTTTTAAATCATGACATACCATTCAATTTAAAAAATCGTATCCCTTATTGAAATCTGGGGAGAAAAAAGTGCTTCTAATTAGGATGTGCAAAAATATCATTATTCAATATTGTTAGGAATTTATAAGACATGCTTAATGCTTCATTAAAACATGAGGTTTTAAGAGTTTCTCTAAAAGCTAATGAAAAATACTGGACTAAAGTTATTTTGTTTCCACAGCTACAGACAATAAAATTCCAGACTCATAAAAACTATAGGGCATGAAATGAAGTTTCAACCAGAAAAAACTTTGTTTGGTGCATATAACATATTATGTGGTTGAAGGAAGAGTAATTGACATCATCTACCTGGACATATAAAACATTTGACACTGTCCCACATGACATCCTTTTCTCTAAACTAGAGAGACACAGATCTTGTGGATGGATCACACAAAGCAATTGGCTGGATGGTTGCACTCAAAGAGCTGTGGGAACAGTTCAATGGGAAAGCAGAGAGCAGTAGCAGGCAGTGATCCTCGAGGGTCAATATTGCATAACACTAATTAAGGCAATTAACCTTCGTGTCTGCTTAAAGAGTGGTAAACTGGTACTCTTAACTGTGGCAGAAGTCAACTGTCAACTCAGCTATCATAAGTAAATAGCATCTCCTTGCAAATTGTTTCTCTCTCCACTTTACTATATATTTAAATTAACTTTAAAGACAAATACTTTAACTGATGAAATCTCTATATTTCATGCAGTTTCTGAGATTTTTCTAGAGAAATAGTTTTATGGGTTTTTCTCATATTTTTCTCTAAATTTTCCCCATTCGCTGCATCTAGAGACTGAGACAGATAAACTTTTGCATTTAAATATTATGGCTGGTTGCATCTGTTTTAGGAATTCTGTTCCAACAAGTACAGTGTTATGCAGCATTTAATTAATTTTGTTTGGGTATGTGCAGTACTACACCCAGGAACTACAACATTCAGAAACAGCATTCAGAAACAGCTGGAAGGACATTAAATGCTTATCTAAACATGAAAATAAGTAGAAAGTGAAGCATGAAATTACTTTCTGTACACTATATACGAAGTTTGTCATCAATATGCTGATCTAAGTATGACAATGCTATTTATTTGGATCTGTGATCATTAGCCTTGACTCCCATTCAATGTTTTTTATCAAATATTACTTGGAGGTAAATCCATGAGTATACTGTACTTATATTAATTAGATTGTCTCATTTATTGTGGTTGAAAAAACTCTTTTTCTTCCACCATCCAATTTTACAAGAGGGAAACCCAGCATAAAACAGTGTTAGTTTTTTATCCCTTACTTGCTGTCCAATATATTAGGTCATAAATATCAATAATATGTATTTGCTTATACAATACATCATTTTATATATGGAACTAAAACAAGATCTGAGACAGAAATAATCATACTTTTAATATCCTATTATTTCACCAACTGGAAATATAACCATCAGGGTATGAGGAAATGCTTGAAAATGGAAATCCAGAGCTTTTTAAGATGCTGTTGCTCCAATTCTTGAATTCTTGTTTCTTCTGTGTAGGTCCTTTAAGTCTTATCCTTCCATGCCAGAGTTGTATATATAAATAAATACAGTAATTTCACACTTATAAGCCACACCGGTTGATTAGCCACACATCTGGGTTGTAGGGAAGCCCATGGAATTTGTCCATAAATAAACTGCACCTGGTGATTAGCCGCACTTCCGGGATCGGCTTGATTCTTCAGTGAAATAGGTGTGGCTTATCAGTGTGAAATTAGTGTACATATTACATATAATGGCTCTAGACACCCATATTTAGACAACAGATTTTTTCGCCTGTGTTCACAGAACTTCATTCTTTCCTTCCAGTGAATTCCAGTGTCTGCAAATAAACAGCCTTTATTTTTCCTTCTTTTGAATTTTCATAAAAAAAACAAGGAAGGATAATAAGAAAAAATCTTTCCAATTTATTTGATACAAGGTTTTTTTTGCATATGTCTACCTACATACTTATAATTAATATAGATTATTTCCCATACATACAGTAAAGTGTCCTAAACTCAATTAAAACTATAATTAATAATCTGTTTTGTTCTCATAAGAATAAATAGGAGGGAACTAATTTCTTATTTTTTCTTAGTATTTTTTTCTACTTTGATATCGCTTTCTACAGCATATGTTCACACGTGAAGTTAATATTCACAGTATTGATAGAATGTCAAAGACATAATCAATTTATTGTTTGCTATTGAAAATAAGGTTAGTCTTGCATCTGGAATAAATTTTGTTTGCTGATAATATTAAGTCTTTATTGCTAAGTTTCTTCTGGCATTTCTAGTGTTTTGACAAGGTTACTGTAAGAAAATAGCTATTCAAAAAACCTTTATAATGTCTTTCTGAAAGTTCTGTGTGGAGTGAAAAACTAGCATCTCACAAAAGAAACCATAATCCATAGATCCTAATTCTATTTTTCCTAGTTTATTAACTTGTCAAGGAAAATATTCTGGAAATACAACACAGGAGATGTCAGTGAAATGGCTAACAATAGATGATAAAAAATAAGGTTTGCACTGAGCTTAAACAAGTTCTAAAAGTTACAGCTGTTCCATTGCCTTGATCATCAAAAAGAATTAGTAGCTGAAAGTGCAATGAAAGACATTACTGGGCTTTGATCAATTTAACAGTTTAAAGACAAATTTTGTAAAATGTCTGCAGTCAATCAGTAGCCAAATGAAAGAGACCTACATTAATATATATGTGAGGCATCATCAGAGCTGCTTTCACATCAGCACAACTTTCATTGTATAATGAGCAGCCAGCCTTAGAGGGATGAAAAATCCTTTTTGGTGACAAGCAGCTCTGAACAGTACAGTTCATGTCTGCTTCAGTTCTCTCTTACAATACAGATAAATCTTACAATACATATAATCACAGTTTTAAAGGATTATGTGTTTTATTTTAAAAATTATGATTCTTGATTCACAGTAACTTGTCTTTATCAAAATTTCTCTATTTGTTTGGATTCTTCTTCCAGAAAACTTGCAAAATATTATTTTCAGGAAATAGAGGGAAAATCTGTCTGCATTGAAGAGCTAGATTTACTTCAGTGCTCTGTCTTTTCATTTTTCCAAAATCTATGCCAGTGCTCTGTCTTTTCATTTTTCCAAAATCTATACATTAACGGCTATTACATGATACTTTTGAGACTTTTAATATTGCATTTACACATACACATGTTTAGATGCTGCAATTTAGAAATCTTAAATTCTTCTGAAGTTACAGAAGGTATTTTTTAAAAGAGTGTAGCCATCCCTGGTTTTGCCTAAACACAAGCATGAAGATCAAATATATACGGACTTTGGGAAAAATAAACAAGCCTGATGTTTCATCATCTTACTTGGTTGTAATCCATATCAAGCAAATTCTGAGTCAAACATTATTCTGAACTGGGTTATAACTGTTCACTTTGTACTGGAATAACAGATAGCACATCCTAGTGTTCAATACCAGCTGAGAGAGTTGGAGTTGTTTAGCCTGGAGAACAGAAGGCTCTGGGAAAATTTTATTGCTGTTTTTCAATTCTTAAAAGTGACTTATAAGAAAGATGGGCTTTGTATCATGGTCTGTGGTAAGAGAACAAGGGAAAATGTTTTTAAGCTGAAAAAAGATTAATTTAGATTGCAAATAGTGAAGACATTTTTTTACAATGAGGGCAGAGAAAGTGTGGAACAAGTTGTCCAGGATGTTAGGTGTGTTCACATCACTGAAAGTGCTCAAGGTTAGGTTGGATGGACCTTCAAGCAGCCTAGTCTAGTGAAAGATGTCCCTGCTTTTGGGAAGGACGTTGGACTAGATGATCTTTAGGGGTTCCTCCCAACTCAATTAAATGATTCCATTTTTCATTTTTCTTATGATCATGATATAAAAATGAGGACCATTTATAGATGATCGGGAAGGTGAAGTCCATCCACCTCAAAACTGAGCATGTGTAGGTATCATGCCACTTTATAATAAGGAAAGAAAGACATATCTTTCTGACTATAATTCTTAGATCCTATTTTGATATCTGCATGTAGTCAGTTAAATCCCACTTATGATTTTTTAAGCATATAAATAAAAAAGGAAAAAAGCCATGAGAACCATTACTAACAAATACCCTATTGATTAGTTATACCTAATCAACAAAATTAATTTAGTTAAAAGAAGAATATTTACTTTCAGTGAATGCTGAATGCTGATTGCCTATTAAAAATGCCTATATCTTCTGGAGTATTTCATTGTAACAGTAAATATATTACCAGAAATTTATTAAAGATTGATTACATTATACTTAAAAGCTGAAGTATCAACTTAGCACACATTTAATAAAAAAAATTCATATTTTACCTAAAGGTAATTACTGTTTTGAAGTCAGATGGGGATGGGTTAATAAATTGATTAAAATTTAAATATAAATCAAAGATCACAAAAGTTTGCTTTTTAAAGGTTTTGTGCACTGAAAATTCATGTGCTTGTTGAACATTTTGAGAAACTTATACTTTTAAAGTTTTGAGTTATCTTACATAATAGCCTTTATTTCTCAGTAATATCATATGCAATTTTTTTGTTCTTCATTCTGAGTTAAAATACTTATAGATGTATTTAAAGTATGGTGTGTTGCTAAATTTAAAAACAGGATTCAGGGATTTGCTGGAAATTTACCTAGAGCAGATTTATGGGAAAGAATAGTAAAAAACTGGATAATTAAGAGTGTTTATTTTGTTGTGTATTACTGTTGAGTAATCTTTTTTCTTACTGTTGTCAGTATTACTTTTCTTAATAAGTGTCTTTTCCGTTAAAAAAATTAAAATCGATCTTTCACAGAATTTTTCCAAAACATAGCAGCAGAAAGCTCTTTCAAGATAAAGACATGTATGCCTGTGTAATAACCTGAAAAAAACACAGAAATCCATTTTTCTTAGCTATTTCTTTGCTTAAATGAAAAGTATATATATGAGGCAGGGAAAAAATTGTGTTTTTACACCTTATTGTCATGGGACCACATTTCCATCCTTTTATAATAATTTTTAAACTTTGACCTTCATACACTTAATATCTTGGCAGAGGTGGTTAATGTTGTGACTTGGAATAAAGGATTACCTGGAGATCGTATTTCGCAACAATGATTTCTTGAAATCGAGAGTTTAAAATGAAAGCTAAATCTAATGCACAATATCTCAAAATCAATCTGTCATATTAAAATAAATGTTTCTGATTGTTTGTTTTCTGGTTGGAAGGGGTTTTCTTACCTTACTTCATATATTGGAAGTCCCAGTATGTATAAGGCCATCTGCTACATCACTGGTGATGCAATGTTTTTACTGAAGATAAATACTTCTGAGATTAATCTGTAGTAGAATGTAAGGTTATGCAGAGGATAGAGTAGCCAGCAAAAACCCCCTTTTATTCTTTACCCTGCAGATGTCTGTATTCAAAATTTGGTGGCAGGAGGAAAAAGTCCATGTTTACTTACTCCCTTCAAAATTAATTATCAATTGTAAAATATGCTGTTGTACAGTAAAAGTCATTTTTTGGGAAGAAACTGAGATAATCACTTGTAAAACAGAGAAGACTTATTGGCTTGATTGAAAAAAAGACACAAATTTGATATTAATTCAAAATTTGTTTTATGTATCTTTTTTTTCCTTTTATTTTTTGAGCAATATACTGTACCTGTAGCACTCTGTGCCACAAGTCTGATGGCTAAAAAATACCAAAGGTTTATCTTAACTGGCCTATTAAAATAATTGATTTGGGAAACAAGTGCTGCTTCTGCTTTTCTGAGAATACTCGTAGTTTTCTGTGTCAGACCTCAGTTCCCCCTGGACTAAATAACTTATCTTTAATAAACACTCTTTTCTTTCTAAAATGAATTTTTTTACAGAAAGAAAAAACCAAAGAAAACCAAAGAAGTGCAATCCGTGAGTAACTTCTAATGTTGTTTGATAATACCTGAATAGAAGTATGCATAAAGCAGGAGTTTTGTTAACCCTCTTAAAAGGAAGACAGATTCATAACCATCTTGAAAGGAAGACAGATATAAGTGTAGTATTTTACTGTAAGAATTCTTTTTCTTAATAGTAAGGATATAGCTAATCATATTCAGATTAGGACATCCTCATTGCAGATGAAAGGGACAGAGGTGATGTAAAAATACTGTTTTTATATAACAAGTTTTCATAAAGAAATCTCTGCTTCATATCAGGAAGGCAAAACAGAAACTAAAATTAACATCAAATGATGACTGTGAACGGAAAATGCATTTTATCAGGATATTTTTACAGCTATTTCTATGCTTGATAGACTAAGAAAATTATCAAGATTGATAAAAACTAATGTTAAAAGATACATGAAATTTATTTTGCTCTTTACAAAAAGTTTCTGAGTCAGAACTAAAGAAACTAGGCAGAAGAATTGAGAAAAGCACAATTTAGTCATAATACAGGTTAAAAGCCAGAAATGTATATCATTTACAGACTCCCTATTTTTTAATTCCATTAATATGAAAGTGACCTCTAAATCTATTTGTTTTGTGTGTTTGTATGTATTGTAACTTTTATGTATGACATATAAATGCATTTATGGACATAATTTACTTTTTCTTCAGGGATCATCGCATGAGTGGGAAAACAACCAGGCTGCAAATCGAAACCCTCAGTTTAAAGGAGGACAGAATTATACATATTTTACGTAAAATATCACAAAATTCAGAGTGTTTTATTTCCAGCACTTTTGGTTAGATGATCAGATGATTCTTGATTGCAATCAAATGCACCCAGCCAGGACTAAGATTGTACATGATTTTTAGCTCTGATTGGTTCATCTCTTCTTAACAGCTTGCAGATTGAACATTCATAAAAGTCATTGTAAGTGAAGTTGTAATATCAACCTTTTGACTCATACTTAATGCTAATGGCAAAATTTTGACTTAATGAAAACACATGTAAACTTCAGGAAGATTAATCAGCTAATATCAGTATTCAGAAGCAAATACTCTGATTAATAATTTGTGTAGTTTGTGTATCATGCCACTACAATAGTCCAAGTAAATATTTGAAAGTGTAAATCGTGTCTGAGTTATGTGCCAGCACCACATAAACCAAATGTATTACAGTATGCTGCAATTTTTTGTGTTCATACTATCCAATACATTGCAGCACTGCAGAATTCTGCCTGAATTATTTAATGAAATTATTTTGTTCATCATTCCTATTTACAGTTTACTAAATGAAAGTTAAAATTTAGTAGAAATGTAGGCATTTTCTTGTCACATTTCTTTAGTAGAACCAAGTTCTTATTTCAATTATTGTCCTAAATAAATTTTATTACTTAATTCATTAGGTGAAAAAGAAAAAAAAAGCATTAGGTCATACATTTGAATACACTCTACATCTGCTTTTAGAAGTTATTGTTTTCTGATATAATTTTCAATCTTCTATTTCATGAACTCATAATCTTTTAACAGGTCCTATTGGGCACTACAGCAATGCTATTATCAACCATTGCCAGAATCAGTTTCTTTGTTGATTGGAAATATTTGGGCAGTAAGTAAATTTGGTTTTGGGTTGAAGCTGTGGAAAACAGTGGCTTGTACAACATTACATAAAGAGCAAATGCTTCAAATAAGTATTTTTATGTTTCATTCTTATTGAATGAATTTCTGAGTTGTTCATGCAAATAGAAAATGTCACTTCTAGGCTGATTTTTATTTTTACAAAAACTAATAAATAAGGCCACAACATAAGCAGTGAATTATGGGGTTTCCACCAAAATATAAACATGACACGCTAATGTGAATTAATGTGGTTTTGAGAAGGTGCAGCACACCTAATAAATAAAATCTGAATTGTTTCTCTGATGTCCCAGTTTATGATTCATTATAAATGTTTTATGGAAATTGAGGACCCAAGATTAATGCATAAAGAAAGTCTTCAGGTTAAAGAGACAAAATAATTCTAATTGCAGTAGAAACCAGAAAATATGCTTTGGAATAATGGACACACCAGCTTAGGTAAGAGAATAGGCCTTTTAACATTCAAAACTGAATTTTTAAATATCACCTCATAAAATGCTATAGAACTGTTTTTATAGGTCTGTAGTTATTTCTTCTTTTTTTCAAAAGGTAATAGAAAACCGGCTGTGGTGCTGAAAAAATCTCCCACCAAAACAGGAAGTAGGAGATATTTTACTTGATGAAGTACTATAACAAATAAGCACTCTAATAAATGATACTATAATTAATACATCTAACAGTAATAAATCTGAAGATTCCATAGTTTTCATTCCAAGTTTCATAAAATTTAAGCATAGCGTCTTCAGATTTTAATAGAAATAAGTGCTCTGAATCCAAATGTTTAAGGTAAGAAGTAGCACCATCTGCCTTAACATGTATCAACACCATATTCCTGGAAAGAGGAATTTAATTCAGCATGAAAGAACTTAAAACTGAAGAATCTCAGATTACATTTGAAAAGCATGCCTTTTATTTTAGCAACATTATCCTAGTGATGGTTACAGTAGCCAAAATCCCTCTTCATCAAAGAATTTTCAGTGTTTTCTACAGGGTTACACCTCAAGAAATTTACTTGTGGTGCACCAGCATATCAAAACGGCCATCAAGCTGTTATTCCATCGGTCTGCTGATGAACTGAAACAAGTCCTGTGTTATATTTTCTTTTATTCTGTGGATGCATTTTAATTTTTAAATCTCATCAAATAAAACTAGTCACCTATATACTGTAGATTTTGCTCAGATTTCCACTAAACTCTGTGAGCTTAGATAGTCTACTTTACATGAAAACAGCTATACTCAGATAAAAATTATTATGTGTTTAAAAGCTGTATCTGCCTCCCGACGGAAATTCTGTCTTAATCTAAAAGAGATTAGAGACACTGAAGAAGAAAAAAATTAATTCCTTAAAATATATTTTCAATTGCCGTTTTTTTTTTTTTTTTTTTTTGGTTGGTTGGGTGGTTGGTTGGTTGGGTTTTTTTTACTGTTAGGTATTCCACTACTGCAAACTGCTAATCAATTGCTTTAAAATTTAGTGAACAATAAAATTGATTCTGAGGAATTGAAGATAGGAAGGTACATTTCTTATGCACACAACTTACCATTAGGGAAGGCATTTGGAATAAGTAGAGAAAAGTTTGATTGACCTTCAGAACTGACAAAAATCCTCTATGAAACATGGCTATTTGTGGAAAGCACATTTGAATCTCAAGAATCACAGTTTAGGATATGTCTCTGTTTATAGTGACTGCTTCATACTAATTAAGAAGTCTCCATGAATTAACACCTGTAACATTTCTTTTAAACACAGCTTTTTATAATACATAGAAAGACATGGTTTACTATAGAATTATTGAATTATTTGAAATAAGTGTAAAGAAGTAATTAGCTCATTATTTTCTCTTGAGAAACCTTTAAAACACTTCGAAGTAGAAAATGTTGCAATTTTTTCTAATAAAAATGTAATAAATATATCAGGCAAATGCAGGAAGCTTCTGTGTGCAACACAGAATCTCTGAAGACTGTTTAGACTTTATGTCTTCATCATCCATTGCATCTATATTCTAATATGAAAAGTTTTCAGTTATGATTAAAGGTATGCAGTCAAATAATATTTTTGTCCCTCCAGTTAATTTAATTTGGCTTCATTCATCCCAATTGTTGCTTTGAAATTCCAGATACAATTATTTTAAAACTTGCTTATGTAAATGAATGTGCATGAAATCAGAAAGATGTTTTTCATAGCTGATAGGAAATAAAAACAGAACACAAGGGATAATTTTTTATCTAGAGGAAGCAATCAAAAAAGTCAACTACTGATAGAACCTGGGGTTAGAATAAATGATGCTAGGTTATTTCTGCCACCTGAGAGACCATTTTGAAAACTCTTTAAACAAGTAAATATCTTGAAAGCGGTGAGAGAGGGGAGACCAGAGGCATTAAGCTGAAGCATTTATTATGCTAGTTGTATGAGTATCTTAGCAGCAACTAAGAAACCTCTTTTTAGGGGTGAGAACCTAGTTTCTCACTTTTCCCTCTTTAGGAGGTTGAAATGCAGTGACACTGAGACACAGCAAGGGGATATTTGTAAGGAATTTGATGGCATGCTTATTTTTGGATATGCTTTTACTGAAGATATGTTAACCCTACAGCCATTGAAAAATGCTGAAATACTTACAGTTAAAAAACGAGCTCCAATGTTTTTTGACTAGAATGCAGCTTGCTGTGCTACCATCTCCCTTTGTAATATTCTTTTTTATTTTACTCAAGGAATTAGATCACTGGTTGTATATGTTACAGATTTACTAAAAGAATGTTGGAAACCCCCCCAATCTAGTAATTTTTCTTCTTGATTTAGAGAGAGAAAATAAAAATTATAACTGCTAGAAATATGTTTTCCCCCTTAGTTTAATATTCACTCAAGTAATAGGAGAAAACCTACATAATTTAACAATTTTTGGTTCAGCTTTGTCATATGTTTGTATTGAGTCTCTATCAGCCATGATTCACTTAACTGATAGTGTGTGATTCTACTGTAATTTCCATCTTGCATACAGTTACACATATTGAATGTGGGTGTTTAAAGAATACTCATACCCTTTTCAGTTTTCAGCTGTTACCCACATGGTGTTCCTGATCTTTTTACATGCCACAGCTTGTTTACTGAACAGGCACTGCAATTTTCCACTCAATTTTTTTTTGAGAACAAAGTGATAGATTATCTTAGTTTTCAGTGCCCTTCAAAGGTGTGTCCTACTTAAACTCTTTGACCAGCCATTTTAAAGACAATTAAGCTGTGTAAATGTTGTTGAGGACAAAATAGCAATCAATTATAGTTGTGCATCTGATATGATAAATATGTCTAGAGAAGATCAGGATGCAACTGCATTTTTACATATTTAAAGCAAATTTGTTTATTGTAATTCAGAGTATTTTGTACTCAGTTACTTATGGTTTTTAAACCTATCATTACACAGTCTATATATATTAGTGACTGCATTACACTGAAAAAGCATTTAGTTACGAATATTTTTTCACTTTGTTAATATATAACTTTCCTGCAGAATTCACCTCAGTTTTAAAAAACATATTTCCTCTCTCTCTTCTTGTTTTCTGGGTTGTTTTTCTGGTTCTGTTATTTTGGATTTTTTTGTTTTGTTTTGTTTTATTTGGTTTTGGTTTGTTGTTGTTTTTGTGGTGTTTTTTTTAAATTTGTTTATTTGCTTGTTTTAACATTGCTGGTTGTCTCCATGTTTGAAAATATTTGGAAATCCCAAGAATGTGTTTGGATCCACACATCCATAATGCATGAATGCGCAATTCCATCCATCCCTACACTGCAGCAAAGGTTTAGGGTATGCTGCAGGTGAGTGGCCTTTTCCACTCGTACAGTCTCTTCATGCAGGATGAGGACTGCTCAGAATCCCTTGGACTTAACACATCTAAAAAAAACAACATGGTGCATATTCTTTCAGCTCAGGAAAAGTATCCCAAATAATTCAAAGCTAAACCAACCAAATAAAAAAAATCTTACCAAAAGAAAAACCTCCAAACCCAAAATCTCTTCTCCTGCAAAACATCTTTAAAAATCAAATAACTTATTTTCTTTATCAGTTTTAATTTTTCACATACACTTAAATCAGAATTGCAAATGCAAAACTTCAAGGGAAAAAAATAGAAATATTCAAATGACATTTTTCTTTCAGTCTTTGAAAAGTAACCAGTTGTCTTTTTAGAACGGTGCTGTAACAAAGCAGAAGAATCTTTTCTGTTCCAGGGGAAAGCAATACAGAAGAACAGTACTTTTTTTCTTTAATAGCTGGACAAAAGATTAATGTGGAGGTAATTTCATTAAATTGATTAGAAATTAATAGCATGAAATAAATAAAGAATAATTTCGTGTGAGCTGTAAGGTTTTTTAAGGAAAAAAAAAACAAAATAAGAAATTGCCAGGAATTTTTTCTAATGTCTTTAATAGAAAACAGTATAACATTTCAAATATCACATCTTAAGAGTCTTGTCTACTACATGCAAAATGTCTACTCCATTTTGAAAATATATCTGATATAATTGCAAAATGAGAAACAGATTGCTGATATTAGTCCTTTGTGATGGGAATCCTAGCCACAGTAATTGCGAGGAGTTTCCTTTCAAAAATTAATTGACAACACAGCTTGATGCCACTTGCAGTTTAAACACTCAGTGCATTAAAATACTGATTAAATTATTATGTTCACATATTCTTTTTTTTTTTCAAATTATCAAAGAAAGGACAAGTGGAGAACATCTCTAAAGAGATAACTGCACAAACAACTTTCATCTCTTTGAGGTAACAAAAGAATAATGTATTATCTTTTCTTATTCAATTTAAATGGTTGAAAGTAATCTTTTCACCTGTATGTTGAAACCTGCTCATATCTTTAAATAACTGTCTTACTAAAAAAAAAGTCGGGAAAAGCCCCTAAAGATTCACTTTTTTCAGGATATTCCAATGTCACCTTTGTGTGTTTGGCTTGGTCTTAACCACAGATCTTAATACAGGGCTCCTTGGGAGAGTTTTATATTGTTCTGCAAACTGTGAATCCTTAATGAGACTGGCACTATTGTAGCCCATTTTCCAGAGTGTTGCCTACACAGAAAAACAGCCTTAGATATTGAAATGTTATTTGCTTTTTTGACACAATTCTGTTTAACTAACCTGCACCTTATTTAATAGGACTTCCAGTATCTGACTGCCTTCTTGTCAAGAAAGGAACTGCAAGAAGCCTATTGTAACTAATAAACTGTATTTTGGATTCAATGTTGGAGTTCTTGGTGATGTGAAATAAGCTATAAATTATTATGGCATTTTTTTCTGAAAATTATTCAATTGACATTTTTGTAAGTAAGAATATTTATGGCTTTGCAAGTGAACTGCTAGTAAGCAAAATAAATAAATAAAAAATTACCATGATTCCTATAGCTTTATGATTTGAAAGGTTATGTGTCAGAAGCATAGAATTTGAATTTTTAATAAAGCTCTTGCTGAAGTAACAGTTAACAGCACACAGAGAAGTTTAATTAGCAATTTTCATAGTGATAATATATGGTAATTTGTACAGAGAAAATCTGTAATGTGTATATATATGCACTGACCTATTAAGCTTACATGAACTAAAGTTCAAGTGTAAATCAGTCATGACAAGTGTTTTATGGCTTACATCATGTCCCTTGGGTAAGGTAAACAAAATGCTTTGCTGGATCAAGGGCTTCAGAAAACATTCTTTAAATATGTAACCAAATGAGCAATTAGTTGAATATATGGAATATTAATAGAACTGGAGCACAGTTTTTGTCCACCTAGTATTTCATTTATACCATGCATTGGTCATTCACATTCAAATACATTAAATTTTAAAATGACCCTATGAGTCTTATGAAGACTTTTGACATTTTAATCTCATTGATAATCCCATTGATAATCTCTGCAGTTTCTTTAAAGTGTTTTAGACCTGTTTCCATGCCTTCAGATTGTCATTTCTGCTTCTCTAATGACCCACAGATGCCAAATTCTTATAAGAGGATTGTGGGCAACAGAAGATGTTAGTGTTGGTGTGGGTAAATTAAGTAGAGCTTCCTCCTATGACCAATATTCAAGGAAGGAAAAAATATGAAAGCAGAGTTGGAAGTACAGCTACGAAGGGCAGACTGAGTGAATAGATCTTGTATATCTGAATGTTACAATCTGCTTTTATCAGTGTAGGCCGGTACATTTTTCAGCCTGAAAATAACACAGATGCTTAATATGTTGGAATGTATACCTTGACAAGAAGTTGCTGACTCTTCTGAAAGCTAATGGGAAATGTGTAACAAAGAGAAGATGTCTCTGTGTGCTGGTTATTGTGGTTGGAAGAAATTCCCAGCTACAGCTTTAAGGAGAATTTTTGTTTGCTTGCTTGTTAGTGAAATCATTTTAATGACAATGCATTTTATTCTTTCACAAGCTGAACCCAGCTATGATTAGCAATTTAACTTCCTAAATAATGGAGTAGAAACAAAAAGAGTCAGTAGATCCTGCACCAGGTGGCAAAGAAATAAATTCAGTCTAAGCACCAGCTGACATGAGTATCAAAAACAATAACTCAAGAATTATAATTATGAAAGTTGAATTAGGAGGAATAAGTTGAAGAGTAGAGAAAGGTAATGAAGGGAAAAGTCCACCCTGTTTGGCAATTTCTGTGACTTTGTTGCAGAACATCTCTGCTTGCTCAATCCAGTGAAACAAACTGGCCATGGGGAGTATTCTGCTGATGAATCAATGGCAGAGAGGATATTGGTAGCCCATGACAGCCCAGTGATTCTGGCAACAACACTAACAAATAACACTCTTCCATATCTTACTGACTCTTTTGGGTGTAAATGTTATTCCCAAATAATTTTTATCTGCTTTCTTCTTTAGTATACCCAGCTTTCTCTGGGTAGCTGATTTTATTGCCATATAGGCTCAACTTAATTTTCTCTTTTTGTACTTCCATATATGAATGTAAGGTCATGCTTAACTACAACATATTTTGAATTCTCCTTACTATCACATCATTTAAACAGGAAAACTGTTATGCATTTACAACTGTTGCATATCATACAGAATTTATTGAGGTAAAGAAAATTTAAATTAAGTGTCAAAATTAAACACCATAAAGAATGTTTAGTTATCATTATACTGAGTAGGACACAAAACATCAAGAAAATATGACAGTGTACTCCAAATGCATTTGATTAACAACTATAGAAAGGCAAAGAGAGGAAGACATGATGTTTAAACACTGTGGGACTCCATACATTCACAATCAGATTACCAGTAAGGATGCTCATAGCAGTTTTTAGTCTAAGGCACAGACAGCAAAGTGCTAAATGACTGAACATCCCCACTGCAAGAGGAACATTTCCAAAGGTTTCCTAGGGTATTGCTTCAGCTGTAGTCCTAGTTCCTTGTATATCAGGAAATAGTGAAGTGCACCAGTGACACACTTAAGTGCATCAGAAACACATAGTGAGGCAAATTAGCACCATGAGACTTCCTCCATGCTACAGCTTGGGATAGATGTACTCTATGAGGAACTAGAGACTTCCAGTCATGTAGGACAAGCTATGGTTCACATTCCAGCGCATACTACAGACTGCAAATGGAAAAGAATAGGGGTTAGAGAAGGGGGAAATGACAACCTTTTAGCCAAAACCAGTTCCATTAGCAATTCTCCTATAACTCCTTTCACTTTGATTTGAAATACGAATTTTAAGCATTTCTGATAGCTTTTTGCTATTCTGTATCCTTGTTTGCCTTTGTTTTCTTTTATTTAAATGTGTGGGGTGTTTTTTTTAACAATTGTCTCCTTTTCCCATCTTTAAAACAGCACCTTTTTAACAGGACTTCTCATTTCAACAATTTTATCTCTGTACTACAAAGATCTATTCACCAGTTCAACCGGAGAAATGTTAAAATTATCATCAGGATCTGTTTTCTTTGGGAGCCTTCTGGGAACACTGAGACTGACAATAGGCCTCAGAAAAACAGCAATATATTCTAGAGCTATTTATTCATTTTGCTTTATTCTTGGTAAGAATTGTTCATCTGGGCTCTCCCCTGGGCATAGCATCTTGAAGGACCTCTTACATCAACTAGAAAGTAAAAGAGCATAAAAATGTAACATTTGTAAAAGTTCTGCTAATACTGTAATTCCAAGAGTTTCTGGCTCTGTTTGATCTATTTTAATTTTGTATGGCTTTGTTTTCCAAAGTCTCTGATCAAGAAGATTTAAATGCACTGGTACATATCATCACCTTGGTTCTACTGGGATATAGCCAGTGTTTCTATTTGAATTGACTTAATTTACAACTAAGACAAAAGCTCTGATTTTTACTGAGGTACATTGTGTTCTTTACTGCATGCATTATGACTTCATGCCATACATTTATCATAATCAAGAGCACAAACTTTGATGGAAGCTGATATCAAACTCCCAGTGATGTAACTAAAGCTGTTCAAGATAGGACACTACACCATAACTTCTTTTCAGCACTAAAATATAATACATGCTTGTTTCTTTGCTTATAATGGTTTCTCATTATAAGAATACTTTATTTTTCTTATATAGTCAGCATTCATCATGGGTTTTGTCCATAACAGAAATTTGTTTGCTTTGCTACTGAAGCACTTAAATTTTCAGTCTTTTTCTAAAACAGACATATTGTTATGGCTTCTGAAACAAAACAAGGACATATTTGTAGTTCTGCTTTTCTTCTCTTTGCCTCTACTGCAATAGTGCATTTGTAGAATGGTCCTTTTTGATTGTCCAAAAAATGTTTTCCATTCTTTCAAATAACATTGTACACCAATTTCCTCTGAAAGCTTTTAAAGCTGTTTATATTCAACACAAGTGTTTCTCACTACAGTTCTCTCTCTCCAAAAGCTTCATAAATGCAGGGCTGTCAGTATTTATTCATTGCTTGAGATTATTTTCCCGGATATTTCGGTATAAACTATACACATTTAATGAAGTTTTGTTTTGGTTTGAGCCTAACTCATTCACTGTTGCACACTTGCACATATTTTTTCATTATCAGTAACATGGCAATAATTGTTTTAAGGCCTAAGAAATTCTCTCTGGTGTAGCTTATTTGAATAAGGACCATGGGTCTTTCAGATGGTTAAGGTGCACACTTCACGTTTAAAGAAGGAATCTGCAAGTTGCATTGATATGGATCCTTGAGGCAGCTTCTGTCAGAAAATTCAATGTTCTAGGGACTTATTATGCAAAATACAGAGAAAAATTAAAAATTAAGAATAAATTTCTTAGAATGTTTAGGATTATTCTTGTAACAAATTAGAGAAAATATTTAGCAATATGGGAAGTAGACAGTCTTGGCCTTATTTCACCTAGATTCATCATCTGTTTCATTGTTGCTTGGAAAGCAGTGTGCACTGCAAGATAAATTAGCTTTATGCCCAAATATATATAATATAAAATACAGCTTTAATTTGTGGAACCTGAATTTTCATTAACATAATGTTTTGCATTTACTTTCCATTCTTTCAAAGAATTGATTGATACATGAATCTTCAATAATTTCTTCCTTTTCCTAGACCCCCTGAACATGTATATTGATCTTACTTGCCAGACAAGCATATTAAATGCCTCTGGCTTTCTGAAACTGTAAGACATTTGATCAGAAAATGAAAACACTGGCATGCAGTCGGCATTGTTCTTTCTGGTTTAGCTGGCTTTAGTACAACGTTCACATTAGCTGTGCCCATAACCTCAAACTGAATAACACTGGAAATGCGTGATGTATGGAGGAAACTAAAAGGAAAAGTGCCAAATGAATATTGGCCTTTCATGTCCTTCTCTGGTGAGCACATGTGCAAGTTGGATTCAGGATGCAGAATAGAAAGATGAATAATAAATATTCTCAGTGCACAATGTAATGTCTTTAAAATTAATTCCTTTAGAACAAATCCAACATGTTGATCCAAATCAATAATTTTTTTAAACATCCTGGTCTGGATAAGATATCCTTTACTGTAAGAAGCAGCCATTTCCAATGGTAGTGAAAAGGGTAAAGAACAATTTTTGGGCAACAACATGAGTCAGAAATAAAATCCCCAGAAGGACAGACATGATTTATATACAGTTTCATTTTCCACATCTCAAACATGGAACATTTCACATTGATCTATTCAGACTTATACATATACAAAGGATTTTATCTTTTTGAAATGAACACGTTCATGGTAAGAGCTAATCTTTGACCAATAAATTCTGACGGAAAGTTTAGAAGCTCTGCAAGAGGCTTTGTGCTGTTAGTATAAGTTAATTTATTTCTTAAAGGCAATTGACTCCTACACTTTCTAAATTAATTTTTTTAAATGTATAGTTTGGCTGATTCAGTCTCTGAAAAGGGTGCAGGCATATGTCAAAATATTGTTGGAAAGGTACCTTTTCCTTCTTGTCTGGTGAGGAAGGTTGTCCTGCTGCAGTGTGTGAAGACCTCTATGAAGCAGGTAATCACTGCAGCCCATGGAAAGGACCACATCAGGGCAGACAACAACACTGAAGCTCTTGGAATACTATACACTAGGGCAGTCTTTCTCTGAAGGACTTCATCCCATGCTGAGGACCATATGTTGTAGCAGGGATATACTGTGAAGAGTAAGAAGAAGCATATATGAAGTGTTATGAACTGATCACAAAACTCTCATCACGTTCCTCTGCATTGCTTGGGGATGAAGAGCTAAAGGAACTCAGAATGACAGAATGAAGTTGAGTCTGGGAGGAAGGCAGGGGTGGGGAAAAGATGCTTCCATTTTGTTCTTTGTTTCTCTCCATCCTACTCTTTTAAAATCAGCAATAAATGAAATTAATTCTCCTTAAATCAAGTCCAGTTTTACTGTACTATTGAGTGATAGGAACTACTGAGTGATGTGCTTATCTTAAACTATGAACTTTTCCATCTAATTCTCTTCTTGTGTCCTGTTGAGCAGGGTGAGAGACAGAGCATCCAGTGGGCATCTAGCAGCCCGCCACAGTGAATTCACCACAAATTTATTCTTGATACTCAATAAAGTTGGCCTCAATGTTAAATGTAACTTTTATGAAGTAATACTGAAAAATCAGTTTAATAACAATGAAACACGTATCAGGAATAGCACTCTACAATAATATTAAAAGTTTAAAATTTTGATCTTGACTTGTTTTTGCTTAGCAGACAGATAAGAATTTATGGCTGCAAGAAAAATAACTTGATGTCCTGATATACTTAGATTCCACAAACATACATAGAGAAACATGTCTGTAAAAATGTCACTGATTACATTCTTGATGAGTATTTGTATGTCGTGGTTTAGGAATGGCATTATCCAATTTAATGTTTCCACTGAAACCACATCAAACAATATGCCACATGTTCACTTCTTCTTCCCCTCTCCTCCCCTGTTGGAGAAGTAAACTGGAGACACAAAAGGTAAAGATCATGGGTTGAGATAAGAGCAATTTACTGGAAACAGCAATGAGTTAAGAAAACATTTACAGAAACAATGGTGATGACAGAGAGTGTGAGAAAAGACACCTTACTGCTACAGCTCCCCAGGAAAACCCCTCATCATGCATCCTCAACTCAGAAGCAAGTCCTTCCCTGAAAAGATGAGGTCATATAGAATAACCTCTGGGTCCTAGCCGTGGCTACTTCTAGCTACTGCAAAAATGTTTTACTGTGAGTTTTCATGTCATAAAGGATATTAAGTGTAGATCAAACTTTTTAAAGGGCTTTAAAATATTTCAGAAAGAGTAAAATTAGCATAAATTACACATTTAAGGTGTTGGAGAAAGAGAAGCTTTGAATGGAATGCAGGAAATAAAATAATTTTAACTTCTACCTTGCACATTTTTTCAGCTTCTTGACAACTAAGATCAACCAACATAAAGGAATTGTAAACAGTTATAAGAAACATTTCTCTCACCCCCTCCATCCCACACTCTCCCTATATCTCTTCCCTCCCCTGTTTTCCTCGGGTCACCATCCAAGTTACACTTCTCATATTTTTTGAATTTGTCCTGATATGTAGATATCTATTTTCAGTCTAACACCACCAACATTTTCCTGAATTTTTAAAGTGCCATATATTTAAATGGGTTTGTAGCCACATGATTCTCCATCTGTTTCAAAATTCATCTAAAAATATTTTTCTCTTGTCTGCTTCTTCATGTTTGCCTCTTTTTTCCATATTCTATTATTGCTATAAAGGAGATTTAAGTTATATTTTATTCAAGGCATGCAAAAAATTTTTAATATATCATATCTATTATTATTCTTAGATTTTGAATTTCTGATTTAACTTTCCCACCCCCACTCCCCACCCCCAGCTATTATTATATAAATTACAGTCACTCTTTCAGCATATTTTGTTTTCCAGTGTTCTATAATGGGGTTTGTTTAATTTTTAAAAATTATTTTCATATCTGCTGTGCTTATTTCTCTTGTTAAAAAGAGACAGAATGCTTCATAATCAGAAACTTTTACACAGAATCAAGACTCTTGTCATGTATGCCCTTTTCTCTTTTATTTAATTTTAAAAGTATTTACTAACATAATCTATTGTTGCTATTTTGGTTGCAATGAGACAAAAGTACTGACTGTTTTCAGCATTTTGTCAGAAAACTCAGAGTTAGCTATCTTTAACAAATTTATATTGGAAGGGATCTTCTGCCTTATGTATTCCTGCATTTTTAATATGCATTTAAGCAGTTTTTGATGCAATGTTTTTCATATTCAGGTGAGTAGCTGCAAAAATGTTGTCAATGTCTTTATGACTGCAGACATGTTTTTCTGAACACCCTCACTAGAGGTTACACTTGGAGGAGCTCCACAGAGTTTATGAGGTTTGCAGATGCTACTGAATAAAACATCTATGTTATTGTCTGGGGTAGTTATGTGCAGAGGAAAAACTCAAGATCTCTTATAGAGTCATTGAGTTAATATGGTCTCAGTCAGAATAAATGAGAAAATTATAATTCATAAAACAATTTGCACAGGGACTGGATTCTAAATGAGGTAGCAATGTCCAAAGGCCAGACTAGCAACATCACGAGCAAAAATTTGGGTAAACAATATCCATGAGCAGTTCCTGTTACTGTAGAAGTAAGTCTATAAGGGACAATTCATATATTTACTTTTATCACAAATGTAGACCTAACTCCACCATGGAATTTTACATGAATTTTCATATCCTTTGTTGACTGGATGGTATTTCAAAAACCATCCCCCAGATTTTCACATCCAGTAGAACAGTTATTGTGATTAATCTTATTAATACTTATTGAGCATACTCAATTAATATTTTTTTCAGCTCTTTGGTTACCACACAGTTTTGTGTTTCCTTACCTGTCAAAAATATAGCTTCCTCAAGAATTGAAATAGTCCCCAGGTAGAAGACCTGTCACTCTTTCATATACTTTTCTTGCTGGAAGCAGAAATCCACTTTTTTGGATACTTAGATGAAAGTTATAACAAGGGGTTTATGGTACCAAGTGAAGGATAAAGACATAAAAAGAGGTAACAATCAAGGAGGACACATAACTTCATTCAATTTCAGACACTGAAGGTCTTAGATATATATAAAAAAAATACTGTCATGAAAAATATGAGCCTGGTTTAAGAGTCTTGACTTCCTGAGAGTAATGTTTCCTGTCACGTATTTTATTTTGTTTTCAACCAATGTATGTACTCTTTGTAGATGTTAGGCTGCAGCTGTTTCCATGTGAACAGGTAAATTAAGAAATTATTGCTCCAGGAACCTGCTCCATCTTTTTCATGAAACTCTGGTCTTCATAGGTATCTTAATTGTTTATTCAAGATCATTTTCTTGAAACAGAATTCTCAGTCTTCTGCAATGATCTCTATTATGTGTTTTAATGTAGAAAAATACATAAAGGAATGGGATAAAAGAGGTTGAAGAAGGAGGGAGGGAGGGAGGGAAGGAAGGAAGGAAGGAAGGAAGGAAGGAAGGAAGGAAGGAAGGAAGGAAGGAAGGAAGGAAGGAAGGAAGGAAGGAAGGAAGGAAAATATGGAAAATATTTGTATGAAAATTGTGCACTGGAAAATGCTGAGGTGTAGAACTTAAAGTGTAAATATCTGTCTTTTATGATTAGTAGATGGGCATGATAAAAAGGGCCAATATGAAAAAGTGTCCAATATAAGGACATATAAATAATTATGGAAGACTGCCACAAAAAAAGAAAACGTTAGATGTGAACAGCACCATGGAAAAGCACAGAAGTGAAAAATTAGCACAACTCCCAGATGGACAGGAAATAGTAATGTTATGTGAGTATGATGTCATATTTTCATTGCATTTTTAGGTCATGTATTCAGCCCTCCTTCAAAATTTGGAACTTAATTTTCCTTAGATAATAATGATGCTCTGGTAAGTTTAATTTGTTTGGAATGGGCAGGAGGGTTCTGTTAAGGGGTCAGATACGCTATTGTTCCAAAGACCATTGCAATACGTAGTTGATAAATCTGAGAATAGTGTAGCAAATGTGAGAAAAACTTGTTGCCTTAGATATACCTATATATATTATTTGTGGAAACTAGTTTTTTCTCCCATAGGAACAGTCTACTCCTTGTTGAGGGAGAGAATGATACAGACTGAGTGAACTGCTGATAAAGTGCAACTTCTTCATAAACACAGAACATCATCTCCAACATGACACAGATCAGCCCCCAAAGTTCATCTTGGTTATACTTATGTCTTCAGAGAAAAGTATGCTAATTTAAGGATTTATATGATGTATCTAAGGATTTATATGAAATACTTAATTCACTTAGTCATAAGTTGACTTCTGTGATAAAACTTACTTTCAGAAAATATTTCTGTAGAATATAAATGTACAATTACTTTCTAGTGAAAAATTCTTCATAATTAAAAAAGATTAAGGGTCTATTTAAACATATATGATGATATAGAATCGTTCACAGATATCAGTCAATTTTTTCTAAGGTAAATTTACCAGTTCTACTCAAGGATTGCCACTCATGGCACAGTCATGTATCTATAGGATACTTGAGAAATATTTTATGTGGATGTAATTACATGTTGAAATATGAAAAGGGAAGCAGAACTTAAGGAATTATTTGTTATTCACTGTTACAAAGCCAAATGTACCTAATTTGTAACTTTTTCAATGTTGTTATCAAGCAATTGTAAGCTATGTACTCTTTAGAGTGTATTTTAGATTCTTGCCTTTGGTCTTAGCTGGGCATTGAAAAATAATTCTTGGAGAAGAATTCTGTAAATTAAAACAGAGATTTGCAGATAGAAAACCTCCTAAATGAGAGATTATCTTTATATAGTCCCTTGCAAAACATAGTGAGAAATTTGGACTAGTATGATAAAGTCAGGTGAAAAACCCTTGAAGTTATTAATATTGGTAATAGCAAAATTTATAAAAACATTCAAGAAAGATGAACTTCAAAAGACAATTTTATGATTTTTATGAGAAGGATAAGATATTTATGAAGAGATTAAAGTGGAAGTCTTAGAAGTGGTTAGCTCTTCAACGTCATTTGAATATCTTTGAAAGGAATTTTTAAAGGAACAAAACACAAATGATCTCCCAACAAAATCAAAATTGCCAGCTTATGAGGAAAAGACTGAACTGAAATATCCTCACACAAGTGTTTCATAAGCTATGAAATACTTTTGGTTTTATTCCTAAAGTTATGTCCTGAGTGGAATAGTATTTACCTATGTTACTGTTGGTTTACTTTTATTAATATGTTTTTGGTGTTCTCCTCTTAAGAGCATGCTTTTAACCAAAGAGATTATTCCATGTGTTTTAAGTGGAGCAAATTTTTTAGCTGAGCAGAATATTTAGTTTGTTGTAAATGTCTAAATAGAAATTTAAGATAATTCCTTCAATTTGATTCTAGAAATTACTGATGAAAGTCAGATGCTGGCAGAAAGCTTACAGAAATTATTATAATATATGGTAT
>VRYO01002772.1:48055555-48083508 GCA_009812075.1 Sialia sialis | reverse complement strand
CATTTAAGTCCCTCTGGTGTGGTAAAATTTCTGTGTCGTCTTATTGCCAAGCAATAGAAATGTAATGTGCTGATCTAGAGAGATATAACTTTCCCACTCTTGGAAAATTTTTGTGATTTCCGAAATGCTTTTATGCAGTGTTGGCCAGAAAACTTGGTGAAATGTATTCCTTGTGGATTTTCTTATTGACCTGTATGACTGTAATGAGGGAACATTCAAAATTTTCAAGGAAAATAAAAGAGACTTAATTCCAAAGCAATTAATCCCCATTTTCCTCCAGTTTTACCCAGGGTTTGCAATATTCATGCTTTATTTGGGATAGCCTACTTTTTCTCTCAATAATAATTCTATATTTATACAAAATAGACAAGATCAAGCAGTAGAAATTGAGTCAGATATTATAAAGTAGCTGAGTGTCTGCTTAACAAAGATAGAAATTTCAGCTAGACAGAAAAGAGGCAAAGTATATCTAAATACCATAATCAGGCTCCTGCTAGGTACTCTGGAGCAAACAGATGTGCAGTCAACCCAACCTTCTTTCCTTTCAGTCAGCCCAACCTTTCTTCCAGTAGTTTTGTAACTGATGTTTCATTCACACTGGTGTATTCCCACAAGAGTCTAATAGACACAAACAGGTGCTGCCTCGCGGAGGCTGGCGACCTGGTTCGGGAACGGCATGGTGGCTAACCCCAAGCCACTCGATCCAAATGCTCACAGACACCAGTGTGGTGGACAGCAAATGGCATTTATTAATATGTTGCACGGCATTTTATAAGCTCGGGTTAACCGCGTGACTTCTGTCTGCTTACATCGCAGAGCCTGGTGCTGCTACGGGGAAGTGAGTGTCCTATCCCAAACAGCGCGAGATCTTCCGAAACGCCTGTGTCCTAAACGCCCACGGTCACCAAAAAACAGGAGATTTTATGATTTTTGCAGAATTTATATATACTTCTCTATTTCTCTACTGCACTTTCTATCCCACCCTACACTATTCAATATCTGCCTTTACAATGCCCTAGAAGCCTAATTTCATCCTTGTTTCAGTTACCTTTCTTTTCCACATTTGATGTCACTTCAGTTCTTACTAAGGTTATTTGCAGCATTAGTGATTTTCCAACAGGTTAGTATGACCCTATGAAGACACTTCTTTCTCCACAAATGGTCAAATGATGGAGCTTTGCTGTCATTGCTGCTTCAAAAGGCAAATGATCAGTGTAGATATTTGCTAATGAGGAACAGCAAATATCAGATGCTCCACAAATCCCTCTTCCCATATATTTGCATTAAGACTGAATCCAGGTTCAGAAGTTGAACTACTGCAGCATTAGTCAACACAGTTTAGGAGACACACTATTCTTACCTTCTACAAAGGCTTGCAAAGTTTGACTGTATCATGGTATTTATTCTGCCTCCATACCCTGATACAACATGTGTCTATTGCGGCAATTCTAGTCACGTAGAAAACTAGCCAGATCAGCAAACAGAACAGAATTTAATTATACAAACATAATAGCCTTCCCTCTTTTCCTGATGTGAAAATATGTATGTCTGAAAAAAAACGGATATTTCTAATACTTGTATAAGTTTGAAAAACAGATTGTCATATTCCAGTTGAACTGCTGTCAAGCACTGGGAACAAGCTGCCCAGAGAAGTGGTTGAGTCATTTGAACGATGTGTAGATGCGATTACAATGAAAGTTAAACCATGACAGGAACCATAAATGTTGACATTGTTATCAATAGGCCATACTTCCTCTCTCAGCCATCAATATTCTCAAACAACAGTTACAGATATGTAAAACTGACAACTATATATTCACATGAATATTCAATTGTCATATGGAAATTTAGAATATGGGTTATGACACCTTGAGAGCTTACTCCTTTAATCATAATCACAGAAGTAATTTATCTGGCTAGTACCTATCTATTGACACTGAGGGAATTGCTCAGTTAATTTATAAACTGAGACAGTTCAAACAATGTGACAGAGTTGATCATGTTCTTGGATTCTAATTTTAAAAGGATGTTTAGAAAAAGTATTTAACTTTAAAAAGGTGTAAAGACATTTCACTGCTGTTTGGTGCCTTTTAGAACTGTTTCTATTTAGGAAGTAAGACAATGAAGCTATAAATCTCTGATTTTCATAGTGCAAATTGAAAGGTATTTGTGGACACAAATGACATATTACAGAAAGTGTGATTTTGCAATCCAGATCGGCGTACTTTACTAAGTATCCCATGCTATGTTCCATGCTAAGTATCTTTAAATTTCAGGAAAGCAAAGCATGCTTTATTTTATGTTAGTTGCAGGGACTAAATTCATAGATTCTGGCATAAAATAAGAGTTTTTTAAAAATCCATTTTGTCTGGCAAGAAATGTATATGCTGTTTAAAATACTTATTAGAAAATTTGTGTGAATGTTTATTAGAACCATGCAAGTATGAAAATCTGAACATGTAAATATTCTTAAATTATATAAAAACTATATTCTGCATCTTTAAATCAAAAGAAGTGTGCATATCATTTACATAGATCCATCACAATAAACAAGTCTTTTGTTTCTTAATGAATTCTTTCAGGTGAATGCATGCCGACAACCAAAACAAAGCAGTTACTATTATAATAAATTTACTGTATGCCATAGGAAAAACTGATGTGGAATTAAATAGGTATGTATTTTTTCATGAAATTGCCCTAAAATGCTCAACAACAGGTAATTTAGAGTTGTAAACACTGAACAAAAAAGAAGTAAATTTCTTTTCTAATCCCAAATCCCATTAAAAAAATATCTGGGAAAAAATTATAGAACAAGAAATTTTCAGTAACAGACAAATAAAAAACTGGAAATACATCTGAAAATCCATTAAACCTACTGTATGTTAAACAGAGAAAAAGGTATGTCTTAAATGTCAAATTTTATCATCATGATCAAACCCAAAAATCTAGATACATTGTTATTATTATTATTGATATTCCATAAACATTAACATTGACTTTAAAGAGTTGTACAAAATGGATTTTTAAATGTTTAAATAATGAGAAAAAATCTATCACATTTTAATATAGAAATATTTTCAGTTCTATATTTAGAACAAATTTTCAAAAGATGTTTAACTGTATTTATTGCAATTTCCAGTATTTTTTTTTCTAAAATATACTTATATGAGAATTAAGGTAAGGAAATAAAATTACCCTATATGGTTTACAAAAACAATTTCTGTGGAATATTAATCAGTCAACTCTTAATGATGCAATATAAAATTGATTCATCAAAACAAAGATGCTATTATACCTTTTTAAAATGTTCTTCTAAAATATATTGATTACATTGTTATTCTGCCTTTATTCAAATTACGTCAGAAGGGAGACGTTTTGGAAAATTAACTACTTGGGGAAAAAAGCCAATAATTTAAATTTTGTCTTTGAGATTTCTTCTGAAATGAATACTTCAATACTTACTACAATAAGCACTGTTTTAGAAAACAATATTGAGAATGTTGTCCCGTTTTTCATATTTTTGTTTGTTTTTGGTTTTTTACATATCAATCTTCTTGATAGCATTGAATTTATAATTTACAGTAATTTCACTATTAGAAGCCGCACCTGAACCTAAGCCGCACTTCTGGGTAGCCGGGAAGACCACAGGATTTTTCCATATATAAGCCGCACCCAAATATAAGCCGTACGTTTTTGTTTTTGTTTTTGGGTTTTTTTTTTTTGTTTTTTCTTTTTTTTTTTCTTTTGTTTTCTTTTTTCCGCATGGCAGGGTGGGGGTGCTGCTGACGGGCCAGGCAGCTCCAGGGCCATGCTGGGAGGGGCCGGCCAGCAGCGGGATGTGGCAGCCCTGGCAGCAGTGGGCATATGCATGTTTTCTCCAAATTATTTTGAAGATACTATTGTCAAATATTTTTCTAATGATATTATAGATTAGAGCAGTAGATTAATCAAGGTAAAGAACTTCTGAAAATAAAATAACAATATAATATTAATGGTCACATGCACTCTGGGACAGCTCCATACTATCTCAGTCACAGATTCATTCCTTCATGAGCAATGACACATTACAAATTTTAACTTTCTATGATTTTACATCTAAAGAGAGATCGGAGATCAATAAGGCCAAAAGTTTGAGGTGAATCTGACCAGAAATTTTCTATATGTCTAGTTCCTAGCTGCTGCTCTACGACAGGTACCCAAACCTGAAAAACACCTGCAGGACAGTTAAGACACCTGAAGATAAAGCAAGTGACCCAGGCATCCAAATGCCAGCTGTGGAATCAAACACTAGAAGTGAAGCAGAAGTCCCAAAAGTTCTCTCTTGTACCTGCCAGCCTTTTTGGACTTTCCAATATCACAGGGCTTTTCAAGTGGAACTAGAGATGGAAATGGAAATGCACATCTTGAGTGGGCAATTGAACCAAGCTTCTGAAGTTAAGCTTTGGAATCTCAAGCTCAATATCTCCATTAATGACTGAACTCCTTCAAACAGCTTTCTTACATCTACTAAAAAATACTAATCTAAAAATTACTACTGATCTAAAAAATCTAATTCAAATCAACAGTGAATGCTATCAGAGGAACTATACTACAAGACAAATTATCTGTATTTAGCAGAATCTGAACTTACCGATATGAAAATATTTGTTTCAGGGGGTGGGAAACCTGCTTTCATCAAGCTGGTATATTTATAGACCGATCAATTGACAAGATGTCAAAACATGAAATTCCTGGAAATGAAGACAATTGCAGTGTAAAGTAAGTTTAAATTAAGTACAAATTGTATAAAGAGCAAACTCTATACTTTTCTCTTTTTCACCATAAATCAAAAATATTGAAAATAGTGTTGTCCATAATAATTATCGCTGTGCCATGTAACTGAATGTTATACTTAAAATAAGTAAATATTGCAGTGGAAAGGCTGAATAAAATTTCAAATACAAACATAAAAAGCAGTCTCTTGCTAATACATGTACATAATATAAAAGATACACCTGCGCTTCAATACCCATCTGAATAAAATGATAGATTCCTTCATATGCTGGATGATCAAGCTATGCTGCAAGAAGTACAAATGTATCTGACATGCAAGAGCTTGAGAAACTAAGTTCTGTTTTAGATGAACCACCTATGATCTCTGTGCTTATACAGTAGTTCATGCACCTGTATTCACAAAACTACTACAAAAAATTATTGTCTATACAGACAAAGCATTGTTGAATATTTCAGCCTTGGCAAAAAATATTCAAGTAAGAACAATGGAAGAAAAGGCACTCCACAACAAATCCAAGGACTTGTTTAATAAATCTGGATTTGTTTTCCATGTATTCAGGGAGAACTACTTCTTATCTATTTTTAGGAGACATAAAACAGGCATAGTTGAACTGTCAATTCTGGCTCTGATTAGACCATATTCTTGTTTTGTTTAAAAGACTCCTATTTTCTTCCTGCCCTATAAATCTAAGGCATTGCCTCAATCTAATTAGTGTAATATTAGAAAGATTTTGGGCCAGACATCTATCCAGCTTTCTTTGAAAGAACCTTTTAGTCTAATGATTGCTGACACTGAAATTGGTAAGTTTATTACCAGGTTAAGTCTTTGAATAAAAGGCACATTGATGAATCAATCTCATCTTCTGAGGAGTGCAGCAGGAATATACTATTTAAGAAGTATCCTTCAGATATCCTTGTATTTTTGCTTATATTTATCAGACATGCAATGAATCAATCATGTCCAATATAGCTAGGTAAGAGGTTGTGGGTTGTTTTTTTAATGAATTTCCAAATGACTATTGTTTGATAAGATATTTAGTACTGGTTCTTTGCAGATGATCATCTGCATGGATTATGAGTTTATGTTTTCATATCTAATAATATTCAGTTATTTAAGGGACTGCTAAGTTGTTCTTACCTGTTGTAGTATTTTATTTGATTATTGTTTATTTCATCTGACTAAGTAAAATATTTAATCTGTTTCTGAAGGGTGGTAAAAACAGCCTTTTTTGTTAAAGCAGTCTCAAATGTGATTTATGTGCATGCACCTCCTGGATCTGGTACGGCCCTCTGACAATTATTCTCTGTTTGTTTTCCAGTTTGTAGTTTTGAGATTGAAATAAGAAGTCCTATGGCAAACAAAACTGTGGTACTGGGACATTTGGTCAAAGGAGTAGGTGCACAGGCTGTGTTCTCCTCAATCCTTTCAATACCAGGGGTGAATACTGAACAGAACAGGAAAACTAACCTGGTTATACATGACTTAGAGGATAGTGCTGTTGGGGGAATTTTGGTGGTTTTGACGATAGGGTAGTTTACATGGCAAAAAGCCTGCTCATGACAGGTTGGCCCACTTGTCTGTAAGGGGGAAAAGGATTATGACTCATGACTCAGGGACTGAGTGAGAGGGCTTTAAACTACGTTTGAAGAGGGGAGGGGATACAGTCGAGCTTACTGAGATGAGCCAGCCAGTGGCATGCTAGTCTTGGAGGTGAAATGAATCCACTGAAGAGCATCTACAACAATGCAACTGTAAGAGGTAGCAGATCTGGCCCCCTTGCTATATTTTCTCCTTTTTTTTCCCCTCTGACTGTCTTGCTTCTCTGTTTCTTCTGTCTCTTTTGTCTTCTTTGCTTGCCCCAGCTCTAGACCATCCACACAGCAGGACCAACACAGGATCTAAGGACTGGTGATATTTGCTTTCTTCTCTTGCTTTGCGTGATCAAAGCACAGCTATCAACTTCTTCTCTCTACTCCATACTGAACTGTGCTGTGGGAGTGCAGACCTTGTGTAATGGTGTACTGTGGCTTGTGAGTCAGGCAGCCCTTCTGAGGGGTTTGTAGTGGGAATTGAGAACTTACTGAAGCATACTATACAAAATTTAGGGCTTACTTGCCTACAGTTTTGTGGAAGTTTATTTACATCTAAAATCTTATTATTTAACACCTTCTCAGTCTAAATGATTGGTTGATCTCAGGAGTTATGGTGACTGTACAATAAAACCATAGGATTCCCTGACATGAATCAAGTATTTGTCTTTGTTCAGCCTGACAAGAATTTATAACAAACATCACAGACCCTACATGTGAGTGGTGGCACTGCCTTGAACTGATCACAGCAAGAGGTGACACAGACAAAATGTACAATGTACAATGAAGTTCTAATATATCTATTTACATACTAACTTTTTCCCCTAAAATAAATGTTTTTGCCTTCCTTCATCACGTACTACTTTCTTCTTTTTTTGTCATCTATAGAGTGATTTTTTTTGCCAATAACTAAATTTTAAAACTTTGATAAATATGAGAAGATTCACAGGATCTAGAGAAATGAGTGAGAAACAGGATACTTATCAACATCTCTCAAAATGGATCTTACTTTTCAGATCTTATTACCAGTTGATTTATACATCGTTGGTAGTCTGGAAACACTGCTTAAGTTATTTACATTATTTAAGACTTAAATATTTTCAATTTGAATTTAATTTTTTTCTTTCCCAGTAGCTGTTCGTCTCCCTCAATATCTATGTCTTTTCAGTTAATTTAAAATTAAAGGGGTTATCAAGACTTACTGAGAGTGACAGTGTCATCTAAGAAGAAAGGAAGAAGAAAAAATAGAAAGGTTCCATCAAAGTAGGTACTTTGAGAAATGCTTCTGACAAGACCCGGACTGAAGCTGACAGCAGCTGGATTATGCAATCAATTTATGTAACTGTAAAGAAATCTTCAGGAGGAGGTGAAGGTGGCTTTGAATTTTTTTTTATTCTGCAACATCTGTGGATATTATTTCACTCCTAGGCACAGGCAAAGCTTTTCTGTTGCTACACAAGAAACTGAAGATATGTTTGCAAAATGCAAAAAAATTCTCAGGAAAATTAATTTAATATTTTTGCTACTCAGTATACATTATAAAGTAAGAGCAATTAATGAATATTCTGTCTGATACTTTCCATGGAAAACAGATGTGTGCTGCATGCACCCTTCAGGTCAAAATCAGTAAGGGGAAAATGTCTTCTCTCCAGGTTTTCTTTTGCTATTGCTTTTCCTCTGAAGTGATGAGAGTAAACTCATTCAAACAGTGTCCTGGCAGCAGTTTGACATTTTAAAAGATCAAAAAGTACCATGTTAGATATCTAGGGAGCCCCCAGACTGCAATAAAACCAAAGAAGAAAGTAATAAAGAAAGGAGCAAGCATATGGCCTGCAGTTGCATTTCTTGCTATTGATTCTGAAACTGCTGAAGTGGAACTTCTTTATCAGCAGCTACATAATCAGCAAGTCAAAGCAATGCATCTCTGTCTGAAAATACAGTAAAACCACTGTGTCAATTTAATCAAAATATATCAGTTAGAGAAACCTGGAAAATTACATGACTGATGGATGTAAGACTGCTGAGATCTGAAACTCCAACTGCCAAGGAATGCCGGAAACACACTGATCTTTGAATTATTAGACCCAGATATCATTTTTTGGAGCTTCCTAACATGTAGAGGAAACACTTCTATTGCTGTACTCTCTAAAATAATGTTGCTTGTACACTCAGAAGTGAACCAGACCTACTGTCTGCACACCAACTTATGTTGCAATGTCTTTGTCTCCTATTTTTTGCCTTTGATGTGATTACCATAACCAATGGTACTTCAGTATATTCACAAGAACAAAATGAGACAATTATTAAATCTATAAAGCCTTTCTTTTATAGACCTTGCTTACTCTGAAGTTGTGCAGAAGACTAGATGCAGTCTAAGATATTCTCTTTACTTCTCTGAATTCCCAGGCAGTTTGACTGCCAAGAAAAAAATTTTAAGAGATTGTAACAGAAGCATATTAGCCCAAAGTAAGACTAACACTACAGAAACAAAAACCCTGGATTTAACAGTATATTTAACTATGCCATTTCAATGTGTGACACACTTTGGATTTGCATTATTTTATGTATAGAAGAAAGAGAAATTAGTGTTAAGGACAAGAATGTTTTCATTTACTCATTTTTTCAATCATTCATTATAGGAGGGTGTTTTTTATCTGCTGTGTCTATTTAATTTGGCTTTTGCTCTATCATTTTATCAGGATTGTTTTAAATGGCAGTAATTTCTTAGACATATAGCGTATAAAACCATACCTGAAAGAAATGCTTTTGTAACTTTTAGAACTAATCAGAATTAATATTTGAAAAAGCAAATTTGCAAAAACAGAAGAAAACAGTCTTTCATTCATCTTCATTAAAATCCTTGTTTGGTCTATTAGAAAAATAGCACAAAATTCAAAGCTAGTTTATTTTATGGATTTGAGGAAACTGCTGCATCTTCTGCACAGAAAATCATATATAGGACAAGACCATTAGTAGGTGTTAGAACTTACTGAACTTTACAGACTGCAGTATATTAACACAGCATAATTTATGCCTATTACACATGCATACGACAATTCAAACTGTATATGGTAGCATGAAAACCTCTGTCATACTGAACTTGAAGAACTATGAAGGAATCTGTATCGTCAGCGCCCTCTTGTTTTAAAGTCATTTACTGTTATATTTAGAAAGCTGTGATTACCATGAAGCTGTACGCATTTCTGTCTTTATAAGAAAAGACCTATTGATGTGTGAGACTATGAACTTAGGCAAAAGACCCAGCTTTACTGTGTCCTTTCTTTCCAGCTACAAATACATATATATCAACCTAAGTGCCTTGTTACATCTTTTCATAATCATGAGCTGTGTGAGGTAAGGCAAGTTCTGGATCAGTATTGTGATACTATGAGGAGATTTTAATCTATAATATATTCTAAGTATCAATAATAATAGGCCACAGCAGTATTTATGGCCTTCTTAATTGCAAGCTTGGAGATCAATGACTCAGAGTCACAAAACTCTCAAAGATATAAGGGAGATCCAAGCTGTACAGTGCTTGCCCTTGAAAAATACTCTGTATCTTCTGAGTCACAGTGCTATTTGCAAAGAGTTTTGCACTGAATATACTGACAAAATGATTGCAGCAGCAGATTATAAATAGCTGTATTTATACATAGCTCTAAACTAAAAGAGCAACAGCTTGCTTGAGACATTTTTAGTAAGAATTTTCCCCCATTCTTTAATTTATTCCCTTTCTCCATTATGCTTCAGAACAACCTGGGCTAGAATTTCTAAAACTTATGACTACTCAACATGAAAACAGGCAGTTCTTAATCACATTTTAGGTGTTGTGGTTTTCAGAGAGAGGAGCAGCAGCTGTACGCTTGTCCTGTTTCCTTAGCAACAGAGCAAGGGGAGCTCAGGAGACGCTGCTGGAGGGAGCCTGAGATGCTCACGTGTTGCTCTCAGTATCTCTCTCCACCTGCCACAGCCTACAAGAGGACCAAAATCAAAACCAGCCTGCCAAGGAAGGTTCTGTATATATGATTTAATACTACTCCATACCAAACGTGTGATAACTGAATACTAAATTTGCTTGGTTTAGCATTCAATGGTCAGGAGGGGGCAGAAAAAAAATGTGACAAACACATATGCTAAGCTCTCAGCTATGCCAGTTAAATTTTCTTACAAATTTTAAAGTGTTTCTTTAAAATGCTTGCTCACAGAAAACATACTGCATAAAATTTTCCTAGTTTCAAAAGCAAAAAATACTCATTGTTTCTATTTTCCATATGGCCCAAATTGTGGAGCCATGGAAAATTTACAGTAATTTCACAATTATAAGCTGCACCATTTTCATTGAAGAATCCAGGCTACCCCAGTAGTGCGGCTAATCATCAGGTGCAGCTTATCTATGGACAAATCCCAGCGAAATGCCAACCTGGAAGTGAGAGCTGGCCGGGAGAGCGCCTGGGGCCGTGTTTAAAGGCTTCGCTGGTCTATGAAAACTGTTTGCAACTTGAGCACCTGACACCAAACCCTGAGCTGGCGTAATTCTGTTACTACTTCGTTAATTTATTGCACATGGATCCTTGCTTTAAAATAAAATAAAAATAAAAAAACGGCTTATATTCGGGTGTGGCTTATATATGGACAAATCCCGTTGTCTACCCGTCTACCCGGATGTGCAGCTTATAATTGTGAAATTACTGTAATTTTCCTTTGAAAATGCAAATACCTTGTCTACTCTTAATGGTACTTCATAGAAATCACATCTTAAATGTAATATATTATTTAAACAGAAGTATTAAATAAATAAACAAATATCCAAAACACACTCCATCCTCCAGGTTTTAAAACACTTTCCATTAGATTAATCTCATCTAACTTTGGGTGCACAGCTGTGACATTGTAAGAGGACATAATCCTATTCTCCATCTATAATGAAAAAAAAACATGATTCTGAGATTTGGTTCCATATCCTCCATTTTGTTGGTTCCAGATGCAGGCTCAAATGAAACACCCACGGGCCACCATCACAACTTTAAAAAAAAAATCACAAAATGCAGCATTGTTGGATAAAAGAGAGCAATAAATCATTCATCTGTCTCCTACACCCAACCCTTTAAGATGCCAAGAGAAGTGGAAAATTACAGCCTATTTAAGTCCTCCTTTTGCTACCCAACAGGTGCTGTCCCAACCATTCCTTATCCATGGCCATTAATGCTCTCAACCATAGAAACAAGCTCAGATAAAATATCCCATCCCATGAATGAAAGTACAAGGAAGAGAAGGTCTCAGGAGAAAATGAGCAGGGAGAAAGTCTCGTATACTGCTTACTAATCTCACAGGCTGTGACTGCATCTTCTCCAAAAACACAGTCCAATTCATTTTAGGATAAAAGAGCTTTGAACTGCTGTCAAAGCACAAACCAAATCATCTTCCCAACATGATCAGCATGGTTATACATTGCATTCTTCCACCTCATAAGTTACCAAGCCAGCAATCTAAAACTGAATGCTCATGCTTGCAAATGAATACTCCTCTCCATATTTCAGAGGGAACAAGTTGGCTTGTTTTTATGACTGGTACTGGCCTGAAATATTGCATAGATGGTCTACTGTTATTCCTTGTGTCTCTGTGATATCAGATACAATACATATTCACCCTTTTTTTTTTTTAAATAAAATCAAAATATTCATGCTGATAACACAAAAAGAAGTGCTTAGGTGTGAGGTGTAGACTATGAATTTAAGCCCTTGAAATTAGTAACATTTGCTGTGGCTTTTGTCCAGAAAATTATTTTCCCTAACTTTTATCCTTTACTAGAGATCATTATTGTCCAAGTATTTTTAAGTTATTCAAGGACAATATGCTTTATTTCAGTTCACTGCCATTTTAATACTTCAAAATTAGATGTTTTTTCTTTATCCCATCTTTATGTCTCTTGTACTGCCTCTTTGAAACCTGACAAAGCACAAAGCAAATTTTCATTCCTCTTACTCTTCCACTTCTGTTGACATAAAAGTCAATCGATTTTGAGCAAGTCTAAAATATGTTTCAGGATTCTCTCTTCTGTCTTCTGGTATTTATGTTAAATTCCAAAATTCCAGAATTTTGGGTAGTTTCAGGCTTTCAGTTCCTAATTTAATTTAATTTAATTTAATATACAGAAATATGAATGCTTCAAAACTGCAATCTTGTGAGATGAATTAAACTGGATGAGTAGAAGGAACACAAAGAAGAGTTATGTTTGATTGCTTGTCTGTGCTAAGACAATAAAGGCGGGATGCTAGAGAAAATAAAAGGTTTTTATGGGTGTTTGGAAATAAGTTCAAGACATTACATCACTTAAACACTAAGATACTTTTAAGGGGTTGAAATCATATGACTTAAATGCAAACATGCCAATTTTTGCAAAAAATCATAGACAAGTCTGCTCAATCTATGGACTCATTTGTGTCCCAGATGCAGAATATAACTTTCAAAGGTGCTCGTCTTTCAAAAGAACCTATCACATGCTATATGTTCAGGGAGAAAATTTTTTAATTCTCTGCTTTATTAGGCTTTTTAACTAGTTTAGCTACACAACAAATTTTAGCTGTTTCAGTTCATCCAGTTGTGTTCCATATGCTTCTTCACTTCATGCATTGGGACATATAATGCCCTTATGGTGTCTTGAAAATGTCTATTCTTACCACAACTGCTGTTACTTAAGTGCTGTCTAAAATGAAAGAAATTTTGCCTTCTCTGTAAGCAAACTATTCTTTTGGATCTTTTTTTCCTTTATATCAGAAGTTAATTAAAATATAAATCATTCTGCAGTATGATTGATAGATAAAATAACTACAGCTAGGCAGCATTAATATAGAACTGAAGAAAACCTTCCCATGAAGGAATTAACCTTCTGTAGAATGCTTTAAATACAAAGACTATAAAGAAGAAGTTTTCGCTACTATCGCCTTATAGTAGTTGGTTATGTTAGTTATAATGTAACTTAATAAATATTAGCAATAAGAAGAGGTAGAAATTCAGAGGGATTTCCTTCCACAGATTGGTTGTCTACCCAGAGGCAGGAGGAACAAATAAAGCAATAAATGCTTTACATAAAATTTTACGACTAATTTTTTAGTGCTTTGATTAAATCAAGTAAGCACGTCTCACATAAACACACTAATTCTGCAGTTTTAGGTGACTTTTAATTACTTCTTGTCTTAATCTACTGCCTAATGATGTTATGAAGTCTTAAAGAACTGGCATATATCCCTATGAAGGTGTTTGTATTTTAGTCACATATTAAATGAGTCTGCTTTTCCATTATTTCCACATGAGACCAATGTGGATTTAATTAATTCATGCTTATAAAGCATCTTCATATTCTTGGATGACTTGCACAATAGAAATGCCAAGTGGTCGTTTTAAATAGCAGAATTTGATCAAAAAAATGTAACCTAATATATTTTATTTCAAATAGTTGAGAGTATATTATTTATATAAGTGATTTACTTAGAGTAGAATGATAAATTGCTATAATAACAACTTTTTAAAGTATTTATGTTGATTACAGTAATTTCACACAATAAGGCACACACTTTTGACTGAAATTGTGATCAGAACCCGGAAGTGTGCTTTATACTTTGGTGTGCCTTATACATGTGAAATTACTGTACTTAGTAGAGGAATTACTTAGATTGGAAAGGGACCTTGAAGATCCTGTAGTTTCAATCCCAGCACCATGAGCAAATATGACACCCATTACACCATGTTCAAAGCCTCATCCAACCTGGCCTTAAATAGTTCCAGAGATGGGTAATTCAAAACTTGTCGGGGCAGCCTGTCCCTGAGCCTCACTGGCCTCCAAGAAAAGAATTTCTTCCTAATATCTAACATAAATTTCTTCCATTTTAAAAATTTTCCTCCTTGTCCTATAATTATGTGTCAGTGTAAAAGGTCACTCTCTTTTTCAAAAAGCCCCCTACAAGTACTGAAAGACCACAAAAAGATCTCTCTGGAGCCTTCTCTTCTCCAGGCTGAACAAATTCAGCTCTAAAAATGTTCTTGCAAGAGAGGTGTTCCAGCCCTTTGATCATCTTTTGGCCCTCCTCCAGACTGGCTCTAACAGGTCCACCTCTCCCCGATGTTGCAGAATCCAGACCTAGATGCAGTACTTCAGGTGATAAATAGAATGTACTTTAAAAAGAAATTTATTTGCTATGTTTTCTGCAAAGATTTTAAGGTTTTAGAGTAACGAATTTTACTGTACCAAGCAGTCTGATGCTGGATTAGTACTCTGCAGTAATTTATTGCTACAAACCTTCATGACACTGGGACACATTCATTCCCTCTGACACTGTTGAGAAATGAAACTGCTCAGATTCGTACCTCAGTTCTCAAAAGTGTGATCCAATTTCAAGTATCTAAAGAGGAAAAACCATTGAGTCTGTCCTTTACCACACGAGGCTTGCTAAATGAAAAGTGTGATGACGTTTTTAGGTAATCTAATTTGCTTATGTATATTGTATCTTGATGATAATTTTGTGTGCACACGAATCTTTTTCAGTCTTTCCATTTTCTCAGGTGGATTTCCCTTCCTATTTTGCTGTGCAAATACCATGACTCTGGCTCATTATAATGTCTCACAAGCAGCTTTCCTGAGCAGCATACCTTACTTTGTACAGTCAATTTATGACTGTCTCCCTGGTGCTGTCCATACCTTCTGGAGGATGTTTTCAACACTTGAATTGTCTTCTTGACTCCTTCTCTAAAAGGTAACACAACATCTGTGTGATGCTTTATGTCACTATTGTAATTTTAGTTGCAGGAGTGTCTGAGGACTGGATGGGCAATATATCAAAATTCTTTATACTTACTTGGAAAACATTATAGCTCTGCTAAGATTTTCTCAGTTTATAAATGAAATATCATTGTCGGATCAGAACACTTCCCAGCTGAAGATATATTTTCTGTGTTACCCCATATACTGAATTTTCTGCATTTTCTCATGATTTTCCGATGTCTAAGTAGAAGAAATCCTGCTATATAATACTTAATAAGCATGATGTAGGACATTCATGCTTTGTATAACTGACACAGTTATCGATTTTATAATTTCTTTGGTATGTTAAACAGACACTCCATCTTTGAATTGTCTTGAACAGACTTTATTTTACCATAACATATTTCCATTAAGAGTAGTCTTATGAAGAAGTGGGTGTTTGCAGGAATGTGGAATAACTCTCCTACAATGCTTAGACGGGAGAAAATATCTTCAGCCTACAGCTGTTTCAGATTAAATGCTGGACTTCTCCTGAATTCCAAAACAAAATCGTTTTGAAGTGTGGTTTTTTTTGACAAATGCTGCTACAGATTTCCAGCTCACAGATGCTTCAACACACAGAGGCAAGTGCTGTGCAGCTTGGAAAAATACTATGAAATAAAGTCAAAACTAAAAGCATTATCTGGATTTGACCATGAAAATGTCCCCATTTGATTATGAGATCAAGGTGGTACTTGATGTAAAATCTGTACAGAGGCCATGCATCGTGCCTTCTCTGACCTATGCTCTCTGAAATCATACATTTGAACAAGTCTATGTGCATAGGTAAATCCTTATTCCAACAAGGATTTTGGTATTATGTCATCTTGGGAATGTCTGCATTAGAAAACATCCTTTTAAAGTTTCTTCCTCTATTTCCATTCCCAGGTTGGTTTAGAAGAATTATAAGATGTGGCAAATTAAAAATATTGCGCAATTGATGCTGGAAACTAAAATTATTCTATCACGGAAATACACCGAGAAAAAGCTAGAGACAATAAACCATACAGTTTCTTGTATTGTGAGATTTTATTATGCGATTTACTGCTTGGTAATGCTGTGGCAGTATATGTTTAGCTGAAGAGTTTTGAGTTACAATATATGTCATTATGTGCCAATTTAGTTATTTATATGAAAATAAAAATAATTCTTTATTCAATTAAAACAGCCATATGCAAAAACAAAAATAAATGCTGTAAAAGAAACAATTGTTTGGAAATACTTTACAGTGGGAAATACTTCTCAGCGTGTATTCACATTCTCAGTGTGTCTGTAGGTTGTGTCCTGTAGTCAAGTAACAACTTTATTATATCAAAAATTCTTCACTGTGTGTCAAACATGTAACATAGTTTCTAAAGTAATTTCCTCTAGATGTAACCACAACATTTAACAAAAGTAAGAGCACTTATAGCATACCTTTAAGTCTTTTAGCATCTGATAAAAACAAGTCATATCTGAAAATATCCGAAAAAAATCATCACAGCTTTTCTATTTCCACTGTCTACTGAAGCTCAAATTCTAAACTGCATTTTTCACTTCTAAAGACAGCTTTTGAGGGTCACATTACAATAAATTGCAATTTTGTGTGTAAATATGCCACAAAATAAAGGCTGAGATCATACTGTATTTCCATTTGTTCTCTCTTCTTTCAACTACAGTTCTGCTCGACTAGACACATCTTAGTCAAAGCAAAATCTCAACATTTGTGTGATGCATACAACAGCAAAGACAACATGACAACCCCCTCCAGTCTTGAACTAATGAGCTAAAAAATCTTAACTATCCACCACTCTCCTAATCAATTGTACTCGCTTCCAGCATTATCAAATAATTATAATCTCTTTATTTCCTGTTTCCCTTTTCATAAGGAAACCTCTATAGAAATTTGCTTAAATAGGAATTTAAGTAATCAGAATTAGTTTTGCATTTTTCAAATCAACATAAGACTTTTCAAACTGCTGAACAAATGCTTGTGTTGCATTTAATATACTGAAGGTGTGCTGCATCAGGCATGACATGATGTATTTGCTGGAGATGAAGTAATTTCTAAATTTACCCATCTAATGTCTGTACTTACAGGTTATACCTGAGTGGTTTTTTTTAACTTTGAATGATTTGATTAACCAAAAATAATCTATCAATTTAATCTAAACAGTATACAGACAATCAACCTGATTACGATAGATAACCAGAATAAATTTGCAAAGGCCATCTATTCCGCACAATTTCCCCCCGCCACTCTCCCAAGTGTAATCTCACAGTGGTACCATGTCTCATTATGTTCAATCACATCTGTTGACACTTACATTCCAAAAATAAAAAATACTTCAACAGTGTAGGCAAAGAAGGTTTAGATTATGGATATTACAGCAGGTGCTGGGAAGCCCACTGAGAGAAAACAGTGTCAAACCTCTACAACATGAACACACAGCTTGCTGTTGCTTAGAGTAAAGGCAATTTTATGGCAAAGCAAGGGCACAGGGGAGCACATTCAAGAACAAATAAGTAGAAGCAAAAACAGAACACAAAATAACACAGGCAACCCAAAAAATAGGAAAATGGCCAAATATGCATTTTTTACCATCTGGCCAAGAGCAAGGTGCCTGATGCCTTTCTTTACACATGGGATATTGCAAAATGGAAAATGCACATGGTGTTTCATGCACTAAGTAGAAAATATACTTCCATTGTTCAGGGCTTTAACATCACAGTAGAAATGAAAAGATAAATTATTCTTATTGCTACCTGCAATCAGTCCAATAGAGACTGAGTGATTTAGTGAAAAAATTTTCTAAGCTTCCTGAAATGCACAAGTAGTTTGATGTTATTTGTGTATTTCTTACAGAGAGCAGGCTGATGAAAAGTACATTGCAAATATAGAAAAAGACCCCAACAGCTTCCAGTGTAAAATAGGTTAAATTATGTTTGAATCCACCGCAACCAGGGAATAAATACTGTGCACATGTACAGAAAGCTCAAAAAGGAAAGTCCAGGAAAGAGCACTCAGTTTCACTCCCGAGGCTTGAGAAGGTCCCCAGAGTAGCTATTATCAGACACATGAAGGCCTGGAAAAAGGCAGTAAGTAGTTACCAAGGGGAAAATGTACTTGACCAATTTGATTGCTTTGTATAATGGAAACTTGGTAAGGAGATGAAGGGAAGTATGAGGGATGACATGATCCCTCAATGTTTTTTTTCTAAGATAGATTACATGGATGGGCTGTAATCTGTATGAAAAACTGGTTCAATGGACTATCAAAGGATGTTGGTTAGTGGGAGTGACCAAGAGTGAGTCCCTCTAGACATGCTATAGGGTTCAATACTACTCAGTATCTCTATAAATTACCTCCATGACAGCAGTGAATGACCTGTCATCTCATTTGCAAGTAAAAGCAACCTGAGGGCAGAGCTATATAGAGCGGTATGAAAAAGTGAAAGACTGGGCCAACAGAAAACTATGTAAGGTTGAACAAAACGGAATGCAGAATTCCTAGTAGTTCGTGGGAGATCTAATCATAGTCTTCCAGGACCAATGCTCTTCTTAACGTGCACAGTGACAGGACAAAAAGCAATTGACCAGAAGTCGCTTGAGGGGAAATGCCTGAAGTGACTGACCTTATATACAGTAAAACAGACAAAAAACCCCAAACCACCAAAACACAACTAGAGGACAATTACACGTTGGGATAAAATACCTGGAGAAATAGTGGAATCTCCCTCACTGGAAAAATTCAAGAATTTGCTTGATTTGAGAATTTGGGCCATGGATAACCTCAGCAAAGTTTCTGAACAGAAGGCTAGTTTAGTTGATGTGCAGAGGTCCCTTTCAAACCTGACTTTTGTATAACCCTGCGATTCTGTGTTTCTGCTGAGGCAACAACTTAAATGACAGGTAGTGAGATAAGCATCCAGTTCTTCCTTCTCACATCTCTAAATCTGGCATCAAGAGCCCCCCACAAACATTCTGTACCATGCAGTATCAATCTAACACTGAGATGTTTCCTTTTTCTCCTCATTCTGTAAAGCATCAACTCCTGAATTTGGAAATTTTAAGTCAAAATTCTTTATTAACCTATGAAGTCTCAAGTCTTCCTCTTGGCAGACTTTTATCAAACACTATTACTTTCCATGCTGCAGGTATCTCTCATTGCAATGAATCACCAGCAGGGAATATTGAATTTTTAAATTTTTTTTTTACTTAGGTTTTCTTCACTTAAATTTTAACAACATCTTCAAATTATTGTCTCAAGAAGCTTGAAGATGTTTTATTATGCTCACTGAGCAGCATATCATGCTCAGACTTTATTAAAAAAAATGCATACTTATTTTTACTGTAAGACAGATCTTTCAGTCTGATGTATAAAACATTAACTACCGATTTTCTTCAGGTGAGGTTTTTGTTTTGGGGTCTTTTTTTCTTTTTTGAGGGAGGGTTAGGGGGATTCATATTTTTATTTTATTTTTTCAGAGATAGTTCACATTTCAAAGCACACATTTCAGAATTCTGATTTTATATAATACTTGTGGGCAGCTATATGTTTCATCTTTATTTACAACCTTAGTTTCATAGCAACTAATATAACTCAAAGGAGAAATACTGTAAGAATACTAAGAACAGATTAAAAGGAAGAGCAAACCTAAAGACATAAACTAAATAAACCCTACTATGTGATACTCTAAAGGCTTTATTATTGCTTGTGGATATGTCAATGTTACTATGGGAACTTCAGGTTTTGCATTTGACATGATTCAACTGTAACAAGTACTGACTGAAAAAATGAAAAGATCAACAGCAAAATAAAAACAAATTGAGATTAATTTTTCTTTAAAAACTAAAAATTCATTTTAATTTTATGTCATCCAGCAGATTGAAAAAAAGAATGTGGAAAAAAACTAGAGAAAGAATGAGAAATTCTGTCACTCATAACACATCGGGTTCATTGTCAAAGAAAAGTCATAGAGTTTATGTAAACTTAATTTCAATAGTTAAAAGGTTTTAAATTATCCAGTAAGTGCATTTTTAGCAAGGATCCATATTTTTAAAAGTCTGCAGAACCTGTACTTAAAGTTGAAAATCTTCGTCGTTTTTGGAAATAGCTTGCATGGAAGCGAGGTCAAGATTTCAAATCCTATCTTGAAGCAGTAGCACAAATCAGAATATTATGTTCCCTAACCCAGCTGCTGCATACTTTATCTATGTGAAGACACTGTTGTATTTGCAACACCCCTTATTATATCTGAGAATTTTTAAAGATGGCATCTGCGATGTGTACCATCCAAGCTGCACTTACTGTGCCTCACAGTCACAGCTCTTTCCACTCTTATTCCCCTTTATGGATAGTCGCTTGTCTCATCTGTGCAGTGACAGGAACCAAATATGCCTACCACGGATAGACTTTTCACTGATTCTGATAAGATTTGTCAGACTGTGTGTAGTAGCTGCTAGGAGAAAAGGCTATTTCCTCAACAGTAGATGACTACTGCATCTACACATCATCACAGCAGCAGAAAGCCGGTGTTCTGATCAGGCTAAAATGAGTTAGTATGTACTTGAACAGCTTTTTTTAAGGAAAGATAAGGTGGAATTCAGAGGTTCATCAGGAAGTCAACTCTGTGTTGATATTTAAATGAGATTAAGCATGTTTTATTCAAGAAATAGTTGATTTGCTTCTGTAAATGTAGATACAAAACAGACCTGCTTCTTTCAACTTTGATCTAGTTCTGATTGATGTACCAAACCTAACATCTCACTACCCACAGATTTACTTAAGCAGCTGCAATTCCTCATCCCATCCTTTTATTAGGAAAATGAACAGTGGAAGCACATAAATGTATATGAGAAGACAGAGCATCAGAATCACCATACTATTATGATGAAATTGATGTATTGCTGACATAAAAGTGAATGTTCCTTTTAATTCAGTTGAAAAGCTTGATCTAAAGTTTATTTCCTCTATGTTGTGATAGACTGAAAAAATTATTAAGAAACTCAATTGGGCCAAACTGACAAACATTACATCAAATTAATGAAATTATTTTCCTTAGTACTATCTCCAGTATTTCCCTGCCAGAAGTAAATCTAAAAAATACAACAGGGTCTGAATCTGTCCACAACACTGTCAATTATTAACACAGTTAAATTATACTTTATTACTTATAGAATTGTTTCTTAATAATTCTTATGCAATTCTCTTGAAAGATGTTATTTTTGAGTCTTATTTCTCTAGAGCTGCTGCCAGTGCCATCTGCTGTGGCCAGATCAGGGGATGAAACATACTAATGTTAGTGTCTCTTTTGTTATTTCTCAACAGACCAAAACTCTCTTCTCACTCAGATTTCACAGCCCATATCCTTCTAGATTTTATCTAGTATCTGACCCTTCCATGCCGGTAATGTATTTTTCCACATCACTGAGCTGACATACACTCTGTAATGAATTGACTATGGTTATGAGCTTGGCTAACCAGTAGAAAGCATACATGTTTAGTAAGCAATTGCTGCCGCAGAGTAACATACAGTACTTTCTACCAGAAACAGACACTGATTGGAAAAGCTGTAAGAGAAAAATCTGAAGGCCTGTCACATCTGCACATATCCTCAGTTATCCATGTACAGTTTAGCATCCACATGCATCTTCCAGTGCCTCAGTGAGCAGACCTAGTATATTGGTTAAATCAATTCCTTTTCAAGTAGAATAGCACACTTGAGATTTTTGCAAAAGGAAATAGTGTCATTTATGTAAGACTTTTTATCTTAGCAAACTAAATGTATTCTCCAAATGCTTTCTTCTTTCATATAATAAAATTGCTGCCTCTGTGATTGTCCTTTTGTGCAAAATTTAGTTTCACATTTGCTACTGTAGGAATCTTGCTGATAAGGTAGTGGCTGTGCTTAAAAACTTTCTGTTCTGTTTTTATATTATAAAACTGTCTTTCCGTGGTATTTATAGCAATTTTGAATTCCAAACTCAAGTCAGTAGAAAAACATCTTTTCCTGTCAAAAAGATTGGGGTATATTTCACAGACTACAATGTCTTATCACTCTCTGAAAGAGTTTCTTATATATAGGCAACTGTGAAGTAGTAATGGTATGTTTCCTCAAGGAATGTGTAAGAAAAAACACTTGTAGCTAAAGCATGGCTTTTGAAAAGTTGTTTACAGAAAAATGGAGGATGTCCTTTGTTGCAAATATCCTCTAAAAATGAATAAGGTAATTTACAGGATTCCAACTACAGGATTCCACTAAATTTTCTAATTAATTCCAACTCAAAATAGTATTAAAAGTGATTTTTTTCCCTTGAAGTTTTTTCAGTATTGCATCTTCGTTCATTCCTTTTCCTTAAAAAAATTTAAATTATATTTCTCTTATTCTTTCTCAAGTTTATTTCAGACAATTAATAAACTCTATACAGCACAAAAACGTTGTACAACCCATATACAGCATCTGTCGATACTAATTCCCATTTGGGTCTTTACAACAATCAAATATTTGCTACAGTGTCACTGGCATATCCCTTATGGTGAGTTTTGAATGCATTTGGCAATGGATTGCATAAAGACATAGATCTTACATAAGCACTATATTACATTTACATTAGCCTGCATTTAAAGAATCTCCACACACTTAAATCTACTTCATGAGTTGCAAAGAAAAATCTAAGGAAGAATATATGATACATAGTCAGCCTGAGTATTGGTATGTCCTGACTCAAACTCAGCAGATCTGTCATGTCTGTTCATGTATAGGACTAGTGCTATTAAGAAGCTACTAGGAAAGTATTCCTTACATTTTTTGTCACAGTCAGAATGAATAATCTGTCTGTCCAGGGTACTTGAGATAAATAATAGCACGAGAAACTGCCATTTGAATCAAATTTTGATTCAAACTCCAATTACAGACCATCATAAAGTAAGGAACCAGAGAGCTATCTATATAAGGAACTTTCACTAACTCTAGTATTAGTCACATTTTTTTTCCTCTCAGTACAAGAAACTGATTTAATTCATACAAATCTACAATGCTGTGGGCATTCTTAGTGAAAAGGATTGAAGTAAAGTAATTTCACACTGATAAGCCGCACCTATTTCACTGAACAATTGAGCCGATCCCGGAAGTGCGGCTAATCACCAGGTGCGGCTTATTTATGGACTAATTCCGGCGAAATGCCAACCCGGAAGTGCGAGCTGGCCTGGGAGGCAGGTGCTGCGTAGCTGCCGTCAGCTTTGTGCCAAGCTGAGCTGCTCACCGCATTCGCGTGAAGCCCAGCTGCTTGCCGGCACCACACTTGAGCAAAGCCGAGCCGCTTGCTGTGATTGCACGAAGCCAAGCCACTTGCCGGTGCCGCGTTTGCGCTTCCAGCCTGCCAAGCCACCGCTTTTGAGCGGCACAGGGAGCCGCAGCAGCCAGCACCGGGGGGGGGAGTACCATGGCCCGTGGCACAGGGAGGGCACCTGGGACTGATTTAAAGGCTTCATCGGTCTGTGAAATCTGTTTGCAAACTGAGCAGCTGACAGCAAACCCCACGATCTTATGATTCTGTTACTAACTCATTACTTTGTTGCACGTGGATCCTTGCTCTTTTTTTAAAAAAAGGTGCAGCTTATCACCTGGTGCAGCTTATTTATGGACAAATCCCATGGTCTTCCCGGCTACCCAGAAGTGCGGCTTATAACCAGGTGCGGCTTATGAGTGTGAAACTACTGTATATTTTCCTGTTTTTACAGACTGTACTTAGACTATGCATTTGAAGCTCTTTAATGAAGGGAGTTAATAAAGTTAGTAGAAACAGAGAAAATGACAACCTTTTTTGGTGAAACATCCAGAGACAGAAGTTAATAGAGGTGTTCTAAATTTCTGTTTACTCTGTTTAATAGGTAAGAAAGCAAGGAGTGCCCTCTAGAAGGCACTCTGTGCAACTGCTACTGAGTAGATTTACGCATGGTGACTGTGGACCAAGTATTCATTTAAAGAGTCACACTCTTCCTCACAAGATCAAAGCATTTTAATGGAAAATATAATTAGATGTCCATAAAATATTTGGATTGGAACAGGACTCAGTAAATTTTGATTATATATACCAGGAACTTACCGCATTCTGACAAACCAAAGTAATTCCAATACAAATTTGTCAAAAAGCAGGGGGTGGGGAGAGGCAGTACTGATCTTCTGCAGAGTGTAAGAAACGCTAGGAATAAAAATATGTGAGAAACCAAGACAGTGGGAAATGCAGACAGGGGACCTGAAATAATTGACCCTAGTACTAAAATAAATTTTAAAAAATTTAAATGCTACAGAACAAAATTTGTGCATTATGAAGTAAAGAAAATCAAGCACATGGATGTGTAGCTAAACCATGTAGGTTTGGTCCTGATTCTTTATTCATGTAACATGCATGATTGAAGATAAATTATGCTAAGAAACTATACCCTGCTATTAAAAAAGGAAGTGTCTTTTGATGTTGCTTTTGTTGAAGGTTTTAGTGAAATTATTTCTGTGGCAATAATGCATATGTAAATAATCTAATCATTTCAGTATTTAAGACAGAAAGTCCTCAGATATGCAGCATTTTTGGTGTACACTTTCTTTGAAACCACTTAGCTATCACAATGCAAAAAATATTCAGTATTCAAAAAATAACATATGCATAAATCTGAGGTTTTGTATTTCGGTAAAATATTTTATGTCTATTGGTTTAGAAAATATCAAATTCACTGTAGATTCATTTTTCATTTTTCTCTTTTTGAAAGGAACTCTGATGTTACTCAATTGCTGTAGCTATGAAGAAGAGACAGTTTGAAGTAATGATGACAATATTCAGAAGACAGATAATAGTTCATGTCACTGGCTTTTGCAATTACCATAGTGCTTGATGATCAAATGAATCAATTTCAAGTATAAAATACCAAGGATCAATAATCAATTTTTCTATTTTTAGAACTTCTGGCTTTTGATTAAAAAAAAAAAAAAAAAGGCTTATGCAACATAGAGTTCAGCCTTTGCCAAAAGTTTTCCTTCTTACATCTGATCAAGTCCAAAAAAAAAAAAAGATAACAATTTAGAATTAGTGACATATGATGTCAATAAGATGCAGATTATCATCCAAGTCATTCTCTCCAATATGCCACTTCAGCCCTCTTAAATGGCGAAAGTGAACGGATGGAAGGAATGATGGACAATGGTGAAGCAGTGAAGGAATAGGAGTTCAATTTGTCAATGATATATGTCTTTAAGCCATATACTGTTCAAAGTACTGTTCAGAGTTACTGAAAAATGTCATCCCTTCCAGAGATTTTACAGAAGTCATAAAATAAAAACATACTTTTGACGATTTTCTGTAAATCCACTGATAATCCAGAAATCCTGGACAAGTAAGAATCAGAGTTAAGATTATTCTGAGCAGACATGTTAAATCTGTATCTATGTGTTTCATTCTGTGTTCTCTTCACTGTCAATGGAAAGGTCATGTCTCAGTATATTGTCTTAGAAGAAAAAAACTTTTTGTAATAAAAAGCTGTAAAATTGACAAAAAACAAAACACTTTCTTTCTGTGTTGGCTAGGAAAGAAGTCAAAAATGTTTATCTCAGATAGGAAATCACTGTAGACGTCTAAAAAGGGACGGAATCTAGCTACCTTTAACATTTATGAATCCACTTCTGATTCTGCTTTACTTTGAATACCTACATGCACACAATTGCTGTCAAAATTTCTTTCTTCAAATTGCCTCCCTGCTTTACACTAAAAATTTTGTTTTAAATTAGAAGTTTCTAGTAAAATCTTCCACATGGGTGATTACTTATAATACCTCATTTCTTCCTCTCTTACTTCTTTTATTTCCAAATTATAACACTAATATTTTCTTCCATTTTGGAGGGGTTCTAAGAAAACTGAAAATTGAGAATTTTAGACAGATCTTTGTCCTTCCTATGTTGATCTATAGAGCTAATTATGATTATGACTCTCATTGTTTTGACTTCAGAACTTAAAAGTTGCTGTAGGCACTAATATAAAGTTACTGAGGAGATGGTCAGACAAAAGCACAGGAATAAAGGGAAGTGGCACACAATTTCAGGTTTTTTTCTTATTTATTCAGGCATGACTTAAAGTCTTTTAAACTTTCTTTTAGTGCAAAACAATAAGAAGCCTTAGTACACACAACTCATACAAATATATATTTACAAAAAACTTAATGGTGACTTGCTTTTAGAAATAAACCACAGATGAGCATAGACTTTCCATTACCGTACACACTTAATCTTCTGGATTTTTTTAAAAGTAAAGATGACATTAACCACATTAATATTCAGTACTGCTCTGTCACAGGGCAGATGTTTATCTGCATGCTTCATTGCATTGTGAACAATGTGACCCATGCAATTGCCTTTCATGATGTGGAAATGCTTGCTATGCAGAAATATAAATACATAGCATTTCCCAAAATTTTACAGTAAAATTCTGCTTCATAAGTAGTAACATTTTTAACTTATTTTTCCTCTATTCCATCATTGTTCCATTTTCTAAACACAACTTCATAGATTTCACTCAATTCAGCCTAGGATCCCACGTCTATATCTTAAAATTATTCTTTAATCTTTGCTTACTGAAAAATAAGAAAGTTTTTATTTTCTATATTGCTATATTTATCCTTCACTAGATCAGGTTAATATTTACATGTTTTCTTAGTAAGCACAGAGAACTAAAATAAACTCACTGTAAAGCAGAGTTATAAAATATGTCAAATGAATGCTTTTAGCCTAGGTGTGTCTTTTTTTCCCCTCTGACTGGAAGAGATTCAGCAATTATATATGAAGTTCGTATGTAAATGCATGTAAATATTGATGTTCAATGTACTGGTTTTAAGACTTTCCCTCTTATTTGAAAAGAGGAAGAAATGAGCAAGAAGGAAAAAGGAAGAAAATATTAAATACTAAATGGGACATATAGAAAGTTTGCTGCTCTTCTCATTCATCTGAAATGAAGAATGAGCTCCAAACCATGAACAGGATCAGTGTTCAGTTATGGTCCGAGAACATACAAAGACAGAAATAAGTTTATTTCCTCACAGGTAAGATTTACCTTTACAATAAAATCTTCAGCCTATAATACTCAATCAAATGTAAACTCTCTTGCAAAGCAAGAGCTTGGTACTAATCTGCTAAAGCAACGCAGCATGAACTGTACTTCAAGTACAACAGTGACACTTATTTTCCTGAAGAATAACAAAAACACTTCCAAAGCCATCTCTGCAGGGAACTGCTACTTCATTTTTCTACAAGCTGACAACCTGTATCCAGACAAGATACTCGCTTATAAGTAATGTGGGAATTTGATGGATGTGAACACAAAAGGAGTAACAGACTGATCTGCACACGTTCAGGTAAGTTATGAAAATACCTACAACCTGAACAACACATACTATGTGAACAATATTTGACTTACTACAGGAGGCTTGGTGTATTTCTGAATTAGAATGGAATACAGATATGGATGTTATAGGGCTGATCAGTACATTTCTAGAGCACAAAGGCCCTTGAATATTTTGTGCAGTGTTTCTCTCCAGTAAATGCAAGCAGCGAAGATTGTAAATAGGTCAAAGACCTACAAGATGAGACACAATGCTGAGTAAACAATTGGATTTCCATTCCAGAAACAAAATGAAGGCAAAATATGTACCCAGATCTCAGATACAAGAAGGGATTTTTTTTTATATACAGTAATTTCACACTCATAAGCCGCATCTGATTATAAGCCGCACTTCCGGTAGCCGGGAAGACCACGGGATTTGTCCATAAATAAG
>VRYO01002772.1:48025063-48054555 GCA_009812075.1 Sialia sialis | reverse complement strand
TCCATAAATAAGCCGCACCTGGTGATTAGCCGCACTTCCTGGATCGGCTCGATTGTTAAGTGAAATAGGTGTGGCTTATCAGCGTGAAATTACTGTACATTTAACATGGATGACAATAGGGAAAAAAAGATATTTAAAGAATTATCAACTTTCTGAGTTCATTCTGACAGAACTAGGATTTTTTGTCTACTGGCTCTGTTAGGAAAAGTGATCTTTACTTATAATCAGTTTTCATTTTCTATATTATTCAGTTAAATTATGCAATGTCTGTTAAAAAAGAACATCTATAAAGATGGATTTTAAAGGGTTTTTTCTGTTTCAGTGCTAAAAAAATGTATTTGATCCTTTCTCAAAGGATATTTTGATATTTTAGGTACTAAAGCCTCCTTACATTTCACATGAAACACCTATACAAGTGTTAGGATCAAAAAAAGACCAACAAAATTTTAAATGCTGAACCTGAAACCCCTTTGATAGAATTTTTAATTGATACAGTGAAAAAAGCAAATCATGTAAACGATGTGAAAAGACAGTTCATGTTGAAATGTTCTAAAAATAGAATTGGAAAAGGTTGGAGCAGATATCCACGACGAGACTAGAAATCAGGGCAGAGGCTTTTATGAAAGTGTCAACACCTTTCCAGAGCCAAAGTTAACAAGCTTGATTTTACAGAAGAGAAGATAATCGATAAATAAACGGAGTTACAAAAGCAGTTCAGAGCACAGAACAATGAATCTTTAGTTCCAGAGAAGCGGTAGCCAAGAAAAAAAGAAGCCAGTCTTTTCATTAGACCTAGATTTCAAAGCTGTCACGGACAAGAGCATGTGAATGACTTGCAGTTTAATGTTACGAAGTGCTGGGTTCTAGTCATGCAGAAATTCTTTCCCCAGCATTCTGCGTAAGGACTTGATCATTATTTCTTGGGGAGCACACTGAGCAGTAAATAGCATGAGAATTCACCACCACTTATGTCCCCATTCAGAATCCACACAATATGTTTTAACAATTTATAGTTTCTTAGTTATATAATTGGCCACTTTTTCCTACTATGAATGATGATTTATATTAAGGATTGCAAAAACGGTGTATGTTAGGAACTTCAGTCCCACATAACTAACAATTTTAGGGCCTAGATACTTTTAAATATTCAACCAATAGTACACACACACACACACACACAGTGTGTAAATACATATAGTGTAAATATATATATAAGTATATTTTAAAAATCAGGGGTTTTTTTAATAGTCGTTAAGATTCTAATTCTTTTAATCTTTTCACATTTTTTTAAAGTCCACTCATTTCACTAGAAATATGAATCTAGTGTAATTGAGAGAAAAACTACATTTCTTGGATCAGAATATTGCAATATTTAGTCATTTTAATTATTTGAATAATGGTAGAAAAAATGCAAAATGTGAGAATCGCATAGTAAAATTAGAGAAGATTTTCATTCTAAATTAGTGGTAGTCAATGATCTAAAAAGGAAAAACTTAGAAAGAATATAGGGACATTGGAAAAATCCAGGGACAGGTATTTTGTTGGCTATGGGGCATTATACTAAGGAATGTGGCTGCAACTGATCATAGACTAAATCCTATTCAAGGTGGTAAAATTTTCATGTTACACTTCTATTACTGACCACTGTCTCCAGATATCCTTGCACAGAGAATGCAGTTATGCCTGTGGCATAATTGACTCTTTCAGTTATACCTGCTATGGCTGCTTTATTGAGCCATGGCAGTTATATTATAGTTTGCAGTTATAATATAGTATCTTCATAGCAACATTCTAACAACAGAATAATAATTTCTCATACTGTTCTGAAGGAGATCAATGTTTACACTGAACTTATCTTAATCAAACAAATTAAACTTAATAGAAAGGACAGGACCTCTCATGTAATACTGCAGGAGTACATGGTGAAACTCTTGGGGATAGTGCTGTGTAGACCCAGTAACTGAACTTGATGTTCCTTGAGGGTCCCTTCCGACTCCACTTTTTCTGTGAATCTGTGAAGCAGAAATGTCAAACAACTGACAATTCTGGCAGGAACCAGAATGTTAAAAGAAAATTCAAACCTATGACTATTCTAAGAATATAAATCTTCAGTAATTCAAAGTCGTACCACTGTGAATAAAAAAAAAAAGCAGAGCTTTAAATTTGAGGGGGGTTTTGTTATATCCAACTGTATTTATTAGCTAAATATATATAATATATGATTATTCTTAAACTGTAGAATCTGACTGAAAAATACCTAAATAATGAATTCTATCACAATTATGACATATCTTAAATTTTTTATAATAGTAGCCAAAGTACTTTTAATTGTGCTGACACAATTAGAAAGAAATCTAATACATGCAGATTCATGCAAATTTTTTTTACAACAGGTTCTCATTAATTTTGGAAGGACTTAACACATCTGCATGTCCTAGTTGCCTGAACTTCAAGACTGCTACATTTCCTTGGCTATTCTTCACTTTTCACTTGATTGTCATATCCTTATGAGACTTATAATATGATACGGATTTTCGGCTTTCAGTTTGTAATGAAAACATTTATTCTTGTCTAGTTGGATATCAAGACCTCTGCAGTTTGGCAGAGGCAATGGTTTGAATCTATTTCATCAGATTTAACCAGTCAGTTTCCTTTTGTTAGCAAGAAAAGGACAGAGTATCACACAGTGAAAATAAAGAAATCCTATACATGTTAAAGGGAATATATTAAAAATAGTAACTTTCACATAATTACCACAAAAATTAAAATTGCTTGTGCAAAAGCGCTCTTAGTTCTGATCCAAATTAATGAAAAATCTTGCTGAAATCTATCATAAAAACCTATTTTCTCACAGCACCTTGTGCTGCATTTTGACATTTAAAAGATGAATCTCATAGAAGGATGTCATTTTCTAATGAAGATGTACTTCCATCTGTAGAATTGTACATGGTAATTAAAGACAAGTAGTATAAGAACTATTAGTCAAGCTTTTAAAGCTTTTCATTATAGAACATGACCTATTGTGTGCACCTCAGATAACAATGCTGGATTTGTGTTTATACTACTACAGTTGTAAGAGTAGGTATATATTTCTCTACAGGTATATGGAGTTGGTAAGTGTTATCCACATTGGGAGAAATGCTGTATGCAGATGCTCCTTTTTGTTACTGCCAAGGGGTAACAGAGAGCAGAAGCAGAAAATATCAAGTTATGTTGTCTGTAAAGAGTTAAACAAGCCCATGGTTGGAAATTCATAGGGAAAGCATTCAACATCCTCTAAGTCTGGCATTTTGATTTGCCTATCATTGTTTATTAACAGTTCAGAAAATATGAGTTCTGTTCTGAGGAAACTTTCAGGAAAAGTTGTAATTCTGAGGAACCTGAAATTTTTCCTCTTCTGTGGCAAAATCATGAATATGCCACATAGAGACTTCCTTAATGATGGAGATGTCCAAATTACAAGCACAATTTTTCCCTTGTATCTTGCTTAGAAACCTATTTACATGACTGGATTAAAAAAAAGTTTTGTGGTACTATGGAGTTTCTCAAGAAACCTTTAGATATGGATCTGAATTAATTTTCTTTATTTGCGCAGTTGAAAGAATTTCTTCTCATAAGGGATTCTGTTTTTTACCACAGTAAGAGATCTATTGCTGTAACATTATTAAAAACTATTTAAAATAAAAGTTAGGAAATTAGTCTTCAAAGCATATCAATCAGAGTATTAAAATATTAAAAATAGATTAGAAGTATAATACCGGATTCTGTATAAACACAATATTAACATATACTTCATAAAGCTGCATAAAAGTGCATGGCTCAGAAATAAAGTGTTCTTGCAGTGACAGATACATAACAAAGCTGGACTTGTGGGAGGTGGCAAGTTGAGTTAACTGGTTTTAGTTCTGTTTAGATACATCTGACAGATTGAGACCATATTTTTTATACTCTAGTTGTAAAGGTCTCATTCACGACTCAAGGCTTTTAACTCTGTTCTTACCAGCACAAGGAGTTCTGAAAAAGAAGACAACCAGATCAAACATATTCATATTCTACGTGGTGGCCTTTTATGGCTTTATGTTTTATTAGAGTGAACGAGATCATTGATTCATCAGAAGGCATGTTTTTCTGATGCAATTTACAGTTTTAGAGAAACAGCTGAGCGACTTCTGGGAAAAGAAGTAATAGCAACAAAGAAGAGAATAACCAAATTACAGTAATTTCACAATTGCAAGCCGCACCTGATTATAAGCCACACATCCGGGTAGCCATGTAGACCACGGGATTTGTCCATATATAACCCACACCAGAATAAAAGTCGCATATATTTTTCTTTTTTTAAAAAACGAGGATCCATGTGCAACAAAGTAACTAGTTAGTAACAGAATCGCACAATCAGGGGGTTTGCTGTCAGATGCTCAAATTGCAAACAGTTTTCACAGACCGGAGGAGCCTTTAAACGCAGCCCCAGGTGCCCTCCCTGTGTCGCAGGCCACAGCATTCACGCCTCTCCCCGCCCGTAGCACTGCTCACCCACAGCCCCGCCGCTTGTCCCCTGCCGGCACCGCTCTCCTGCCAGCAGCGCCCCGCTGGTGGAAGCCCCAGTCCGCCAGCAGCAATGCACCCTCACTGGCACCGCTCTGCTGGCAGCCCTGCACCGCTGGCCACTGGACCCATGCCGCCGGCAGCCCCGGGCCACCAGTGGCGCCGCTCTGCCACCTGCCAGTGGCACCGCTCGGCCCCCCCGCAGCCCCGCTCCCCACCTGCCCCCTGCCTGCCTGGCAGCGGCTCCATGGCAGCTCCCTGGCCGGCTGTAGCTCTGTGGCAGCTTCCTCCCCAGCCGGCTTGCACTTCCAGTTAACATTTCACTGGGATTTGTCCATAAATAAGCCGCACCTGATGATTAGCCGCACTACTGTGATAGGCTGGATTCTTCAATGAAAAAGGTGCGGCTTATAATCGTGAAATTGATGTAGTACTGCTCTTTAATTTTTACATGGATGTTCATAATGTTGAACAATAATTCTAGACAACTGTAGTCTAACCTCTTGTTCTACCTGATAATTCAACAGCTCAGAAACACAATCTGTAGCACTGCACAATTGCAGTTGATATGTTCTAAGGAAATAATGCGTTAAAATTGTATTTATTTGCCATTAATAGCACTGCCACTAAGACAAGTGTACTTGTGTCTCAAACTGTTCAACAAAGTTGGGAATTCTTGTCGCTGTGATATGAGTAAGGATTCAGGAATGAGTTCCTATCAGTCTTTTGCACTTTGTACTTAGTACAAGCAAACAGAAAGGGCTTGGCTGATGAAAAGAATCCAGCCTGAGGAGACAGCAACACTGCTGGTGCTGAGGTGCTACACACGGCAGGCATACTTCCAGCCTGCAAGCAGGCTGGTCAACACCCAGGGAGAAATGGAGCTCAGCCTTCCTCACAGCAAAAGGAACCCCAATCAACAGTCAAGAATTCCAGCTCACCAACTAAAGCCAAGGGGCCAGGGGTCAAAGCCCAAGGACAGAGAGGGCACAGGCCCAGCCCCACCACTCCTGGCCCAATGCCAGGGCCAGGAACACCCACCTGACTGGGGGTCCCTCCAACCACCCGCCGAGGCCAGGGGACGCACACAACACAGCTTACGGGGCCACCCTCTGCAACCCAGCACCTCCCAACAAGCACCACGGAGCACAGGCTCCAGCCTGCATCCCACTTAGGAACCGCCAGGAGCCCAGCTGCAGCACAGTACGGCAACAGAGCAGTCTGCGGAGCCCTACGAGCCTCCTCTACAACGCTGCCATGGAGGTGGCACCAGCACTTCTTCAACCTGCACCCTGGCAAGGGCAGCCATTCCGGTCACCTGGCTGAAGCACTCTCCCCAGTCCTGCTTACAGGGACCTGGGGCTGCTCAATGGGACAAAGGGACAAGGGCCCCTCCTGGGGTAATGTCCTAACACGTGCCCAAACTACAGGGGGTCATGCTGCTGGCTCACCAGTAAAAAGTGCACCTTCGGCCCAGACCCAGGCCCTGGCTACAGGGGGGTCATGCTGCCCACGCTGCCGCTAAGCGGCTTTGTGCTGTCCTCAGAAAGCAGGGGCAAGGCCAGACACTTTTTCCACCCAAGATTTTTGGGGACCTGCTTGTGGCTGCACAGAACTCCTCTTCCTCTCCTGCAAAGTCAAACCTACACTGCTCTAAAGGGGTGGCTAAAGCGCAATCGCACTTGCTCACTCACACGAACTAAGGAGAAGACAGGGGAGGGAGGGGAAGACAGTGTCAGAAAAGGCGGGCAAGTCCTGTGCAGTCAACCTGCTCAAAGGAGCCATCCTTAATGCTCAGGGGGAGTTAAAAGCATCAGACCTGCACTGCACTGCATTGCAAGGAGGGCACAAGAGGCTTGATGCAGTGAAGCGCTTCAGGGCTCAAAAGCTGTGACGCACTTTGAGTACAGGGGGTCATGCTGGCCAGGGGCCAGCAGCAGGCAGAAATCTGCCAAGGGCTGGGGAAAAGCCCTGCCCTGCTTACAGGGCGGCCGAGCCAGGGGCTTGGGGAGCTCCGTTTCTCCCCACATATGTGGAGACAGGGGCTCTCACCCTCCTTACAGAGTTGCCCCCCTCTCTGGGCAGCCAATGGAGCGCAACGCCAAAAGGCCAACCACTGCAAAGACCCAGCCCTGCTCACAGGGAGGTCGCACAGTGCAAAGTCAGCTGCAGCATCTTCAAGGTGCCCTAGCCATGCCATGAAGGCCTTTTACCCAGAGGGCCCCTTGTGCTCCTTCTTCAACTCCAAGCTCACTTGTGCCTCACCGTTCTACTCTTGAGCTCGAAGCCACTATCTCTCCATCTCACTCTTGCTTCGCCATTCCACTCTTACGCTTGAAGCCGCTGCTCTCCTCTGCTCACACTTTCCTCCACAGCCCACTGCACCTGCCAATGGACCATGATAGACTCAAGCCTGGAAACCTCCAGCTCCTGCACCTCAAGGGAAGGAACGACCACCCATCAGCCCCACAAGGAGATCCTCAAGCCACTACAACAGATCTTTAACAACAAATCTTTTTACATACTCATTTTTGAAATATGAATGACAAGATCCCTTTGTCACTGGGGACACCCCTCAGTTACAGTAATTTCATGCCTATAAGGCACACCTTTTTGACTGAAATTTCGATCCAAAGCTGGAAGTGCGCCTTATCATCCGGTGCGCCTATATACGGACAAATCCCAGTGAGTTGCCAACCTGAAGTTACCTGACACTTAGTCACATGTCTTGCAGTCAATTCAGCTATGTTGTTTCTAGTACAGGATTGTGCAGCCAACGCGATTTTGACGAATCATGCATTTCTGACCACCGTAAAGCAGTCACAGAACAGCCTCTTGGCTAGTCGTGGCTTCAGGCATTGCAGGGGGCTGGCAGGAGCAGCGAGTCCTATTCTATTATTCGGACGTGGCGCTCTGAGATTTCATGCATGGGACGTGAGATTTGAGGCACGACACTCTGAGATTTGAAGCCCACCAGTCGGAGAGTTCAGCCACGCTACAGCGACATGGCTCTGCTGCAGAAGAGGCTTTCCTACAATGCAGATTTTAAATTGAAAGCAATCTCTCACGCAAAAGATAACAGGAATAGGTCTGCAGCTAGACAATTCAACATTAATGAGTCAATGGTGCAAAAGTGGAGACAACAGGAAGATCAATTATGTCTTGCTATTAAGACTAAGAAAAGTTTTTGTGGCTGTAAAGCCAGATGGCCGGAACTCAAAGAAAGACTCTGCACATGGATCTCCAAACAAAGAGCAGCAGGCAGAGGCTTTTCAACTGCCACTGTTTGGACAAAAGCCAAAGCGATAGCAGAGGAAATGCATATAGAAGAGTTTCAAAGAGGCCCTTCTTGGTTCTTTTGCTTCACGAAATGGCACCATCTCTCCGTACATGCAAGGACAATCATGTCTCAGTGCCCGCTGGCAGATTACAAGAAAAAGATGGCCAATTTCTGCAGTTACTGCAAAGCGAAGATCGTTGAAAGAAATATCCAGCCACAGCACATTTTAAACATGGACGAAGTGCCCCTAACGTTTGACATGCCGCTGAATCCAACTGTGGAAGACACCGGGAAATCTTTGGTTCCCGTCCATACAACATGAAACGAAAATACATTGTTTACGGTTGTTCTCACAGTCGTTTAAAATAGGCAGAAATTATGGCTAATGGTAATTTTTAAAAGAAAAACAATGCCGAAGTATAAATTTCCAGATGACATCAATGTTGCAGCGAATCCCAAAGGCTGGATGGATTAGGACATCATGAAGCTATGGCTATCCCAAGTTTAAGCTAGGGGACTGAACGGATTTTTCCATCTGTCACCTGCATTTCTGGTTCTCCACTCCATGTGTGCCCACACAACAGAAAGCGTAAAAGCTATGGTTAAAAAGATGAACTTGGAGCTAGCTGTTATATGGCTTGAAGACCTGCAGCCACTGGACATAAGCATAATCTGTTCATTCAAAGCCAAACTCCGAGCTAGATGGGAAGCCTGGATGGTCAAAGAAGAGCACTCCTTCACAAAGACCGGGAGGCTACGCCAGGCAAGCTATGTTACTGTGTGCCAGTGGATACTGGATGCCTGGTGTCAAATATCCCCCAAACTGTCATGAAAGACTTCAGGAAGGCCGACAATATTCCGGCACCGACAAGCGATGGGAATGGCAGCATCAAAATTGAGGAGTCTGATGAGGAAGATACGGCCGATAAGGGTTCGGGTTTGCTGGATGCCAGCATCGCACAACTGCTGATTTCAGATACGGAGGATGAAGACTTTGAAGGTTTCATAAAGGATGAACAGCTGACTGCAAATAAATCTCATTAGAAGTTTAATAGAAGTGAGTTATTTCTTTCTGGATTTTGTAGTGTTTTCCTTTCTTTGCCTGGATTCACAGGTGAGCTGATACCGCTACCGCATTTGCATAAAGCAGCCCAGCTCCAGCTGCAGCTACAGCTCCCGCCACACAGGATTTCTCTACCACGTTTGCATAAAGCAGCCCAGCTCCGTCTGCAGCTCCTGCCGGGCTTGCGGTTCCGCTAGCGCACTTGTGTAAAGCTTCTGCCAGGCATGCGGGCCGGGTGAAGAGCACCAGGGCCTGTGGCGTTACTTTGTTGCACGTGGACCCTGCCAAAGAAAGGTGCATCCTATAGGCCGGTGCACCTTATATATGGACAAATTCCATGGACTTCCCGGCTACCCGGAAGTGCGCCTTGTAACCCAGTGCATCTTATGAGTGTGAAATTACTGTACTTCTCGATGAGCAAAATAATTTTGCACTTTTTGTTGTATGCGTTAGTGGCATAGTTTTTATTCATCAATAATTTTCATATAACCTCTTAAGTATTTTTTTTACATCAGTACATCTTGTGACTGGTTTTGTTATTGCCCCTGTAACAGTAACATATGTATGTATTAAAGATAACTTTACCTATTATTTTTATAATACATCTTATAAATTTTATCAGTGTATTTGGTTTGTACTCCTTTCTCCTTAAGGGGAAAATCCTATAGATGGTCAATTACATCTCTAAAATCCTTTAAGTATAAAGCTCTGACAATATCTTGGCCTCAGACTAGATCAACCACACCTGGGTTCCTCTCTGAGGAGTTTAAAAAGCAAGGAGTTAGTTTTTGCATCTCGTGATTTAGTAGCTGGGCTTGTCTAACAGGTTTTGTCTGCAGCTCCCAATCTGCTTGCAACAGCACCCTTTTAAATTTTCAGGTTTTCAACCAAACACAGCTTTTTAGATCAAAATCTCTCCTATGTCCCTTCCAAGTTATTCCAGATTTTCTGTCAAAGATACTCTCTCTCTATGCTGAATCCCGACCAAATTTCCCTCAAAAATTCGCATTTTTGTGCATCTACATGCACATTTTGAGCAATCTAAACTGCCCCAAATTTATCCATCAAAAATCACAAATATTTTTCATCTAGATTACCTCAGGTTTCCTGACCAAAACATGAGTTTTGACCTCCAAATAGACTATGTGAGATTTTCCCTCAAAACCTCTTCCAAGCTCTCTCTTAAGTCACCTAAGATTTCTCCCAAAATATATTCATTGTGTCCCTTTTAAAATACCTCAAGTCTACCCTCCAAAATGTGCCCTACTGATTACTCCAGATTCTGCAACCAAAATACCCATTCTTCCCCCCCAAAAAATTGACCGAACAGACCCTGTTAGGAAAATATGAGGCTTGGAAAGTGCTGATGGGCCTGCCATATGCAGTACCTGCAGTTTGGCTGCTTCAGGCTTGCTCCAGCTCATTGCCTTACTGAATAAAATTTGCTCTGAATTATCTTCCATTTCAAATTATTGGCATACAATTTTTTTAAAAAAAATGCAATCAAAAATGTGGTCAGAAAGGAGAGTTCCAACTTCTGCTGCATTGGCTTAGCTAGAGAAAACAGCTCTGTGATCTAAGAATGTCACTGTGCTGTCACCTGCTATTGCACAAATCTCCAGGGCTAAGCGACAGGTCTGTATAACTCACCTGTGCCCTTGATTAGGCATTCTTTGTGAATGTATGGCCTGAACTGCTATAGAGTGGCCTGGAACCTGTTAATTTAGTTTCCTAGGATATAATTGGTGTACTCACTACTCACTACTTCATGAAGGTTTGAAAGCAGTGAGATGTCAATAAAGCTAGCAGTATTTACAAATACAGGTTGCACTCAGGGGATCTTTGTCATTTGGTATGTTAGAAAGATGAAAAATGGGATTAATAAGAAGAAAAATTATTTCTCTTTTTCTTTCTTTCCCCCTCTCTTTCTTTCTCTTTTTTTTTTTCTTCTTTTCTTTTTCTTACCATTCCCTGATTAGCACAGCAGAGATGCAATGCTCAACTGCTTTGCCAATGTCCTCAGTGTCAATGGTACAACCGCTGAAATAATCTCTTTAATTTTTAAATTCTTAAAAGAGTTTGATGATTATTACGTATCCATCAGTAAATGTATTAAGCACAGAACCACAGAGAGACATCGCTTAAAAATATTTTGTAGTCAGCATATACTCAAATACACACTTTTAATGAATGTCCCTAAAGCAGAGTAACTAAGCACAACTAAGCACACACTGGCCAGGAAAGAGCAAAATTTAGATCACATATAGATTACAAACTCTGTCAGTCTGAATGAGGATGACAATACAGGCCCTTACAAGTAATCAATGCAACATAATGCTTCCTGTGCATCTTGTGCAAAGAATGGAGTGTGATGGGTTGACCCTGGCTGGTAGCTAAGCTTCTGCTTTATCACTGGCTCGCTCTCCCCCAGTGGGATGAGGGGAGAATTGGAAGGATAACAGCACGAAAACTAATGGGTTGAGAAAAAAGGCAGTTTCATATGTAAAAGTGAAAGAAAGGAAGGGAAGGAAGGAAGGAAGGAAGGAAGGAAGGAAGGAAGGAAGGAAGGAAGGAAGGAAGGAAGGAAGGAAGGAAGGAAGGAAGGAAGGAAGGAAGGAAGGAAGGAAGGAAGGAAGGAAGGAAGGAAGGAAGGAAGGAAGGAAATCACTCAACACCTTCTACCAAAAGACTGATGCCTATCCAGTCCCTGAGCAATAGCACAGCACAAATTTACAATGGACAAATCATGCCTGACTAGCCTAATTGCCTTGAGGGGATTTAAGGATTGACAAAGGTAGAGAACATTTGACAGTTTTTACTCAGGAAGGTTTTTGACAAAATATTTTAATATTTTTGCATTCAAGTTAGAGGCTTGCAAGTACTGCAGCTCAGAAGTCACTGATTAATGAAGTCTAATCTACCTAGAGGTAGGGTTTACTCTCTTTGTCAATGATCTGGGGGAGATAAGAGTGTGCACACTCGTTAGGTCTAGAGACAGCAACCTACTACAGAGTGGAGTAAATATGCTTGAGGGCAGGGGCAGGTATTCAGAGCTGTAGGGATTATCCGAGACATCCACTTTAAAATCAACAAAGACAAATTCGGAGTCCTGCATCAAATGTGGAATCATCACCTACAGCAGTACAGAATGGGGATAGACTCAATATCTGTGCAGCAGCTCATGTGAAAAGAACCTGGGGATCCTGATGAGCAACAAACTGAAGGCCAGCCAACAGTGGACCTCATGAGCAGAGAGCCTGTACAAAGGAGAGTACAGGTACTAGGGTGGGGGAATATGATGACTATGAGGATACTCTTTGACTTAGAACTTGTTGAAATGCATCTAGAGTTTTATGTTCAGTTTTCTATTCTTCAGGACAGGAAAAGCTTTGATAACTTGGAGTAAGTTCAGCAGAGGGCCTCCAATGCAGAAGGGCCTGCAGCACCTGCCTGTTGAAGAGATGCTGAGAGAGCTGGGCTTTAAAAAGGAGTGACTTTGGGAGGGGTGATCTGGCAGCTGACTTTCTAGAACCTGTGGGGAGGTTGGCAAGAATCATATAATTCTTGCCAACCTCCCCATAAGAAGACAGGGGATTGGTACATGGCAGGATGATGATGGGCAAAGGGACATTTTTTGAAACAGAAGAGGTTCTGACTGGATGGAAAGAGAAGCTGTTTCCACGTGAGGACTGTTAGGTGGTGGAGTAGGTTGCCTAAACAGTTCAGGCAGTCTTTGTCCTTGGAGATTGCCAAGACCTGACTGGATAAATCTTTGACAGGTATACTAACCCTGTTTTGAGCTGTAAGTCTGATTTCAGACCTTATGAGACCGTTTCCAGTCCAAATTATCCAGTGAAATTGCTAATCTGCAGAGACTATTACAACTCCAGGAGCCATCGAAAGTTGCTGTGTAACAAAGCAAAGTGATCAGCAAGAGCTCTGTGGATTGGAAAAAAGATACCTCTTCTTTTAATCTCTCTTACTTACCAAAACAGAGTTTTTCTCTTTAAAACTCTCCCCTCCTCCCCTTTTTTATGTTACACTAAAATTTACAATTAGTGATTGAACATACTTTTGATGGTTTTAGGATGATCATTTCAAGAAATCACAAGTCACGGGAATAAAAACCTATCTGTTGGTCTCACGTGGGGTGACCTGGTGCAAGGGACTGGCTCAGGCTTTGCTGACAATAGAGTTTGGAAAGCTCATTACAAAAACACTTCCCAAAGCAGAGTCTCCACCTTCAGCAAACGCTGCCAGATAAAGGAGGAAACTAGCTTGGGAGCCCCGACCTTTTCAAGAGATTGGTGACTTCCGACTGCCCAACGATTCTGGTTCTAACCCTGGCAAGTCTGAAAGAGATAGTAACAATTTTGGGGGACAGAGATATGGAATGCAATAGTATTTTGGGATAGAGAAAACACTTTTTGGTTTGGGTGACGATTTTCATTTGTTTGTTAGTTTGTTTTCCCCTAATGATTTAAAAGAGTATTTATTCTTAGTTTTAGTCTAATTTTCAAAATACTGCCTTGACAGAGTCAGTGTATTAGATTTTTCTTACAAATCTTTTTCATAATTAGAGAAAATATTTTAATTTTAAATTAGGAAATGATCAGATAGTACAGAGTGAAAGAAACAGACTATTCCATCCTCACAGAAATACAGTAATACTACCTAAATACAGTAAGAAACACAGCAATTTTGTAATTACAACATTTAATATCAAACACATATTGTCAAGTGTTTCCTTTTCGTTTCTGTCATTCCCTTCAACTGTTGTTTGTTGACATTTCAATAACAAGTTCTATTAGAAAGTTTTTTGTATTGTGTGCAAATACACTAATTGCTTTATAAATGCCACTTAGTGTGTATTAATCTCATGAACACAGCACATTTATAAAATATGGGTAAAATCTTGTTATTGCTAGCTTAATTCTGCAGTAAACCCATTTAATAAAATGATAGTAAAATCAGATTATAATTGAAAGCTGTCAAATATTGTTTTCCTCTTCTGGAATTAGAAACATGAAGAGCACTTGGTGAGTGCCTCCAGGCTTTTGACTGATGATTTTTCCATGCCATTGTACAAGTGGCCTAACAAAGAAATTAAACTCATGCTTCTACAGTATTTCTAGTCTTATGATCTTACGTTTAACTCTGTAATTAGAGGATTTCAAAGGAGAACGTCAAAAGTGTTTCCTGCTTTAGTACCTTGCTTGTTGTGCAGCCCTGTGGGAGTCCTAAGAATGCCGAGTCAGCAGCTGCTGCCCCAGTTGGAGCTACTGAGGAAGACTAGCCCCCCAAGCCTCTCTCTCCTGAGGCAGAAAAAGCACCAGAGTCTCTTGTTCGCAGTGAAGAGGTACCATCAGCAGGGTCACAGAGCTACGTGGGAGCCTGTCCAAAACCTCTCAGGGCATTGGGCACAGTAGGGGCTACAAGTCCACAAGTCTGAGGGCTGCTCCATACCAGTTCCTGTCTGCTGCACTGTTGCTAGGGTACCAGGTACAGCCCTTTGTCAACATGAATCAAGAGATTTCCCAATGGGGAAGTGCTTGCAGCCAAGTGCCTTCCTAATAGGAAGGATATGACAGTATAAGAGAATATCAAAAGGAAGAAGTTGTGAGACCCTGAGAAATTTCCCACTGGGGAGCCAGGAAAATCAGAGCTGTACCAATGACAAGTACATGTGAGAGTCCAAGAGTTTTCCCAGTGATGCGATGGCATACACAAAAAATTGTAGCAACAGGAAGAATCAATAAGATTCCAGGAGCTGTATGAGTGGGAAGACAATGAGACATACCAAGATCTGCATGAATGGGAAGATGTGAGAGGGCAGCAGGACTGTGAATGAGAAGACTGGAGATTCCAGGAGGTGTTCCTACGGAGAGATGTGAGAGTCCCAGAAGATTCCAAATGTGAAGATGTCCAAGAGCCGTCCCAGTGGGAAGGCAAAAGGTACCAAGCACTCTCACCAGGGGAAGACGTGCACTTGCAAATCTCCCAGTGGGAAAACAGGAGAGAGCCAGAATTGTCCCAAGTGAGAGACAGCAGCAACAAGGAACTGTCCCAAGAACCAGACTACAGAGTCCAAGAGCTGCCCTGAGGAGAAGATTTGAGTGACCAAAACCTGTCACAATAGGATGAAGATAGAGCAGTCAGGAGCTGTCCCAAAGGGGACATTACGTCAGCTCCAAGATCTAGGGCAGACCCTTGTGCTCAGAGGGGCCGAACTCTCTCAACAGCATGGGCACAGAGGGGGCAGCAGAGGCAGCCCATGCCCTGCCCAGAGCCTCTCCTGCCCCAAGGAGTCCCATGGACACCAAGCCAACAGCTGCTGCCCCAGCCGGAATTGCTGAGGAGGAGGAGCCCGAGAACGTCTCACTCTTGAAAAGGAAAATGCAGCAGGTTCTTCTGTCCTCAGTGAGGAGATGACACCAACAGGGACACAGACCCCACCCACTGTACCATGCAACAGCCCAGCCAGCAGCCATGCTCCACTGCACACAGACCAGAACATCACCAGCCAGATCTTGAGCAAGGCTCTGCTGGAAATCTAGGCATTGAGCCAGCAGCTGGAGGAGCAGCATGCCCTGGAGCAATGGATGGCTGTAGAAATGGCAGCAACAGCTGCAGCCGCAAGGAAGAGACCAGTCCCTGCCCCACACAGGCCCCCAAGCCTCGCCCCGACTGGGCATGCAACTTCTCCTGCCTTTGGGGAGCAGCTGCCAGAGGCAGGGACAGAGAGCCTGCAACCTGCCCCACACAGCCTCCAAGCCCCTTGCTTGGCCAGCTGGGAGCCCAGGAGCTCAGCAGGCAGCCGGCTCCTCAAAAAGTGTCCCTCCCGTTTCAGGGCAGGGCTGCGGGCGCTGCGGCACAGCTGGAGGAGTGGCACAGGCAGGACATCCACAGAGGGGATTGCTCCCAGGACCTCCCTGCACTGCTGCGGCACACACACTTCTGCCTTAACAAATGAGAGCTGGGGTTAACAAACAGTAAGAAGAGCGAAGAAGGAAAAAGGAAGAAAGAAGGAAGAAGAAAGAAAAAAAAAGTAATAAGGATAAGAATTTAAAAATACATACATGAAGAAAATAATTAATGAACAAGTAAAATTAGCAAATAATTTAGATTTATTTCATATTGTATATTTATATTACAGTATAAGTTATAAACCCACAATTACAATATGTTGTAATTATGATACATTATGCATTTGGTAGGAGACTACCAAAGAAAGAACACTGTTCAAATTGCTAAAAATTTTGTATCTTTTCTCATAAAATTTGTAAGGCATAAGAAAAAGAGTCTATGGATTTAATTTCTAATCTGCTAGAGTTATTGATGTATTTTCATACTCAAGTCCCAGTGACTGTGAGGAGTGACTGCTCAGCCACTGATGCCAGGGTGAGACTTCCCAACTGGGCTGGTAGGTGTGCAACTAAGTCATCCCTTCTACAATCATCTGCTATAGAAACTGTTAGAGCAAAGAATAGATGGAATATTTTTCCCAGCCTCCTTCACAAATTTTCTATTATTTTCTATTAAGTCCTTTCCTCATATTAAGTCAACAGACTAGATCTAGTCTTCATCCTCTGATTCTCCCCTGTGCATTCCTCTCTCTCTTCTCTTACTTATTCTCCTACCTGCATATTTTTCTAGGATATGGGAATTTACTGCAAAGTCATTGGTTCAGTTTGTTTCCTTGCTGCCCCTAGTATTCTGAAAAATCTTTGCAGGCTTCTTACTGAGTGGTTCAGGCCTTGAAGTATTTTTAACACGATTACAGTAATTTCACAATTATAAGGCGCACTGGATTATAAGACACACTTCTGTGTTTCTATCAAAATTTTAGTCAAAAGGATGCACCTTATAGTCGTGAAATTACTGTAAGTAGAATTTTAATGTTAGTTGGAATAACTATTTTGAAGCTTGTTTTATAAATCACATTAAATGAGCAAAAGTTTCACAAATATATTTTCAGAGTAAATGAACATCTATACCCAAATTTTCCATTCGCTCTAAAAATTATTATGTTATGTTAAAAGGTTTTTTCTCTGGTTTTCCCTTGTTATACTTTTTTATACTTCAATACTTACTGTGGAAAGTAGGAAAAAGACTCAAACAGAACAAACAACAACAAAAACAACAATAGCTAAAAAAATAAGGAGAGTCTAATAATTAAACAAAATATAATACTATTATACTTCTTATCTTAGTTTGAAGTTTCACTGTCAGGAATAAGTACTCATGAAAAATAAAGTCTTTTTTTTCTATTTTTAACAGTTTCATGATGCATTTCATTTGGAACCACTTTTTGCATTCCCTCTTCCGTTTATAGCCAAAAATATGAAATCATAAAAGGGAACTTTATAATTTTAAAGAAGCCTTTTAGTAGAAAAATTATTGTTTATTTTCAGTTTGCTGAGTATTTGTAATTGACTCAAAAATGCAGTTGCCTGTCACAAAACACGTCAAGGCCACAGAATAAACTTGCCATAAGATAAGCCACCAATGCAGGAACTTGAGGTAAGCACAGAAGAGAGGAATTTGCAACATAAATAATAAAATCTGTACCTTTGACTTCAGAATATGGTCCCATTTGCACCTTAATTCAGGCAGAAGCATCTCATAACAATTGGATCTTAACAGTATTGTTTTGTACCCTATTTCTTGTGTAAGAAAGGCACTCTGAAGAAGAGCAAAGCACGTGACAGTGAAGCCAGTAATGTACCAGAACAATGCATGACGAAGGAAAGGAACAAGTGGAGGTTTTCAGTCCTCTCAAGATGGGAATGGGAGTGTGACAGGCCACGGTCCAAGCAGACAGGAAAAACATCCAAAGGAGAATAACAGCAATCTCTCAGCAGGAGATGCTAAAAAGATGTCTTGGAGTGATATAGCATGACTGCAGAGTTTTAACTCTCTATTTGTACTGCCTAAAACAAAACAGAAAGCTAAAGTGATTGTTTTCTTCTCCACAACTGATCTTCAAAATGTGCCTCTTGAGCAGCGTATATTTAAGCCAAGATTACTAGCTTGATGTGCCAGAAATCCCCTTTTTTTTTTTTTTTCAGGAGATGTGGTTAACTAAAAGACTTCTTTTTAAAGAGCAGGCTCAAAGTTCTGTTTTGCTGTTCTGATTTATTATAAAAGCCAGTCTTCAATGGCAACCTTAGTTATTATGATTTCTGTCTGTTTCTTTCAAATCTTTTCAAGACTTTGTGTCTGCTAGGTAACTATAAAACTTATGGACAGTTGAAACTAGAGCCTTTTTCATCAGACTATCATATGGGGAAAGTTTAATTTTGGAAGACATGTTATTTTTGCTTCCTCGGGGTGAGAAATGTATTGATTCAACAGAAATTCATTCTGTATCACTGAAGAGCCCTCAGTGTAAAGGTAGAAATCTCAAATAAAGCAAAAACATTACTGATACCCATTTCAGATAGTCAGTAACTTTATACACTAACGTTGTAGAAGGTGTTCTCAACTTGTTTAATACTTATAGCGACTTTTTTTCTGTGGAAAATAGAAATTAAAGAAAAAATTTCCTTTCAAACCTTGAGATGTGGAATGAGGATGTTTCCCCCAAATCTTCTTTATAGTAAGAAACTATCAAATCTACCAATCTCAGGCAAACTTCCTAGTCCTAAGGAAAATATTTTTTCTCTCCACTTTTTTAGTTTTGCTATAAATCTGCTCCCTGCTGTAAGTAGGCTCTCTTGTAATTTCAAGAATTTCTCACTTTTTCTCTATGTTGTATGCACCTTTTATTTTCATCATAGCAAGGTTAAGGAAATAAATGTACAAAATAAAATTTCATGTAGGATAAAATTTAGTACTACATGAACTAAAGGAGAAGACTGGGTTTGTCAAGTCTACATTCTTTTCAGCAGAACTCTCAAATGCAAGACAAAATTTTTACAAGTGGCGAAAAGTTGTGTGAAGTATCAGTAAGTATTTTTTCACATAGTCAGAAATCTCATTTATTGTCTTGGAAAGTGTTTTTTCAACTCCTATTCTATTTCAGAGGTAGAAGGAATGAGGAAGTTCTCTTTCTATTTAATGCACAGCAAGAAGATAACCATGGTTCCAACATTTGGCATCATTTTTGACAGCTCGTTGCCTCCATATTCTGAGTCAACTCCCTTGTGCCTTCCTACCATCAGCATTAGAAGTATTCATTGTGCTGAAAATGCTACATATAGTTAATTATAAAAAGTATTTATTTAAAAGAAAAAGTGATGAAATAAGATGAAATATTGTTACGCTGTGTAGAGTTCACTTTGAAATAGAATGAGACAATGATCCCTTCCACAACTACATTTCTCACTTTTGCCAAACTTTGAAAAAAAAAAAGTGCAGATAGCTCTTTTTGCTTATAGATAAAATTGTAAAGCAATGTTCAGCTGCAGTGATTTCTTTTGTTAGCAAAAAATAATTTTCTCTTGAAGTACAATTTCTTTTTGTCCCCAGAACTCAAGTTATTACCTCATTTGTTGAGCTATGTCTAGGGGCTTCTTTCTTAATTTTCTTGTATTATTCATGCATGAGCCCAAAGCTGAATTTCAATATTTATATACTATAGGAAGAACTGGTGTCTCAGTCTGCTGTAGATGAAGTGCAGAACACAATATGAAGCAAGGATCAGCAATGAAGGCAAAGAACAAGTGACATAGGGAACTAATTGTAATGGATTCATTCTTTGGGTGTAAAGAAATGCCTCAATACTTGATTATGGTACTAATACACATTTCTACTGAAATTCATAGAAAAAATTCTGAAGAGAGAAGTAAATTTTATTTCAATGAGAATTTTGGTGTCTGAGTCTCCAAACTAAATTTAGTCTCCATCTAAATTTAAGGTATTTAAAATTCTGTCTTTCTGCTGAAGTTTAAAGTTTCCTAAACATTTAATGCTAACCTTGTTATCATGTTCAGATGTATCTGGTCTCAGAGTGAGACTAAGAAAGTTCAAATAAAATTAGATAATTTCTAATGTCTAATCATGGTTTTCTCTAGCTCGTTGCTTTAAACAGGAGGATACTCTTACTTTTGCACAAAAGTACAACATTTTTTCTTTGGTTCAGTACAAAACCAGTAGCAACCAAACTGAACTGTTTTAAATTCCCCTAGGCCAATCCTAAATCACCATCTGATTGTAGAGGAACATCGTGAATACTTGCAGAAACAAAACAGATAAATGCCTAGTAATGTGACTGTGAAAATATAAATTTGGGAATAGAATGAGGAAATGGAGTTATGAAAACCTCTGAATCTACTCTCCGTTGCATTATTGAATCAGATCCGACTAAACCCATTGCCAGTTCTATTTTCCTTTTACAAAAACATCTGAAATTATTTCTTAATAATTTTGCAATTTGTCTTCAGGCTGAAATGCAGAAACAATTAATTAACCTGAATGAAAACTTAACTTCAGCTTGAAAATATTATAAGATTGTTAAAAAAATCCTATGCAAAACTGTCAAGTTTCTGCACATCCCAGAAATTGTCAGCACACTGAATTTTTAAAATATAGGCAACTTAACCATTAGCAAAATAATTTATGATTATTGCAGGTATTATGATGACAACTCTGCACTAAGACATGATCAAAGTTGTGTATTTTGAAAACATGCAAAAAGTGGTATTAGTACTGATGCTTCTAAAGTCAAATGTTTTATAATATTATAGAATTAGATGTTTCTTCCATGGCTGATAGACTAGGCTAGCAAGAAATATTGTGGCTTTGGTTTGTGGCTGAATATATTTATCTTGACATGATTTGCAATGGACTTATGAGATTTATTTGTAAAGATTACAGTTAAAACTGGTTTGATGCTGTTTTCCTTTTTTCCATTAACTGTAAGGATATATGGATGAAGAACTGTAAGAGTACATGGATGAAGAAACTGTGTACTGCAATAAAAGTGGTTCTCATATTTTTATTGCTTTCATTTTTTACTTCTTACAATTTTTGCACAATTTTAAAAATAAGATTTATTGGTTTGAATTTAAATTAGATGTTTTTTCCTGAACATCAATTTGGGGAATAAATAAATAAATTTTTAAAATTTATAAAAAAGTAATTTTTTAGGAAAATGGGAATTATTGAAAGTGTGTGAAAGGATGTTGTGAATGCATAGTTGTGTCTTCCAATGGTTGGCGAAATACTACTGAGGGGGTCTTCTTTTTTGTTTTTTTTCTTTTGAAAATGTGAAGAATTAAGAAGACAGAGGAATGTTCTGTGGAAATGAAAAATCTGCCTCTGGAATGCCACTAAAGGAGGAAGCTAAGAAAAATTTGGAGAATCTGCCTAAATGGAAATCAAAAGTCAGATAAAAATATCACTAGCCATTCATTTCAGTCACTGAAGTGTTTTGCCAACTGCTGATTGTTTCACACTTCTAAATATTCTAAATATTCTATACTTTTAATCTCCAGAGGTATAATAATCTGTGTGTAGGCAAATCCCTATAACTGGGATATTTTGAAGACCAAATAGCATATGAGTTACAAGACGTTACTTTAACAGGGTTTGTTTTCTGATTTGATTATTAAAATATAAAAAGGAAAGAAACATTAGTTTATACAGACAATTTATAGGGTAGTATGGATATTTGCATTTTTTTAAATTACATGAACAAATATATTTAACTTGATTATTTGCTCCCCAGGTTCTCAAAACTTTATTTCATGCACTAGTAGCTAATATGACAGAACATTCTCTGCCAGAAAATGTGAGAATGGGACAATGACAAAATACTAAATCAGCAATTGCTCTGTGATGGTTGCACCAAAAATGAAAAAAAAAAATATTAGTACAGAGTCTTGTGACTAAAGTCTGGTCTAATTGCTTTGGGACAATATTATTTTGTTTTTAGCATTCAGAATATTTTTCCAAGAATAATCACAATCTCATCAGGAAAAAAATGTATTTGCAGTAATGAATTTGGAATTTATTCCCTTTCCTTCCAGCCCCAGTATTAATAAGACATAAGGGGAAATAGAAGGCACAATGTGATGAATAACATACTGACTATTGATTAAGTTTATCATTGTCTTTAAATGTCTTAATGTAGTGAAACTTTTCAATAGTATTCCTTCTGCCTGATTTCCAGTACTGGGAGTCACAAGTAATTCTTTCCATCTTTCTGAAAAACCACTCTTATGGCAGACAGTGCAAATAGCTTAGTGTATTTTGTTCAAGGTCAGTGGAAAAAGTAACTGCCATAGTGTTAGTATGGATTTCTTTCTGGGATGCCTTGTGGCACTGGTGGCTGCTGGGAGGACTTCATGCCTGCCTGTGCTTCATTTCAGCTGCTAATACTGATCTGACAGTTCTTGACCTGTGGGTAATATGTGGTCTATCATCTCCTTACTTTTCTTAGTCCATTTCTACTCTCATTTCCTCTTTTTTTTTTTTTTTTTTTTCTTCCCAGTGTAGCCTTCTATCATATATCTTGTTTCAATGGAAATGGAATATTGCTTAAGTGTGGCAGATTATCTTTTCATATGTTTTACCTCTATTCTCCTCGACATCCCTCTAGCCTGTCCACAAGATAAAACTGAATCTTTTTTTGAAATTAATTTTTTTTTAACCATCTTGATGAGACAAAAATTTGCAGGCAGTTGCTAGTTTTCAAACTCATCCTATGTAAAGGATTAAAACAAAAACTAAACGTGGGAATAAAATATTTAATTCATCTTTTCCTATCAAAAAATTGTTTTGATTTAAAACTCAATTTGGGAAAATTATAATGAAGACAAAACTTTGGAAATGCCATTTCTCTACTTTGGAGTACAGATACTCAGGTCGTATGGAAATGTCTGTTTCAAAGCACTATGCATACCCTTCTGGCAGTAACGATCTCACAAGGGGAAGAAGGAGCCTGAGGTTAGGGGAGCTGATAGACTCGTTTCACCAGCTTTATGTATTTGCATTTAAGCCATGCATACCTACATTTGCGTGACACACTCTTAGACAAGGTCAAATGAAAAATAGGCACTGTAGGACCTGACTTCTAACTTCTTTTACATGTAGCCTTTGATTATTATCAGTGTTGGTCAATCACTTTTGGCTAGATCTTTGTTGTAGAGCTTAAGAGCTAGTTTAAGCACCTGGAACACATGTAATCTCCTGTTCTGTGATGCCCATCCTTAATGTCCAAATTGCAGAACAGTTTGGGCTTAAAGGGACATTTAAGTATCATCTAGTCCAAACCTCCCTGGCATAGTCAGGGACATTTTTCACTGGTTCAAATTTCTTAGAGCCCTGTCCAACCTGACTTTGAACACTTCCAATAATTGGGCACCCATAACTTCTCTGGGAAATCCGTTCCAATGTCTCACCACTCTGACAGTAAACAATTTTTTCATCAAATCAAAATCCACCTTCTTTCAGTTTAAAACCATTGTCCCTGTCATTACATGCCCTGGTAAAAAGTCTGTTCTCAACTTTCCTAAAAGCCACCTTTAAACACTGAAAGGTCACCATAAAGTCTCCCCTGAGCTTTCAGCTGATCACCCCCGACTCTCTGTCTGACTTCGTAGGAGGCATTCCAGCTCTCTAATATTTCTGAGGTTTTCCTTTTGAGCCTCTTTGACAGGTCCACATTTCTCCTGTGCTGGGGAGCCCAGAGCTGGAGGCAGCACTGTGGTTGAGGTTCCACAAGGGCAGAGTAGAGGGGCATAGTATCTCCCTTGATCTACTAGACACACTGCTTTTGGTGCAGCCCAGGACACCACTGGTTTTTCTGGGATGAAACAGCACTTGATCAGTTTTCATCCAGCAGTATCTTCAGACACTGGGACAGCTGCATGCAATTCATTGATCCCCAGCCTGATTTGATACCAGAGATTTCTTTGACTCGGGCACAGGACATTACAGTTGGTCTGGCTGAACCTCACTGATGTTCACAGAGGCACATTTGTCAAGCTTGTCATGGTTCTCTTGGATGTCTACTCTTCCCCCCGAGAATCATCTGCCCCTGTCAGAGTGGTGTCATCTGTACAATTTAAATCCATCCTATTGTCTAAGTTATTGATAAAGATATCAGAGTAAGAACCTCTGAGGGACACCACTTGCTACTGATCTCCAATTGGACATTGAGCTGTTGACTGAAACTTTGGAGGCAGCCAACCAGCCATTTCCTTACCCATCAATTATTACATCCATCAAAACCTTCTCTCTCGATATCAGCAGAAAGAATATGTGTCAAAAGATTTACATAAGTCTAGGTAGATGACATCCACAGGCCTTCCCTTATCCTGATCCAGTCACTACTTAACAGAAGGCCACTAAATTAGCCAGACAAATTTAGAACCTAGCCTTTCATCTTTTTGTTTTGGTCTGTTCTTTTTAAAAGGTACTAGGAGAAATGTATTTCACATAAAGTCTTGTTACATATTTTCCATACAGTGACTCTATTTTTTATTTTGGTTTTATGAGTTTGAGGAAAATATGGCAAAATATATTAATTTTCCAGAAACACAGATAGAAGAATTTTGTTACTATAATGTTTTTATTTTTTTACATGGAAAATGTGATTTGATTTCAAAACACATAAAATCTCTGTGTAAATATGAAAGAGCATGTAGGAGTTAGAGACCTATACTACTTACAGGCAGTGTAAATAAACAAGTAGAAAATTCACTTAATTTCCTTCTCCTCTGACAGTATTTTGCATGGACTGAGAAGAAATTGAATTATAATTAATGAAATCTCATTTCTTACAAGCAATATAATTTTATATCTATCATTCATGTTATGAAGTGTGTATATTAAAAGCAACTGAAACTGTGCAGCAAGAAACTTTATTCCCAATGTACTTATCTTTTGCACTTACATGCTAATTTAAGAGTTCTGTGAACTGCTTATTGCCCTATTACTGAACAATTATAACTCAAATGAGCTAAATGCTATTTTGTTTGCATGAAGAAACCTTTAATAATGATTAATAGAGTTTTAATCAAGTACAAGTTGAAACTTAAATATACCATGGCTGAAACAGAATGATTTAAATGTTCCTCCAAAAATGGAAAAGCAGTTTTCTGTTTCTAAAATGGAAAAAAAATAGAAGTCATGTTTTATATTAGAAGTCAACATCATGAAAGAGTAACTTACAGTTCTGAATATATTTTGAGCTTGATATGAGGTAGATAGCATGTCTGCTAAATGGACAGGGTGGAAAGAGTGGTTTTGTTATATACAGATTGATACAAGAATAGGACTTCATGACCTAGTCTTTGTTCTAGTATGTCCTCTATAGAAAATTATACAAATTTTAAAGATGTTACTAAATTTAATGTATGTATAGAAAAAGTAACAGGAAATTACCAGGATTAGTAATACCATGAAATTTATCTTTTTTTGGGTCATTGCTAAGACTGAGTACAGCAAGATAAAATTAAAGACTGCCTTTCTATCACTTGTCTATTTAAGAGTTTAGTATATTCGCAGGGTGTAGATGTGAGGGTAGGTAGGCTATTTTAGATTGCTAAAAAACTTTCACATTTCTTCAGACACTACAGTTGGGAGTTATATCAGCTAATTTAAAAGCTGTAAAGTTAAGTGTTCCTAACCAGCCATTCTGTATGTCTTTTATATTCAATGGAGAGAAACAGGCATACCCACAGTACAACTTCAGTGTCCCAGTGTAGACACCTTTCTCACTGCAAATCTGTTTATTTGACAAAATTGTTTGTTCAGCATAAGAAACAAGAACTTCTAGATGACTATGCTATAACCAAATCTCCTCACTAAATGACTATTTTATGTCATGCAAATGACAATGCATAACACTGGAGCAAGTTGTTTGGGCCTTACAGGGTGACAGTTAAGTCTTACAGGCTTAACACTTTATACTAAATTAAGCAAATAGATTTTATCTCAATGGAAAAACAGCTGCTTCTGAAGTTGATGTAGAATTAACAGAAAAATAAACCCATCTGTCTTCCTCTCTGCTGGTCTAAGCAGTTGTAGGCACAGCTAGAGGAACTGAAAGACAGCTCCCTCTCCCCAGCTCCTTCTTACTGTTTTTCATAGTTTCCAATACTGATTAGGCCTTGAAAAAGAATTAATAAGTTAAGAAAAATGCTAAATTTGTGATCTATACCAGAAGAAATAAACAATAAAAGTAGAGATCAAACTATGAGAAATTGTTCTTATTTGCTAGACACTGGTATTTTTCTTTTTGCAAACAAATACAGTAATTTCACAATTATAAGTTGCACCCGATTATAAGCCGCACATCTGGGTAGACCACGGGATTTGTCCATATATAAGCCGCACCTGAATATAAGTCTCTTTTTTTTTTTTTTTAAAGCAAGGATCCATGAGCGACAAAGTAATGAATTAGTAACAGAATTGCGCCAGCGAGGGGTTCGGTGTCAGGTGCTCACGTTGCAAACAGTTTTCATAGACCAGCGAAGCCTTTAAACGCAGCCCCAGGTGCCCTCCCCGGCTGACTCTCACTTCTGGGTTGGCATTTACCTGAGATTTGTCTATAAATAAGCCGCACCTGATGATTAGCTGCACTACCGGGGTAGGCTGGATTCTTCAATGAAAAAGGTGCGGCTTATAATCGTGAAATTACTGTAGTTTAGTGGTTATTTCTGGTGTCCTGACTTGTCTTAGTATTAAGAGTGATCAGTCAATCCTCTTCTATGTAAACATGACAAAAATGCATGAAGATGAATCTTGGTTTGATTTTTTTTTTCACTACTATAGTATAGGAACTGTGAAAAATTTAAAATAATAATCTGTTCCAGCTCTGAAGTGTGATTGCTTCATTTTGAATTTTACACTGATAAAAACAGTCATTTTACTTTAAAGAAAATACTTTAAAATCAAGATATCACATTCATATGACAATTTCAATTAAATATTAACAGACAAGATACATAATATCTAGTTTAATATACCTATGTTTTTTTCAACTAAAACAATTTTCATAAATAGGGTTCTACTTACAATGATAGAGCAATGAGATGCATTAAATTGGTAAAAAGAAAAAAAACGAAAAAAGCTTTCCTTTCAAGCAGGTGGAATAAAACTGTTCCAAGCACCTTATTGAAACTAATGAACCAAACAAAGTGGTTTGCTAGATCCAAACAGAAACTAACCTTTGAAGAAGGAAAAAGAGTAAAGCCTTATGTACAGTGTTGGCTTTAATCTACTCTTCAGTCCATTGTCTCCCAAAGCAAAAATGCATAAGGGCAGATTGAATATACACATCGTATGCTGCTACTGGCAAATGTACATCTCTGCTAATAAAAGGGGTTAAACATCATGATAGTCTGGAAAACACTGCCTACATGCTTCATTTCCATTTTAAGATAACAAATTTGAACACATACTTTTGCTGGAAATACATCATTAAAGCTGAAAATAATTGCCTTTGCTAAACACATATAAAGGCAGAAAAGAATCACAATGTGGGGTTGAATGTGCTGGGGCAAGGTGAGCATGACATTTATGAGCATGTTAACATGCTTGCTATTCTTCCATATGAGCATCATGAAAAGAGCAGTAACACTTGTGTTTAAAATATTAAACATTGTACTTAAAATATCATAACTTGACCTCCTTGAGGGGGAAAAGAAGCACCTTGATTATGGCAGGGCAGGCTCTACAGAAGAAGAAGAAGAAGAATCTTAACTATCTCCCTCATAGGAATGATATGGTACAATTATTGAAAGAAATTGTAACAAGACAGCATGAGTTACTTTGGTAGCCATATTAATCTGATGAAAAAATGAAAAAAAAATATTTTTTTTTTCAAATTGGTTGCTAATATCAACATAAATTGTTGATTATACCTGTTTTATTAATAATGCTGGCACATAATGATTGGATAAAAATTTTATTATAGATGACTACTGGGTTTTACATACTGGATAGATTATTCTTAGGGTGATTTTTTTCCTTGAAAGATGGGTAACTCCATAATTCTTTTCTGGAAGTTCTATTAGATACTATTGAATCAAGTTTTGTATCACTTTTCATCTGTGATAGAAAATACAAATGGGGTTGTTGAAAGGTATTACAAACCACTTGCTTGCAAAGACAGAGAGTGGAATATAAAGGGGAACTGTCTAATTGAAATTAATTTATCATTGCCATATAAAATTATTCTATTTCACTTTATTCACACTTAATCATATGATTAAATATATCAGAACAAACGAAATCTTAATAACAATAAATAAGATTTTAAAATTTGCAATTTTTCCTTTGAGCTAATTATGTCTTAGCCAACACACTGAACAAGAATATGCAATAAAAAATGCTCTCAGTTATATTGTGCTATAGAGTAAAAGACATACAACAAATCTCACAGTTCAGTTTTGTTTCCTTGTTTTCCTTTTGACCTTAAATAGCCTTCTGTAATTATGGCAACAAAACTTACTGAAAATAATTTTCAAGATATTTTGTGAAATCATATCAGTGATACATACCATCATATTGTAACTGCTAGCACCAAACTTTTTACTATAGTTCTGCAGGTCCAGTGAATAATATCTTCAGTTTTATAACCCTGAAATAATTAATCTAATGCTATGTATAAAATATTTATTCTTCTTTTTGGAGCATTTTCAGTCAGATTCCTGTTGTTTCCAGCTCCATGCTTTTCTTCCTCCTATGCATCACTGATAACCCTTCAATATTATGTAAGTGCAGTGCAAGCCAGAAGACTGTAGAGCCAAAGAAAAAATGCTGTGTCCTCATCCAAAGCCTGATTTTTGTCAGACATTCCAAAATTTTAGGCTCAAGTTAGATGAGAAGCATTACTACATCCCTTCATCCACTCTATACATTCCTGTTGATTTATCTTAGCAAGCAGTCAACCTTTATTTCCAGGAAAAATGCTGACTGATGGTCAGGTTAAACACTGGGACCCATTGATTCTATTTTTGCATAGCAGCTATGCAGCTATCAGTCCCCATATTTTTATGCATTAATTTTAAATACTCACACAAGACTTTCTATTTGTTGATTTTGACCAGGTTCCTGCAGGTCCAGCATTCTAATTTAATGAGATTCCTCTGAATAGCATCCTTTTCCAACAGGATATTGGTAGCACTCCTCCCCACCTCAGTGCAATGTTACTCGCAATCCTGCTGAGGATAGTGCTCTTCTCAAGCTTATTAAGAGGCATTAAACATTTCCCAGAACAGTTCCTCACTTTACTAAAGATCATACTCTCTCGGGGAGACTTCAGGCAAAGAAATGTATGGACCAGTTTTCCTATGTTGAGAGTAGCAGGCCCATACTACTTCTCCTTGATAATTTTTGCCAGCACTACTACAGAAAATTGTTGTCAGAGATCCCCTGGACTATTTGCATCCTAATATGTTCCCCTTTTTGCAGGTGTCAAAGCTGTTAGAATCCCCCATTATTTTAAACTGAGGACTTGCTCTAGTTGTTTCAACACCACTTCTCTTCCTACATGCTTCGATTGAGCTGTCTGTATCCTTATTCACTCTCATCCTTCCTCAAAAGCTCTCAAGGTAATTTCATTTCATAAGAGCTCTTACATGTGAGCTGCTCCTTTTAGGTAGAGTACAACATGTCCTGCCTTCCATAAGGAGTTTAGGAGGACTT
>VRYO01002772.1:48000715-48024063 GCA_009812075.1 Sialia sialis | reverse complement strand
CCCCTAAACCAGGACAACCTCATTCCAGAAAGGCAAGCATTTGTCCCACCATGTTGCTGTAGTTGCTATGACATCAGTATCCATTACTGAACACAGACTTATGGTTGCCACAAGTTCCACTCTTTTTATTTGTCCATTATGGCTTTTTCAGTTCTTCCTCCAGGCTTCAGTTCTCCAACAGTGGTTTCCTTCAATTCCTAATTGTTATTTGTCTCCCTCCTTGGCTGTTTGCTGGTGAGGACTTGCTTGACATCTCAGGATCCCATTTATTTTATCACTTCTTCATGTTATGCGCAAACACTTCAGATCAGACCTCAATCATTCCACTTTCTAAAGAGGAGTGAGACAACCATTGCACCCATGGTACTTCCCCATTTTGTGCAAGCTTTGTTTCCTTATCTGTCAAATTAGCTTCTAGAGACTACCACTGAAGAAAATAGGTGAAAAGATACAGAAGAAGAGCATGTAGTGCAGCTTTTCCACCCTTACCATCCTTAACAGAAGGAAAAAGCTCTCGTGTAAAAAAATAGAGAATACAAGATTACTTCAGGAGTAATTTTTGTAAGCTCTTAGCATGTAATGATAAAAATGAAACCTTTGCTGATATAATTCCGAGATTTTAAAACATATAGGATTTCTGGATACATTAGGAAAATACATTTAATTCTCATTGACTTGCTATCAGATGTAGCCTACAGATCTTGACCTGCATTTAAATATTTACTTCTTTTGTTAGGGTTTTTAATGTTGATTTTTTCCCCCCTACACTTTCTTACATCTTTCAGATGTACAGAAATGCCTTTTTCAGACGTGACAGTTCCAAGGTTTCATTAGGAGCCGCTAGGGTATTTTAGGGATAGAATTTCTAATTCCATCCTTACTTAAAGATCAACTATTTGCCATCCCTCTTTAGAAAAGCAGAATCTGAAACCTTCTACTGCTAACTGAAATAAATAAGCAATCCTTCCTTCTAACTACGTGAACTATCCTTTAAGTTTGGACACTTGAGAATTTAGAGTGCAGTAAGCCTAAGCTGCCTAAACAATAAATATAAAAAACATTTATAGGAACAATTACTACAGTCCCAAATTCTGAATGTCCAGGGTGATAACACTCTAAAGATGCTTAAAGTTAGGTATAATGAAGTTAGAACACAGAAGCAAACTGTAAGTTTGTTTTTAAAATACCAGAGTTTACCAAAAAAAAGTAAATAAAATAGGTGAAAGCATCAGTAAATCATTAAGAAAAAAATGCTAAATAAATAACTAAGAAAACTCATGTGAAAAATAGTTTAGAAATACAAATTCTCACATAATGGGAAAAAGTTATCTAGACAAATTTTCTATGAAGATCATTTCAACTAGTCTGGTGTAATGGAGTTTTACAGAGGAAGTAAATTGCATTTTACTTCTATTTTAGGACATCCTAAATAGTCTTCATTAAGGCTAAATGACACCACTAAACTTCTAATATTTACAGGAAAGTATAAAGAAATCAGGGTATCAAAGAGAGGTAAGATGTTGCAGTTATTTTCAGTGAGTAATATTTCTATAAGTAATTGGGTATTTCTTCAGCTTACTGTTATATTATGCCAGTTTTATGATAGTAAGCCCAAATTAAATTTTTAGTATAACTCTAGTTTGGAATAAAAGTTAGTTCACATATTTTTACAGGTTTTCTAATTCCAGACAAATGTTAGTGATTTGTTTCAAGTTTATTGGTTTATGAAGATTGCTGACTATACCCTGTTATGAGTATCTGATAGATTATATTTTCCAAGCATATACTGCAATAGAAAATATATATTATATTTTATCCACTATTCCTTTTATTTCAACATAAAATATTGATTCTAGTAATTATATATGTTATATTCAGTTATAAATTGAATTAATAATTAAAAACTTCTAAATAAGTTACAGCACTTGGGTGAATTTACAATTTTTTTACATTTTTTATTCCTGAAATAAAATATTAGTGTAATTTTTGATTTTTTTAATAATAAGACTAGCTCACAGACTTAACAAAAATTTTCCCCAATAATGCTTTCACTTTATCATTGAACCACTGGGTTTCTGTTGGACTTCATGAATGAATAAAAAAATTAAGAGGAGGAGGTATCATAGTAGTTATCTATGCTGTTTGTAGTGAACAGGCCACATCTTTCACAGCATTTTTTGCCTTCAATATTTTCATTAGGACATCATAAGCCTTCTGTAGAAAGGCATTTTGACCGCTTTCAAGGACATTTTCTCTCCTGAACATATCAATTAAGCAAATTGATTCCAAATTACTAATAATAACACTTAAGATTATGTAAAATTTTGAGCCTTTAAGCACTTTAAAAATAAAATAGCCCTCACTGTAACATTATTGTTTTGTTTATGTCAGTATCATTTTTAATGTTAAAGCCAGAATTGTTGTTGAACTGAAAATCATGTAAGGTGTCAACAATAAAACAAACAAACAAACAAAAGTAGACTTTTTGATTTTTATGTTTTTCTACAAGGAAATATCTAGAATCTTGACTTCATTTATTGCATTTCAATTGTCATTGAGGTGGTCCAGAGAGAAGCTGTTTTTCAAGGTGAAAGAAAAATAAAAACTTAAAATTTTTGCTTTTCCTTAGTGATAGAATTAACTTTACCCTTCTCGGAATTTCATGAAGGCCTGAAGAAATACTATAATTCTACAGAAGTCCAGCGGGGTAGATTTTTTTTTGACAACAAAAATACTTGACTGATCAGGGTCTTTCTGGGTCACAGCAGCTGCTTACAGCAAGGTTTCCCTTGTCTTACCCCATCTCCCTCTAATAGTGTCCCTATTTCTGAAATTCACATCAAGAGAAAAAGCAACAAATGGTACATCTATTTGAAATATCTGTCTGTCAAAAATCTGAAAAGTTTTTAGTCATGGTGAGGTTTTTTTGTTTCTTTTTGTTTTTTGAGTTTGGGTTTTTTTTGGTTATTTGGGGGTTTTTTTGTTTTTTACAGCCTTCACTATTTATCACATAGATTTCTTTTTAGTGCAATAGTATGTGAAAGGCAAGAACAACTCCCTCGCAGTTATCTGACCAAGGACATTGTCAAATGGGGTGGCATGAAAGTGGAGAAAACCAAACACAGAGGGGGAAAAATCCAACCACAAACAAGAAACAAGCCTGACCAGTTACATACATGGTTGATTAAGATAGAGTGGGAGAATGATATTTTGGTAAGATTACCTGATTGATGACCTTGATCAATAGGAGTGACCAGGGTCAAGAGGAAGACCCTGAACAAAACCATACTTAGACATAGAACTACCAGACTTCTCTGGCAACTACGGAAATAATGAGAAGAAATAGACCTCATCAGTCATAATAATTAATTGACTATCAAGAAACTGCGGGAACCACTTCAAAGAGATACAGCTTGAATTTTGTGACTGATAACGATGCAGCCCTGAAAGTTCCACGGTGTTGGGACAACTCTCTAGGATTGTATGAAATCATGAGGCAATCTGCAGAGAAAGAAGGTCAGGGAGGAACAGAGAGGCAGTCAGGCAGAAAGAGGTGTGAAGTAGGTCAGTCATGTATAAAACAGGACTGATGATCAGGCTTGTCGGCTTGTCAGTGATCTGATCACTGCAGTCTGTCCTGTCTTCTCATACATATGGCATACATGTTGAGAAAACAGGAAAACAAACTGTGTTCCTCAGTCTGTGCAGAAACCCTGGGTTTCTAGGCACTGAGCTGGGTGGGAGCTGCTGGGGGACATCACTCAGCACTATATGTCTGAATTGTGATAAAAGATGGAGAGCATGACTATAAACGTGGGCTGGAGCTTTAAAAATCAGACACAGGATGCAGACTTGTGCTGGAGAGCTACAGTTTCCCTGCAGTACTCTTACTATTAATTTCACACTTAATAAAGCCTTTTTCAAACACACTATCTAAGCTGAAATTGTATGTAAGATGATATATCAAGAGTTTTCAAGGATCTGTAAGTAGTGATTACCCCTACACTACTTCTTTATATTCAATAATGATCTTTCCCAAAGAAAAGAAATGTTTCCATCATGGCTAAAGTGCTACAGCTGTCTTATTCATTGTAATGAACTACTTTAAATGAAGAGACTCATTTGTACGAATAAAGAAGTGTGTTTCAAGTGGCTCAGTAATTTGTAGGTTTTCATTCTGAAATTAAATGTTTCCTTTCTGTTGTATATAATTTGCATCCCTTGAGAACCCTTGTTTTCTCACGGTAGATCATACTCCTGAGAATATTAATTCCCTTAAGATACAATAATGATACTCTTCTCATAAAATGTATTTAAGAAGTACCAAAGAGTGATGTGATAGGACATGAAAGAATAGCAGTATTTCTTGTATTGCAAGCAAAAGCTGACATTTCAGTAATGGCCATTCTAAATTTGAGAGCCTGTGTGACATGGTTACAATTAATAAATAAAGGCTTACATAAATTTTTATATGCCTGAGAGGAATAATATTTTGAACAAAAGAACATAGGCATAAAAAGGATATCTTCATTTTACTTCTCTTCTGTTTATTTTAAATTTTTTTTCAATTTTGCTAAATTTTAATTATGCTGCTTTTGATCAAAGGGTGAAATCCAAGTTCTTCCAGTATCTTGCCTCTGTAGTTTGTATACCATGTTAAAAACCAAGAAACAAACAAACAAATCACCTACCCCTTAAAGCCCACATTCTGCTAAAGACAGATGCTCCAGTCTTTTTTTTTCCTTTGTGAGAAACTAAATACAGAAAGATTTGAGTGAAAAGGGCAGTTTAAAGTGGTACTGAAAACTGATTTAATTATTAATGTTACAAATCAACCTCTTATCCAAAGTGCAAGAACAGACAAACCAACAGGTGTGGGTCTAAAATGCCACAAAACTGCAAAAAAGTAGATGTAATTTTGAGTTTAGTGTGGCAAGAATTATTGATGTATTATCTTAAAGTCTGTTCCCGCCTTGCCAGATATGGGTGATTCTCTGGCTGAAAACTGAGCCCAAAGCTCTCGTTGCACACACAAAACTACACTCAAGGACTATCCAATTTACAGAGATCACGCTGGTAAAAATGTATATAATATTGCTTCCCTTGCAGAAATATCTCGCTTATGTGTTCTGTGAGACATTGTAAACAGGTGTTACAGATTGTATGTTTATCACACAGATTATCAGAAGTGAGTGGAAATGCAAAAACAACCCAAAAAAACAACAGAACCAAAAACACCTGAAAAAGTGAATTAATTTCCTTTGGCAGCCTGAGGAATAGGATCTAGACTTGCACCTGTTTGTTTATGGTTGACTCTATGTCTCTTCTGATTTAATCTTTTAAAATTTAAGCATAGTCCTAATATGGAATTGTCTCTATGAAGAAGATTGAGAAGTCCTAAAAAGATAGAATTGCTGGGGGAAAGGAACCAGAAAAAAATGTGACATTGCTGCTTGAAGAGATGTGAAGTCAATTTCCTGCCTTATTTTACTGAGCAGATGTTTGACCCTCTAAAAAGACCAATCTAGCTGGCATTGTTTTTTGTGCCTGCTGGAAGCCTTGGAAAAGAGGCCAGGGCAGACTGACCATGGAAAGTGAACTACCCTTTACATTTTGGCTGCAATTGCTCTGACTAAGTATTAGGTTTGTTGGGAAAACTAGAGATATCTGATACTTCTCAGTGATACATGGCATAGGAATGAAAGACTTTAGTCCCAAGATTCATAAAAATGTCAGGGATGAATTAAAAAAAAAAAATCTTTCATGTATAAGATAGGTAATCCTTACTAATTATAACAGTGGACTTTTTGTACATGTCTTTATTATAGTGGAAGGAAATAGTTTCTACTTAATATAAAATACATATATTATTCTTATATTTCTGCGCCTTTACACATAGCCAAAATAAATGAATATGGCTGACTCAATTTTTATAGACCTTATGGGAAACAGCTACTCTGTCAGAAAATCATGTAGCTTCCATTTAAGAGCATCCTAATAAATTTGATCTGCAATTATTTTCTTAGTTATTAAAATGCAAGTGTTATTAGAATAAAATTAACTGTCTTCAATGATCTTCTTTATTACATTAGTCTGAACTTGGACAAATATGAGACTTGATCAGACAATATATTTCCAAAGCTGTGATGATTTTCTAAGTAGTTCTAGATCAATAATATATTTTAAATTCTTTTCAGCTAATTTGTTAACATTTTGTGACACCTTTAAATGGCAAATATCTTTACAGATACATTCATATGTTTCGCTCAAGAGTTGTGTCAAAAGTGTTAAGATGAAACATAGATATTACATAAGTATATTCTACTACTGTATCCAGCTCACTGGTTTTCCACAATTTATAAAATTGTCCTGAAATTAATAACACAGGATAAAGAAAGAAACACGGAAAAGTTCAATAACTGTGAGACAAATTCTAAAGGGTGTCTAATACTCGGATGCAATTTAAAAAGAGACTGTGGTGCAGACTTAAATGTACAAAGAGGTCTGCTTCTTTCTGTATTTCATCTGGATGAAAATTGTAAACTCATTTTTGCAACTTGCTTATGAATTGATTGCAGTTGCAATTCCCCTTAATTTAATTATAAAATTTTTCAAAGTGCTTTTCTATGTGTCAGAAAATGCCTATGAGTTACAAAGGCTTTTAAACTCTGAACTTTATTACCCATAGGGTTATCAAAACCAGTTATGCTTTATCATCAGAATGTAACTTCAATTATTTTATTCTTATTCTTTGTTACAGACTACATGAGCTTTAATGCTATACGTAAAGAAATTGTTGCGAAAAGATTAAAATATAAGTTTAAAATAGAAATTACAATGGTGTGTTAAAAATATTTTTGTGTTTATTATAAAAAAGTCTTTAATTAAAAGCCCAGACTGACTTTTTTTGTCCTTCCTGAAGCATCTCTTGTATCATAGAATTGAGAGGGTTGGATTATTCCACACTAGCAATTTGTTTTATTTGCTGTTAAACCTGTATGCACTTGATTCCAGAGAAAACAAACACTGTTTGAACCTAGAATTAGTAATTTACTCCTGAGTTTTTGTATCATGTTCAGCAATATTTATTGAGAAAGACAAGGAATTTATATTTGAGGAAGTAATGATGCTATATAATAATAAGCAAATAACAAAAAAATTCTGAAAGAATACCAGAGAAGGATATAAATCTATGATATTTATTAACTAGACTAATTTGCTTTGAGTCACTACTTGAAACTAAAATTTTTTCAAGTTTCAGAAAATTAAACTGGTTAAAAAAATAAATCACAAAATTAAGAACAAAAGCAGAATCACAGAATGGCTGAGATTGGAAGGAAGCTTTGAAGGTTATCTGGTCCAACCTCCCTCTTCAGGCATAGCCACCTAGAACGGGTTACCCTGGGCCGTGTCCAGACAGCTGTTGAATTTCACAAAAGGAAATCTCTACAGACTTCCTGGGCAACTTGTGCCAGTGCTCAGTCAGAAGTATTTTCTGATGTTCAGAGGAACCTCCTGTGCTTCATTTTGTTCCCATTGCCTCTGGTGCTGTCGCTGGGCACTGGTCTTGGTAAATTACACTAAACAGTACCAGATCTCTCAGCCTTTCCTCATGTGTGACATTTCCCAATTCTTAATTACTTATGTGGACTCTTCAGTATGTCCATGTCTCCTTTGTACTGGAGAGCCCTGAACTGGGCAAAGGAACCCAGGTGTCCACTCACCACCACTAAGCAGGGAAGGATTGAGTCCTCCAGTATGTTGGCAACACTCTCCCTAATGCAGCACAGGATAGCATTGTCCCTCTTTGCAGCTGGAGCAATGCTGGCTCATGATCACCTTGGTTTCCAGCAGGAACCCCAGATCCTTTTCTGCAAAGCTGCTTTCCAGCAGATTTTCCCCCAAGGTTTACTGGTGCCTGCCATTATTCCTCTACTAGTGGAGAACTTTGTGCCTTGCCTTGTTGAACTGCATGAGGTTCCTTCAAGCCCTCTTCTCCAGACTGTCAGACAATGCTCCAGAGGCACCAGCCTCAGACTTACCATTTGCTCCTCCAGGTTTATTGTCATCTGTAAACTCTGTCCTATCACCTGGATCATAAATGAAGATGTTAAACACAACTGGACCCAATCCTGATCCCTGGGTTAGCCTGGCCTCCAACTAAATCTCTAGTCCTTTCTATCAGACAGTTTTCAATCCAGCACAGTGTCCAGCCTGTACTTCATCAGCTCCTCTGGTGTGCTCTAATGGGGGACTGTTAAAAGCTTTAGTGAAGTTAGACAGACAGTAACCACACTTCCCTACCATGCCAGTTGCTTCAGCATAAAAGTTTGCCACATTTTCCAAGCATGGCTCCCCCTTTTTTTGTCTTTTATAATCAAACTGATAACAATGCCATGAAAGACTGACAGCATATACCAATGTTATACCAATATTTTGTATGGTATTCTGACAGAATGATCATTGTTCTGTTTACCTGTTTATCTATCTGCACTTCTAGCATTGTATCTTACCTATATTACAGCTGTGGAGGTTTTTGGATGCCTCTTAATTAGACAAACTTGGAAAATTTTCAGCAGTTGCTTGTATAATCCATTTCTCCAAAGAATAGCAAATGTATTTTCAGTATTTATTTTTTATTCCTTTCACTTATACCCACTGTAGAAAAGCCTTTCAATCATGCAATTAGATTGCTGGCTGCGTGCTGCAATTTTATTTTTTTTTTCCTTCAAATCATTTGCTGTATCTCATTCCTAGGTTGGTTTTTGTTGGTTTTGTTTTTTGGAGTTTTTCTTTACATGTAAGGTCCTTTTTGACTAGAGCCTCTCCCTTTTGGCTGTTTTGCAAACTAGCTCTGTTTCCTGTAAATACAGATAACCACATGTAAGATATTGATAATATATAGAATTTCTTCAGGTTTTTGGCATTTGCAAGCTTCTCTTCCCAATTCTAAATTTTATTTTTATTTGACCTTCTTCCTATGAGTCTGATGACTACTAACTCAGTTCATCGTCTAGTTTTTTACCTTTACTTATTTAACCTTGAAAATGTCTCATCTGCTTTTGCCTTACAGCCTGGCAAATCCAATTTGCTTCTTGTTTATTTCAAAACCTTTAGAAAGCTAATTGCTTATTTTAATCAGATCTTTTCTACAGCCTAGTTTTTGGCAAAGTAAGAACACACTCTGCCGGAATTTCATTTTTGACTATATATCCTCAGATGATGCTAAAAATTATTCTCCCTTTCAAATTATTAATATTTTAAAGTAACAGTTTTCAGATTTTCCATTCTAACTATCAAACTCTGTGAGGACCTTCTTCACTTCACTTTAAGTATTTAAACAAATCTGATCCATAAATGCAGGTGTTGTTTTTTTTTTTAACTGCTCTTTTGTTCATTGCTCTTTTTAGCACTTCTGCTTCCTAGTACAGAAAGACAAATTCTTTTTCTGGAAATTGCAGTGACATTTACAAAAGTCTATGCCCATAGTTTTATCTCCTTCCTTTCACTCATCACCCTTATCTATTTTTCTAGATGTCTTCATCCTTTCTGCCCTCCTAATGGTATCTGACATTTATATGGTAATTTTTGGGAATCTGAACTAGAAAAACTACCACTGAACTAAAAACACATGTAGCAAATAGTGTCTATTCAGTATTTCTGTAAGAGAAATGGCAAGGGGTTACTAATAACTATTCTGTGTAAAAAGACTCTAGGGCGTACTTCATGAATAAGCCATGTTAGCATCAACTTATTAATTAAAATCATTGCACAGGAGAGGGAGCTCCATATTTGAGCCTCAGAGAATATTGAGATACTTCATCAAAATGCACTGATTCTTAAGATAGATGATGGAGTGTACTTCCTTGCTAAGGTTTTCCCTTCCGTCTGGATCAGACATAATAATCGGTTTCTAGAAAAAATCTGCCACTTTGCACACTTTTTGTTCCTTCCTCCTGTCTCTGTCTGGAAATTTATTCTCTTTCTTAGCTATCTTCTCCTTAAGGCTATCCTATTTCTGTTTCCTGCTCTTTACCTTATCCTCAAATGAATTAAACATAAAAAATATGAAAATATTCTTCAGAAATTTTGATTTTTTACATATATTGTTCCAGGTGATATAACAAGTTAAATATTAAGTCTTGTCAATTGTGGAGTTTTTTATATAGGAACATATATTTAAATATTTTTAAATTATTTCCCCATGGTAAATATTAGGAAAAAGGGGTTATCTGACAATAGCCAGTAAAATGGCATTTTTAATTCACAGGCTGCTAGTGGAAATGCAATAGTTCCTGAGAGAAGAAGGGAAAAAGAATAAGCATATGGTTTGCCAAAATAAACATGCTTAACCTCCTCCTTTCTGTGTCACAGTTTGAGGAACACAGAAAAGGACAGTGATATTTTCCTCTGAATTTGTTGTAAACTATCAGCTGGAACAATCAGTCCTTATAAATCATGTAAGCAGGGTACCTCAGTGGTGCAGGACAACTCTATTTTCAAAATAAAGCATTCCAGAAATAAAAAAAAAAGTAAAACCAAAATAAAAAATGGGTTAAAAAAGGATTTAAAGTCACAAATGTGGAATGCAGTGTTATACTTTAGAGGAACTTAGGTGTTCAAGATCTTCTAATGCTCTCACTATGTGAACAGAAAGGGACAGTGTACTTAAAGGGAATGTGATCTGTCAGTGGCAACAGATACTGAGGATCTGAGTACAAGCTCTGCTATTATCATACAAGTTATCAAAACAAAGAAGGAACCGAAGGAATATAAACCACAGAACAGATTCCTATACCTTTTGCATTTGATCTTGCTTTGTCTTTCACATTACTCAATAGAGAATTTCACCTCCTACATCTCCAAAGAGATGCTCCTGTGTGTAGCAGTTGAACAACAGTAGGCAGTGACAGTGGTGGTAATTCACACAATGATCAGTTGGTGACTGGGTAGTTAAGGTTTCTACGCAGCTAATTTTGAGTGTCTGCCCCCTTAAAAGTTAATCACTGGAAAATCATTGGAAAACTCATGTTCTCATTTATTCATCCTTGCAAGATAGATGTGAATGTTAGTAACCAATGACAATAACCATTTTCAAATTAAAACAGGGATGTAGGAACTTGGAATGTATGATGTCTGGAGTTAGACTAGCCACAGCAGAACATTAGGAGAAATAACTCATGCCTTGGTTGGAATGGATGAAGAAAGTGGAATGGCACTGTAAATAGATAGCAGACAGAGTGCAGTATTCTAGTGAGGTACACAGGGAAATAAGAGTTTGATGAGGGGAGTATGAGTTTGAAAGTCTAAGGAAAAGAGAAGTAAGAGGTAGTATGGAGTAAAAATAAAATAATAGATTTAGGAAAAGAGTTATATATTGGTGGAGATAGACACAGAAAGTATTGCTGTTCCTAGATTATGATTTTTTAGCAACACATGTAATTATTTCTGCTTGCCATAATCAGAAGACTATGCTATCCTTAAAAATCATACTTCAAAAAAACGAAGAAACAAATATCCTAAGACCCAAGTGTACCGACTAACTTGTCATGCATGTAAATATTTCCTAAATTCTTTGGGAATCAAGTATATGTAACTTGACTTAATGATAAAATAAATAATGTTGCTGAATTCTGCATTTGTGTACCTTGAGGTAAGAATAAAGCAATTGTAGTATTTTTTTTTTCATCAAATTCTTAAAATGAAGGGCACTTGTTACTTCTTTGCAGGCTAGAAAACTTATCACAAAGGACTGCACTACAGGAAAGGGAATTCGATCCAGGAGTTTTGTTTTTTATTATGAAATCCATCCATTTCCAATTACTAGTTTTTATGTTAGGGTATACTATAACAAATGTTCTCTGTATATACACATGGCTTTGCTTGTGAAAGAGAAAAATTGAAGTTACTACTGGGGTTTCTAAGAAAAATTATGGTTCAGGAAAGATTAATCTTTCATCGTCAATGTTTAGCTAACAAATAATCTTCATTTACAAATAAGAGTTACTCATTATTCAAGAGTTTTCAAAGTCAAACTATCCTTTTCAGACCAGTCAAACATCAAGCTTAAAATTTCAATTATAGTTTCTTATTGGTCAATTTTTTATTGTAATTAGAGTATTTATATAAATTTTCCCAAACAAAATGATAATTTTAAGCACTGTTTTGACCCAAACTCATTAAGAAGCTTTGCAGTGCAAAATGTTTCATAATGACTAGCTTTATAACCTTTTTAAAAAATTTTTTACACTATGAAAAAAAACATGTTGTCACCAAAACCCAAGTCATATTAAATACAGACAGGAAAAACTACTCAAAAATGCAGATTGCTTTGGTATGCTTTCCTAATGAAGCAAAATCTCCAAATAGTATTTCTTATTATTCTTTTAGAAATTATTTGATTATTGGAAAGAAGATATTTTATTTTACCTTTTTTTTGACTGGTTGCTTCTTTTTTTCCCCAAGAATGCCTGTAACTTCTTCACACAGAGATTTTATAAATTGTAGTTGTATTCTTTGTAGTCTGATATTATCAGGTCATTGTTTGTTCTTAATTAACTGAACATTCTGATATTACCTTTGCTAAGAGAAAATTAAAGTATGAATAAAGTTCTTGATATTGTCCTTTATTTTAATACATAAGAAACCAAAATAGATAACAAGATAAAATCCGGAAATGCTATATTTGCAGAAAAATATATATTGAAAAATCAATGTATTTTTTCATCTTGCTGCAGTCAAAAATGCATTTCACAGCATCTACTTGACCTTAGAAATTGAAATAATCTTAGATTATAGCTAATTCACTTGTTTTGTGTAGGATATTGGCAAACTTAATAAATGAGATAGCCTGATAATTACAGCTGTAGCTGGGATTTATATTTCACTTCTCAGTCATTGATCATTACTTCAAGGAATGATGCATGTACTCTGCCCTAGAATGTCCTTCCTCAAGGGAAAGTTCTAGACTGAGACAGAGTTCACTGAACAATCCAATGTATCTTAAAAAGTTTCTTAAGCAGGAGAAATTTTAGCTTTTCAAGTCCTTGATCTGTAGGTGCTTGACACTGTCAAACCAGATCACATATTCCTGTAAGACTTAATATTGTAGATAAAAGGGCTTTCTTTAGCCCTTTTTTCTGTTTTGGTGTGAGGAGAAAAGAAGGACATGGCTTATTCAATTTCCCCCATTTGTTACCACAGTTTAAAAATTTATCACAGTTCAAAATTTATTCATTTTTGGATAATCCTTTCAGGAATCCACTCTTCTTATTCAGGAAATATGGCTGGCAGTAAAAGACTATCCTAGCATTAAAAAACATCCCGCAAAAGAGACAAAAGCAGAGGTCCCTTCCTTGGACTAATTGAGAAAAGTAGCTCACTTTGGCAGAAAAAAAGGTCCTCACCATTATCAAGACAATGATGGCATGTAGTTTGTATTACTTTTCTATGGTAGTACCTGTGTATGAATGTTATTAGTAAGTAAAGATAATATTTTTCTTCAGTTATCAGATGTATGATAAATGAGACTGCTGGAATGATTATATTAAGAATGTCTGATTAAGATAAGCATAAATCCAATAAAGGATGGGTTTTTTGACATGGCAAAATGCATGACAAAAAGTTTTGAGTTGCAGCACTGGTGAAAACAAGTACCTCCAAAAAGAATTAAGAGTCAGAATCTGCGTGTGAAAACTGATGCATCGTGTATTTAGAAAATAGATTGACCAGTGATAAGAGAAAATGACAAAGCAGCATAATGAAACGGTAATTAATACTGGTAACATTTTAAGTAGAATCAGGAGCTGACCTCTCTGGGGAACAGTGACAGGACCTGAAACAATGGCATGAAGCTGTGTCAGGAGAGGTTTAGGTTGGAAATTAGGAAAAGGCTCTCCACCCAGGGGATGGTTGGGCACTAGAACAAGCTCCCCAGGGAACTGGTCACAGCACCAAGACTAAAGTAGATTACAGTTACTTTACTGTACAACTAGCTACTTAGTGAAATAATGGATTTTTAAAGAATTGATAGCTTAGATAATCTGCTTGCTGATCAAAAGGGATAATACAAACCATCAGTGATAGCCTGTAGGCTATTCAAATATTTGAGACCAAATACATAATAAAACAGTTGTGATCACTATTTGGTGTTAGTACAAAATTTAAAAAAAACAAAAAAAACCCAAGCCGAACCAAACCAAACCAAACCAAACCAAAAACAAAACAAAACAAAAACAAACCAAAAAACCCCCAAAAAGACAACAAAACAAACAAACAAACAAATAAACAAACAATACAAACCCCACCAAAAAAAAAAAAAAAAAAAAAAAAAAAAAAAAAAAAAAAAAAAAGAGAAAAGAAATCACATTGCTTCAAAGCACATTAAATATTACAGTTTGTACCTGAATTGCAAGTCCTACCTTTACTGAAAGATATTGGCTACCTCCCTGACTTGCACATTTCGTATTTTTTGCTATCTAGGTGTTCAATATTAATCAAAGTGTAGAGAACACAAGTTGGGGTAATAGCTATTTTTGGAGCACTCATTTTGAAATTAGAAAAAGGACAATCAAATCTCTGAAGATTAATAGGATTTGAAGAATTTTTTTTATTCAAAATGAGCTGCAAAATACTTTTTAGAGCACCACTTTAAATGATAAATATAAATGAAGCCCTGCTGTGACTGTCTGTGGTGAAAACTTTAGCCTGATAAAAATTATTCACATAGAAATACTGACCTCCCTCTCATTTTATAATCTGTTCCATATTGAACTTTATGGTTTGGACTGAAATAAAATCAGAGCATCACAGAATATAAAAATGTTGCGAAGTTACATAAAATAATCAAGTCAATGCTGACAGCAGTTTAAAAAAACAGTATTGCTTGAAGACCTATCATTGCCCAAGAAAAGCTTTCTTTGTGAAACAGTTTAAATAAAATAAAATGCTGGAAAAAGTATTTTTCTTGCAGTAGTTTTTATGACATTTAATTATCTACTTTTCCTTTAGGGAATTTTGTTTTCAAAGTTAATATCTTACATTAATAGTTGCTGAAAAGATATGTTTTGGTTTTTTTTAAGGATTGTACTGGTGAATTACCATCTTGCTGGGAATCTAGTATGTTGTAGTAAATCATATGATGCTCTAAAATTTGATACGGTACCTTTACACTCTGTTATAGGCCTTACTTTTGAATTAAGTCTGGTAAATTTATGCTGAAATTCAATAGTGTTCCTGAGATCATCATACTAATTCATTTGGAAGGTTGTTTAATTACAAATTCCACAAGGCAAGAGACAATAATTTTTAGTGCTGCTTGCCTTTCAAGGAGATAAAATTTTCTTTTGATCTATAACCTTTTCAAATTTTCTCATTTCACTACCTATAGCTTGCATTTCATTAATTATAGCTTGCATTTTACTCAAAAAAAGTAAAGCTGAAATGTCAGATGGTCTTGAAGTAAGCATATTCAGATATTTGTTTCTATTCTCATGTCCTGAAAAAATACAGGGACTAAAAATGGGACATTTTCAGTGTATATATCATGTATGACAATCACTGGCAAAAGAAATTTAAAAAAAAAATAAAAACTATACAGAAAATAGCATAAGCACATAAATTGCTTTAATGATCCACAGTATTGATGGAGCAATAGGTAGGATGAAACTAAGATGTTTTCTATAATAAATCTAATTCAGTGAAACCTACTGCTTCCTTTTAGATCAGTGGATCAACTGAAGATACCATTTTCATTGTCAAAAATATTATAATGCATTTATCAATGCAAGTACTGCAGCATGTATCTCTATGAAACTGTAGACCTATGTATATCTAACCACTGCTGCTGGTCTGATGAAGCTGGAAAAGGAGGAAATTTCTAAGGAGCAGACTTTGGTGAGTTATTATTTTTTGATCTGTCTGTCTGAACTTTGGGTACAATAAATAGGGATTTAATAAAGGTGAAACAATATTGATATTTCAATAGAACTTGACTACTGTAACTGTTAAGGAAATGTGTCAAAATGAGAAGAGAAATTTACATCTTATTTAATTATGATAATGGAAGAAAGGGGAAGAAAAAATACCCCAACAACTCCAATGAAAACGCAAAACTTGAGATATTTCACTAATGTGAAAATTATATCCTATTTGCTCACAGCAGGTAATATTTTCAAACATAGCTGAAGTATGTTCTAATGGATTCTGGAATGAAACCAACCTGTTAGATTCAGTATTGAGGGTCTCATGTTTGACAATTATTTCTTTATGGAAATATAAAAGATTAAAATTCAAACAATTTCTTTGTTCTGCAAGCTTTTGTTCAAAATCACACTATATTTGAATTATAAATTCCATACCCTGGGTTCATATAATTTACAGCAGCAAGTTGACTACAGTCATATGTATATAACAAATTATTAAAATACACACGAGAACTGGAAAATATATTTTAAGAAATTGACAGCATTTATATTATTGAAGAAACGAATGTTCAGTATTTACATGTTTTTTAAACAAAATTGAAATTCCTTTCCCAGTGTTTTTAGTTGGATTTTTTTTCTGAAGTAATCAATGATATTGCATATTTTGTATCAAAATATTGCTTTTAATATTGATAAGAAATCATTTGATAAATGTCCTCGAAGGAAAGTACATACCTATTTCTTTCACAGGAAGTTTATTCACGATCTAATGTCCTTTATGTTATTTCTATCATTGTAAAGGTAGATAATAAGAACTATATTTTACCTCTAAGTTGCACTATTTCCCTTCTGGCCCACAGTATGAAACAGATTGTGCAATAATGCTTCCAGAATGACTTCTATTATAATGACTTTTAGATCCATTAAGTTAGGATAAAAAAGGATTCCCTTTGAGCTAATCATTTAAGCCATTACAAAATGCTCTGTAGAGAACAGACCTACTGAGAAATGAGCTGGTCAAGCTACTAACTCATCTTTCTATTGCATTCACTGAGGCATCAGACAGCATTCATTTAACTGTTTATTACAAGATTTTTTGTCCTTCTACTGATATTTCTAGAGTGGAATTTGCATTTCCATGCACACATATACACACAAATATAATTATGTGTGGTGTCTGTGCATGTATGTGTATATATATATATGTGTGTGTGTGTATGTATATGTGTGTGTGCCTGTGTGTGTGTGTGTGTATATATATATGTATGCATATATACATATATAGTGTCCTTAACAGTCCTTGAATCATTAAATTCAGGGAAAACAATGACCATCAAATTCATTAATGACAGATAATCATGTTTTTTATGATGGATAATATAAAATGATTTTCATATAAAAAATGCCATGAAAAGTCTAATGAATTATGACAATATGAACTATTTATATATTCAGAAAAATAATGTTTTATTTCCTGTTGAGGGTCATAGTAATGGAGTATGAGACGAGTCATTTCATCTAACTGTGCTCATGTTATGTATCAGTACATTTCACACATTCTGAGGTTGTTATTCTTGCGGTGTAGATGTCAGCATATGCCATAATCATGTGTATGTATATATCTGTGGGCCAGTTAGAGAGTCATCATAAAGTGACATAAATCAGGATGCCACGTGAGATCCTGCTAACTGACTTTTCACCAAAACCACTTTTTTATTTTTATGATTCACATATCTAGAATAATGGTAGCACACAGGCCAAATTCAATAGATAATCATAATTTTCATGTTATTTCCTTTTCATAGTAGCCTAATCTTCTGGTTTTCAGAGAAATTTCAGTCCACAGTCCAAGCCTTCAAAACAACAAACAAAATCCCAAACCCTGTTACAAAACATAACTTTGTTTTTTCCTGAGACCATTTTCCAAAAATTTCGAGCAGCACATATCTGCAGCCTTGGGATGCTTTCTAGCCAAAAAGCAATAATGTTGCTACTTACATGCATATGTATTTAATTATTGCTACTAATTTTCATACTTGCAAAGAAAGAACCTCCAAACTAATGAGCAAAATGAAGTTTAGATTGTCCTTATCCGAGAAGGCAATGGATACACTTCAGTTTAACAATGACAAAATCATTTTATGCCTATAAACTCAGTTTTTCCTCTGAAATCTTCATTAAGACAATAAAACTAGGGATATTGGTTTGAAGTTTTCTTTTAACAACATCATAGAGCCACTGAAATCAGTAGTGAAGCTCTTGATATCCTTAATAGTGCTTCAATGGATTTTTCAGATTTAAGCTTTGCCCTTTCTTTTCCCACCGCATAAAGACTTTTTCAATGCTAGAAAAATTCTGTCTTTTTATATGTTTTGAACCTGATCACAAAAAAACATCCATGTCTGGACCTGTGGGTGTACAGAGGTGAAGTATAATCTTGACTGGAGTTCTGGACAATTGCAAACAGTTGCTAGATCTGGAACATAGAGGGGGAAAGAAAATGCTTGTAGTGATAAATTTTTAGGCTTTCTCAAAAAAGATTTTTAAATTTTCTTATATATGAACAAGATATCACTGCATTAGTGTATGCTTTTATTGATTCTAGTAAGCCATTTTCTAAATGCAGATTGCAGAATGTAGTATATTTTCAGCTAGACAGTTAGTATTATAGTCTTCTTTTAGATTTCAAGTGAAAATGGACTTTTTCCAGAACCTCCGTTTTTTCTTTCTTCTCTGGCAAAATAACCTGAAAAAATACTGACATCAAATGTAAAGACTATTGATACATATAGAGGTGATACCTGAGAGATATCCTATAGTAAGTGAGAACTTCTGTTGTATGTGAAGGTCAGAGTTGGATCAGTTCTACCTAACACATAACTCTCATTTTCCCCTACATTTTTTGCTTACTATATTGGCCCTCTTGAATTTTCCTAGTGGAAATAGGTTAGTGAAATGTGATTAGCATCCTTGAGTATCCTTTGAAGTACTAACTGTCTACTTGCAAGCCTATTTAGAGGTCACAAAATCACAGAATCATTTATGTTGGAAAAGACTTCGAAGACCACTGAGTCCAACATCACTAGGCCATATCCCCAGGTGCCATATCCCACTTTCCTGGGTAGCCTTTTCCCATGCCTGATCTCTGTTCCAGTGAAGAACTTTTTTCTAATATTTAATCTAAAGCGCCCCCTGGAGCTAGTTGCGGCTATTTACTTAGGATGCCGCTGGCCTTCTTGGCCATCTGTTAAAACTCTTTGTTACAGGTTGCAGCTATCATTTCATACTGGAGATACGAAAAGTTAGCAGAGAACACTGATAAATGGCTGGTCTTTAAAGTGGCAACAACTTTGTGAAGATTTGGTGGTTCTGTTGTAAAGTGGTCATTTCCTTTGAAGGATAAAGGCAGAGAGGTTGAAGAGATTTAATTTCACCTGGCTTAGATTTTCCTGATGAAGGCATCTGCTTCGTAGCTGGTTGCCCTATCATCAGGTGTAGTTAAAGGAAAAAAGCACAGTAATTTCACTATTATAAGCCACACCTTTTTCATTGAAGAATCCAGCCTACCCCAGTAGTACAGCTTATATTCAGGTGCGGTTTATCTATGGACAAATCCCAGTGAAATGCCAACCCGGAAGTGAGAGCCAGCAGGGGAGGGCACCTGGGGCTGCCTTTAAAGGCTTCACTGGTCTATGAAAACTGTTGCAACTTGAGCACCTGACACCAAACCCAGCTGGCAGTGATTCTGTTACTAATTTGTTACTTTGTTACACATGGATCCTCACTAAAAAAAAAAAAAAAAAAAAAAAAAAAAAAAAAAAAAAAAAAATGGTGCGGCTTATATTCAGGTGCGGCTTATCTATGGACAAATCCAGTGGTCTACCCGGCTACCGGGAGGTGCGGCTTATAATCAGGTGCGCCTTATAATTGTGAAATTACTGCAGTCAATTACACTGAAAGTAGGATTCATCTGATTCATTCACTCTGTCTCTTTCTACTTCCTGATAATTGATCTATTCTATAAAACTACCTTTCCCTTCTCCCAGTTGTTGAGCTGTCAGTGGTTTGAGGCCAAGTTTTGATGGAGAAGGCCTGCTGAGTAGAGCCATTCAAGATAAGAAATATAAAATTTGAGAAGCAAGATTGCCAGTGTAAGGATAATCTGCGACACAATGACTCCAGAAAACAAAACAACGCCATGAAACACACCTCCTTCGAAAAAAACCCAAACAAAAAATAAATTGAAACAACTTAAACAAACCCCCAAGAAACAAAACAAAATAAACAAAATCTCCAACATGGATGCAAAGAGATAAACAGGAAGTCTCAAGATGGCAATTTAGGCACACTAAAAATAAGGCTTTATGCAGGGGCAGCAAAACTTGAACCAGGTGACAGCTGCCCAGTAAAGACCTTTAGGACACAGGATTCAAAATCATTCAAGATATGCATTTATCTGTTCTCACAATGTACTGTCTTTGTCTTTTAAAACTGTGTCATTTGGCATCCCTTAAAATATATGAAAGATGTTCAACATACTGGCAGAGAAAGTAGTGAGATTCCTAAGTGGTTATTAGAGGCTCCTGTCCACCTTGCCCAGGAAGATTTCCAGGAAAGCAAAGAGGCAAAGAAAACAATGAACCTACCCAAATGTACAAACCAGAAAATATTCAGGAGTAAGCACCACACTGGTATGTAAGAAGAAATATCTATTCAAAAGGAATACCTTCTAAGTATGACAAAATATTTAAATTTATTGGAAAAAAATCCTTTAACACTGGTGCTATCACTGGTAGGTTAGCTTATACAAATGTAGTGATAAAAAATCCAACGAGGAGGTTAACCTCAGTGATCTCAATTGCTTATGTAAGAGAGAACCACAAATCATAGAATCATGAATCATAGAACTATTTGGTTTGAAGGAACATAAAAGATCATCTGGTTCCAACACTCCTGCCACAGGCAGGCACAGATATTTCAAGTTTTCCAGGTCCCCATCTAACCTGACCTAAAATAGAGGCCAGATATTTCTTTATTAAAGAATTCTGAGAAAATTGCTATATGAATGCATGGGATCACTATGTTCAGCAATGCAGATAAACAGAAAAATGCAGTAGCTGTATAAAGAAGGATGAAAACATGTGAGCAGTTGTGAATGAAATAGCTAAATTTGGAAATAAAAGCTACTTTAAGAAATTGAAGCAAATTAATTGAATAGCAGATGAAAACTAGAGGGGGTATATTGAAGTAACAAATTAACCTCCTTCCAACATTTCCTTCTTAAGAAAACTTCTTTATTTTTTATTTCAGACAAAGGCAATGCTTTATCTAAACTACTTTATCTGGACTTCAGTAGAGCAGCTGATATATTGCCAGGGGAGGTGTTATTAATTGAGATGAAGAAGATTAAGATTAATGTAAGAATAGATGAACCATTCAGTCTGTACTGAATAAGAAATGACTGGTAAGGAAGTGTGCTATTAGAAAGGTTCCAAAAGCCTTATATGTGGATTTGCTTTTGCTTTATATTTAGTTCATACTATATTTAATGCATTGAGCACAAAAGAATTGAGATAATGCTGATGACACAACACTGGGATGAACCAATAAAAGGAAATACAAACAGGGTCAGCTAAAGGACATCAATAATACAACTGAGTTAAAAGCTATATAGCAGTAAAAATCTGATACTTGAGAGCTAACAATAAAACATTTTGTAGCAAGGTGAGAGCTCAGACAGAGATATGGAAGGTGGAAGAATATTCTGTATCTAGGTATTAGTATATCACAGAATGTTGCAATCTTTTTCCCCTGTAAATTTCTTACAGACACAAGAAAATCTGATTTTGTTCCTTCTGAAACATCGCCTTCCAATCTGATCACCTCTGTTCAGGTAAGTTACCTTCCGAAGAAGGTAAAGAGAAATTCCACTTCTGATGAATTGAGGAATTAAACTAGTTTGTATTTCAAGATTAAAATATCTTGACCTAACAAATTAAATACTCTAGATAGATGTGTTTATATAGTACAAACAGAGACTTCTCTATATTCTACATACTGTATGTTTCTATTGCATATTTTTTTATTTCACATTGTCTCATCAGTTTGCTCAATCCCATGAGCTCTTTTAGCATTCCATACCCATAGGATTGCACCTTCATCTATTTCTAAGTGCAGATTTGCCTACAATTTCTTGATTCCCATCAATCAGTGGAAGTGAAAAAGTGGAAAATGGAGAAAAAGAAGCCTTGAAATACATCTCAATATTTTTGCAAATTCGGAAACTTTTAATACAAACAGAAACCTAGCGAAAATCAGAGAAAAATAGCCCAAATTATTTACATCTCGGCTCCAATCCCTCTCAAGACTTGCCGTTTGAAAATAATCCAATTCGATCGGCCGTTTGTGAAATGCAGGGTTCTGTGTTTCCACATAATTCTCTGTATCCCTGTGCCGAGATCTCCCTACAGCCGTTCGCTGAAAACTTTAAGCCCAGGTCTCCTGCCCAGAGAGACAAAGACAAAGGGATAATGGCGACCCCGGGAAGCATGGTTAGTCACGTGGTGTGGGAAGCACCGAGCTCTGCCGCAGTCTGGGGTCTAATGAATCAAGTTACACAGAAGCCACCACCCTATAGGGGGGCGGGGCCTCACACAGAGCTCCACGCAGATGGGCGGAGTTTTCCTTCTAGCCTGGCAAATTTACAGTTTACAGAGCAGCATACACACATGCAGGATTTTAACAACACAGCAGAAAAAATTCCAACCATTGCTCCGGTGGTATATCTTGGTCGGAGAAATGGAAAAAGGGCATATGAACCACTATCATACCAGGATAAGAAGGAATTATGTAAAATACAAAGAGAATTTGGTAGAAATAGTGAGATTTTTAAAAATATTATGAAAGCTACTTTTAGCTCAAATGAGATGATACCACTTGATGTGAAAGAATTATTCAGATGTTTGTTGTCTCCATCAGAATATGATTTGTGGGAAAATATATGGAAAAAATCTTTAAGAGTGCTTTTGCAGGAATTAAAACAAAATCCTAATGATTCTGTAGATACAGAAAATAATGAAATAACACATGACCATTTGTGTGGGGAAGGAGAATTTCAATGTCCAGAAAAACAAACTCGTGTTTTGTCTAAATCTGTTTTAGATAAAATTTGTACGGTTGCAGAACAGGCTTTTAACCAGTTACCAACCACAGAATTTAAAGGCAGTTATGTTAACATTAAACAATTTCCTTCGGAAAGTTTTTTGCAGTTTATAGATCGTCTTCGGGTGCAGGTGGAGAGACAGGTTCCAGATCCAATAGTGAGAGCTGAGTTGGTCAAAGAGCTAGCTCAGAGAAACTCTAATGAGGTCTGTCGTAGCTTGCCATTAGAACCTCCTCCAACCCTAGCACAGATGATTGAAATAT
>VRYO01002772.1:47985042-47999438 GCA_009812075.1 Sialia sialis | reverse complement strand
GAGCATTTGCTTCAAAGTAATGCCAGCCTTCAATTGTCTCTGGACAGCTACAGTGGACAAATATCAGTCCATGCCCCGGCACACAAGCTAAATTATTTTCTCCTTAACAATGTTAGCTCCTAAATTAGAGGAATTTTCCCTTCTTTTGCTTTAATTTTCTTTACTTCTTCTGTAATTTTTGAAAGCCTATTTTATACCCACTCAAGCAAAAATCTGAGACAGTTTTGGCAGCCCTTTACTACTCCATTTCTCCTTTCACATATTTCTATAGCAATATTGCAATTTTACAGGATCTCCCAAGGAAGACTAGGTTTAACTACACACAGTTTTCAAAAGCAGACCAAAGATTTTATTATGACTCATTTGTTCTGGACAGTTTACTGAGCGTGAGAGAAGCTGAAAGCAATGCTCAATCTCTCAGGATTTTCCCCTTACATTTGTTACTTTATTTAAAAGACAAAAAAAAAAAAAAAGCCTTCAGCTACTTCCACAAAAAGGAGATCATGTTATTCTATGACAAAATCTATCATATAAATTAAACACTCAATGTTCCACAGTTCTTTGTAAAAAAGAACTGAAAGAAATGGTAAGAAAACCAGAAGGCTGAGGAATGATGGATTTGCTTCTGGTTTACAGTAAATCCAATCTATGGAAGAATGAATAACTGAAAATTTGCTGGTTATGATGTCCAAGCAGCCTGGAATGTGCCAACAGTAAAATAAATTAAAGCATTAGGTACATTGTTCAGCTTGATGGCTGTATACTTCTGCAAGTGTATGGCTTTGCATTAGTTTAATTATTTTGTCACCTATTTTTTTTCAATATTACACAGAATTTCACTCAAATTTCCAAAGTTGGGCAACATTCTAATGTGAAAATTCACCAAAAGTCTGTGTAGCTTTCACCCTCTAGGTACCTGTCTTTCTGTGACAGAAACTTAAGTAACAACCAGAAAGTTCGAAGATGTCATCACAATGACCACAGACTACAAGATTTATTTTGTTTAATTCCTATGGTGTTTACAAGCTAAATATTTTTTTCCTTTGAGTCTTCTGAGAAATCTTAGATGAAAGACCTTCTGTGAGCATTGTTAATACATGTAATAATAATTGAATCCACTATAAAGCAGAATAGCCACAATTAAATATATTTAATTATACATGCAAAGCAAAGCTCTATTGTCTAAAGTCTTTCCGATAGTAGTACAGTGCTTAAAGAAATAGACCTGAATATGAAATATTTCTACCTTCATTCTTCCTTCTGAATTGCTTTATGAGTGTTTTGGTATTTGCATATTTTATTTGATGGCTTTTTAATAAAAAATGTGAAAGAGTATCCCAGTAAAAAGCTGTGTTCTAGGTTTCCTTTTCCCTCTTCCTTTCCCTCCATGCAGGGGTTACTTAGGTCTGAGTTTCAGTGTCAGAGATTTTCGGGATTGATTTGGTTTTTGTTGGTCGCATGGGACTTTCTTATTTTTTGTCACAGTGATTGAGGTGCAAAAAGAAGATTAGGAAATGTCCCAAATCTGTAATTTTTTGCTGCGGCTCTTTACTTGGAAAGTCTTTTGCTGACAGGAAGAGCCATTAACCCCAATTCATTAACTCTAAATAAACTTTCACAATACAAAGATAATGACAAGCATATTTTAAACCTGTGTAATATGGTCTTAGTAAGTAGTGAACTCAAGAAAGGTAACTATCCAAAGAAATGAAAAGTGAGAAATCTTTGTTAAGCCTCTTACTTTCAGTATGCAGTTCAGCTAATATTTACACTTCTTACCTTGAGGTTAGCAGTACCTGAAGTGTTATTCAATGTGCTATAAAAACTGTCTCTGCTCTGCACCTAAATTGCAAATGAGTAAACAATTTCAGATGTCAAATCTCAAGAAGTATTCCCATTTGAATACTAACCTAAATTCTGAGCATGCAATATTGTTACACAATGAAGGCAGACTCCTGAGGACTTAATAGGAACTATCTCTTGTTTTGCACAAAGAATTATTTTTATTACTCCTGTACTTAATGAAACATAAACTCCTGATTTCTGTTTATAGATTATCTTTTTTCCCAAAAGGAGAAGTGATTGCAGATGTTACCTCATCTACCTGGTTTACCTTTTCTGATGTCACACTTTTCTTTTTAAATGTAGTTAACACTGGCATTCAATATCAAAACAAAAAATGGATTTCTTGGGATTATCGTGATTACAGTACCCATGTCAAATAGTGAAGTGAGGAAAGAACATAAAATATCATGACCACAATGAACTCAAATCACTGCCCTTTCTTTAACAATGACATTTAAAAATAAGCTCAGTCTGACATGGTTGTTTTTTCTAAGGTTAAATATTTTGGTGACATAAATGAGTTTTGTCATAAAAATTTAATAATCAAACTTGTAGCATATAGTTAATATGATTCCAATAAAAAAGGAAGGATGGACATGGTTTGATTGTTTTCATTGTTCCTTTTGAAGATTTTGTTGTGGTTTTGTGTATTTGAGGTTGTTTGTATTTTGCGTCTTATTTTATTTTATTTGCCTAAAATAATATTCTATGCTATGTATGCTATGCGAATATGTTTGCCTAAATTAACATTGTATGGGATAGCATTTATTTTGTCTGTCTATCTATCTATCTACATATTTTTCTATCTATTTATATCTCTATGATATATCTTTTTAATATGTCTGATCATGAAATTTCATGCTATCTAGGTTTAGCCAGCTTCAGGCATACATAAGAGTCCTGGCCATAACTTCAAAATTACATGATTGTACTCATGATATTGTATTCATATATTCTCTCTCTCATAAACACTTTTTCTTTTATTTTTTCCCCCACTCCTTATATGTGCAATATCCAGAGAAGGACAGGAACATGGTACGAGAGATTTTTTACTCGAAGGGCTAGAGATCCTAATTATCCTGTAACACATATCAGCAAGTAAATCTAGATATGTGCTAACAGTACATTACACTGTCATTTTGAATTACATTCCATTTCCCTTCTTTTTGTTATTCAGATGGCATATTTACTAGGTTTTTTACAGGATCCACGCTAGGGAAAAACAGGTACATCACTTCAACATTACAGTTATAAATGAGATGATTTGTGAGTCAGTTTTCTTACAACCTTTGGCAAATGACAAGTATATTTCAACAGTTTCAGAGCATTCAGACATGTAATTTATTCATCTTTTAGTTACAGGATTGTTCCCCAAACCCACATAGACCTGGCAAGGATGTTTAATGCAGAAGGATTTAAATAACCTCATCAATGCTGTTTGAAATAAAAAAAAAAATAATAAAAAAATAAAATAAAAAATAAAATAAAAAATAAAATAAAACAAAATAAATAAAATAAAGAGTTTCTATGAAGATAGAAATAATTGAATCAGAAAGTCTGAGATTGATGAGAATTGATAATGAATGGAAATATCTTTATGTGGAGGTACCAGCAGGAGCATACAGAGGAAAAGGGTCTCAATGTGTCCATGGCACCAAGATTAGCAAGTTTTTAGCACCCCTGCATATCTATTTGCATTTTCAAAGAGCACACGGGTTTGGACAGTATTGGGACATTATTGGCTCACATATATGTACCAGGATAGATACACAGCCAGCTCTGGAAGGGTTAGAAGAAAGTTTGGCTGAAATCTGTTGTTTTCCACACCATTGCAAATGATCCATCCTAACATCTGGAGCACTGAGGTGGCCAGACGCCAGCCAGACAGCTGGAGCACTCCTGCCCTGTTGTGTGTAAAGGTGTGTAATGAGTATCCACTAAACTACAGAGAGCAAGTTAAAGGTCTGTGTCATGGAAATAGGGCACTTCAGCCACAGAGGCACACAGTGAAGTAAAACCTGCAAGGTAGTACTGAACCAGACTTCACCTCATACACTATTCATGTATCAGGCCAGTCTGCATCAATAAACTTTGTAAATGCAAACATTTTGCTCCAGGTGCCCAGGAACAAAGTATTACTCCTAGAATGTTTTCCAGGACCTTTATAAAGACCCTTTCTTAAGGACACAGTAATAATAACAATAACCAGGTTAATACTATTAGGAGAGAAGTATATAAAGCACAGGGACTCAAGTGGTGGCTTACTGGCCCATTTCACAAAAGAAAGGCTTTGGGTTATATATATGTAAATGAATAGAGAGCATTTTTTAGGCAGAGAGCCTGTTCTTGTCACTTCTAATCTGCAATAAAAATTCATCATGTGAGAAATATGCATGAGGATTTGAATGGGCATGCCTCCAGTGTATTATCATAACACAGGGAGTGCAAACCATCTTTCTTAAAGAAGGGAGGGCTATCTGAAAACAGTTGACACACAAAATGTCTCCATAGTGGCATTCAAACACAGAAGTTCTTTGAAAATGGAGATGAATGGGGATCAATGTGCTATCTGATCAACTACTTCTAGTCTGTCACATCTGTAGTCAGCTTTCTTTGGCACTGTAGGTACCTTCATGCTCCAGGCTGCTTCTAAATTGCTAAAAAAAATGAGTACCAAAAGACAAAATTGGAAGGCTGCCATATGCAACAGTCTTTCCAACTTTATAGCAACTGTGGTTTACTTATTTACAAACTTGGTTTAGAAAAATTGCTGAGAGTTTGCTTTTTTTACCACTCCATTAAAAATTCATTCTTCTCCTTATTTTTCCTGACCAAAAAGTCTCTCACAGTAGAGCTTAATGTTAGTTACAGAAATCTAGAACTGTTTTTTGTTTATTTTTTTGTTTCTAATTGCAACAAACTTTTAACATTTCATTATTAACTGAGTAAACTTTGGCACCATTTCCACAAAGAAACATGGAAATGGTCAAGGCCTGAGCACATAGCACTGCCTAAACCCAAACCTATCTCAAGAGCAGTACTCTTCTGCAGAGAAAAACTGTGATGCTTATGTGTGGACTTTATCATTATTTCCTACCCTTCTGTTGATCTCACTGCAATTGTTGGGAGTTTAATTTCTGCACTCCCACCTTCCATACTGCAGAAGTTGTAAATACAGTTTTCTGCATGGAAAATCAATATCATCCATCTGCACAAAGATATGTTTCTCCTCTTTCAGTGGCCTTTTAACAGAGTTACATTTATTGTCCACTAAAAAAAAAAAAAAAAAAAAAAATTAATAACGAAAATCTAATGAAATGAAAGGGAAAAGGAGAAAATCCTCTGAGGAGTGCCTAGTCAGAACATATGGGAAATTATAAAATCTTTGTGAATATGATGCTTTAATGAGTAAAATAAGGTAATGAATTTTTCAGAAATTTGTCTCTTCATGAAATGCCACATCAACAGAGAGATTATCAGACTATTGAAATCCATGAAGAATGAATATCAGCAAATCAATTTATATAAAATAAAGAAAAAGCATAAATATTTTTTAAAAAGCAGCACTAATTGCCACATTAACAATTCTGCTTGGCAAAACAGTGTTCTGAAGGCAAAATAAGACAATTGAAGGCAGTTACAGACCTTCTAAATCACCTCAAACCTCCTCCAACATGACTCTTCTGTTTCCTTCTGTTATCAGCCTTACATGCCTGAAAATTAATCTCCCCCCACAAACAAACAAATTTCAATCAGTGTGTTGCTGTCAGTGTAGGGAAACAGAGCAACCAGATACAGTGGTAGACCATGAGTGCTGCTTCTACTACAGTTTAGGCTTAGATTAGCCCTACCTAATCTCGCAAGAACAAAACGAGTTTGGCTGGATTTTATTTTTTTTTTTTTTTAATAAGCATTTCTAGGAAATTTTCCTATCCAATCTTAATTTTTGCACCAATGAACATCTGAAGTTTAGGAGTTAATGTAAATTATAGGTAGCAGAAAATTGAAAGTGTTTTCTGGTGGAAATTCTGCTGCTTGGAAAACTGACTGGAGTAGGAGGAAGCCAAACACATCCATCACTGATGAATAAAAGGTAAGAAAATGTACTGGAATATTTTGTTTTCAGACCACTGAACTACTTTTTTACAATATCAAAGCTTTGGGGTTTTTTAAAATGTTGTAGTCTTTGAATTTTTTTATCTTCTACATATAAAATGTACATTACTGATCAATTAAGAAATTGAAACATTTTAATCTTAGTGAAGCAAAATACTTCTATAAACTTGCATTTAAATTCTCTGTTAAATTCTGTAACTCATAGAAACCTTTGAAAATTCATGAGAAATTCTTTCTATGAAAAATATTGGACTAGATCTAAAAGGGATATCTCAAAATGCATATAGAAAATTTATTTTGAAACAGATTTATTTAAAAGTCAAGTTCAAGTGATACACAAGTATTCAGACCAGATTTTAAAGCCTATTGACAGCATGACTTATGCCTCTGGCAAGATGTATTGTCATAATTCTTGTAGTCAAATTGTCTTTCAAGTAAATCTATTACTTTTCCAGTATATTAAAAAATGGAAATATGGCTAAAAAGCAATGTTTTTCATCATGTGCTTTGTAGCAAGCATGGAGAAAGAGCTTGCAAATTTGTGAGATACTTCACATAAGATTCTTCTCCAGCTGTCTATCTGCAGAAAAAAATCTTATTGTATAAAACCAGAAATTGTTGAAATACTGTATTGCTCTCATGCACATAATTTCTTTCACAGTAGGTTTAAAAAAAAAAGTAGTTCTGAAAAAATGTCATGAGCAGACATCTATGTCAATCCTGTATGAGGCTTACCTGCCTTGCATGAAGCAGATTTGTTTGTCTGAATGGTCTGAAATCTCAGAATGGGTTTGGGAAGAACTATTTAGTTGTGAAGACAGTGAAAAATTTTAAATTTAATTTTAAAATTAGCTATTATCTTATTTTAAAATTGTAGGTAGTGTATGATATGTATTACACAGAAGACTTCCTATTCACTACAGTGAAATTAGTCAAATTCAGACTTTCCACATTTTTCTTCTTTAATTCAAAGAACAAAATTAAGTTAGAAACATGGAAATTTTTTTTCACTAAGTTATTTAAAGCTACTTTAGCAAACACTGTGACATTATAAGAAACCACACAGACTAAGAATTGAGGAAAAAAACACACAGATGTATTGGAGAGTTAATTGATTTTGCCTGTAAGTGAATTAAAAGTCTGAAGTTTAATTTTAGACTTGGATCACATGGCAAGCCGGACAGAAAATTCCATGCATTTACTGAAATAGTATGAATAATGTTCTCAAAGTTTAATATCGTTACTGTCTCAGTTTATTATGCCATAATAAATTGTAGTCTTCTGTGATTTTAGAATAAGAATGCTAAATTTTAAGCCAATAATGTGTTAACCATAACCAAACACTGTGATTCTGTTATTTCTCGTAGTGCTCCTTGGTTCATAACTCAAACAAATGTTTTACCTCTGTGTATATTCCATCGGGACGACAGTTACTCATTCATATCTTCTCTGCTGAAGTTAGAAATACAGTAATCTTCTGTCATTGTGTGAAGACAGTATCTCAATGCACAGCGAGCAAAATTATTCTTACTGACAAGGTTAATGTACCAAAATCAGGTACATTCTTGGCTGAGTACTGTCAAATACTCTTGATCTGCCATAACCCTTTGAGACTCCAGGTGGAATGAAATGGAAAGCAATTTAATTAAATGTGCTGGGAATGTAATCAGAGACATTATGTATTTGAGGAAGAAATCTGGTTTGGAGGAACTGTATTACACTGGGAAATTATCCTTACTAGTAAACAGTGTATGCGTTGGCACAGGTGAACACTGTAAGCATAAGGACAATACATAGATATTTAATACAATCACAAATTAAATATCTGATACTAAATCTGAGTATTTTTAAACAAAATACATTTGTTGGACTTTCATAGCATATGTAAGTATGTTTCATTAACATATTGTAGTTTCATGACATTGTAATGTAGGTGTAGCTGTGTGTAGCTAAATGTAGGTATGGTTAATTTAAAAAATTTATTAGCCCAGAGTTATTGTCAGGTTAGTCTGATAATGTAAAATTTGTCAGGAAAGTTTTGGAATGGAAAAACTCTAGATGCACAAGTTTCCATTTACAATTTCCTAAACCATATGGAGATTAAAAATAATTATAAGAACTATCTGCATTGAGAAAATATTGGAGATTTTTCTGTTCATCACTTTTTATTTTCACAAAATCATGATCAATAAAAACCAAAAACAAATCTGTTATTTTCAACTGGATATTTGAATATGAGAACAAATAGGTATCATCTATGTCCTGCTATTATGTATTCAGGCTTTTCACTCTTGTTACCTCATACAGATGACTCTGGTTTTATTCGCACCACAACAGAAAACAGACAGATTGTCTTTTATAGGCTGTATTCTTTTCATTTCATGAGGTATTAGGTCACTCCATAACTTTTTCAACTGAACTGTTCCCTGATAATACTGAGGCATAACTAGGAAAGAGAATTTATTTTCTAGAAAGGGAATTATTTCCTGCCCAGACAGTGCTGCCTGATTTGGACTCAATGACCCTACAAAATTCCAGAAAATAATAGTACAAAAATTGTTTACATGAACTATCCTCTTCTCACCTGTCCCTACTCATCCTGAATTAACTCTGAAAATAGCTGTTAGTCTATTTACAATTAAGAGCTTAATGGATGATGTTTGTAGAAGCCCTTTTTATAGGTCTCCAGTTAGGGTACTTGACCAGTTTTAAATCATATGGGCTTAATTTGAATCAGGTTTCTCTCTTCCCAATATTAAAAAATACTGTAGCTCAGTATTTTGTTTTTAAATTACACCACTGCAATGCAGTAAAAAGTAATAATAATCATAAATGAGCACATGCACCCTAAAATTAGTCAGCAGGAAATGGGAAAGAACACATAAGAATTCACTTTTAGTTGTTTAAAAAAATCCTTCATTTTCTAAACATGCAGGTGGTTTCAGGGATCTTTTCCAATAAATATCTATATAATGTTTGCTTCTGGTGCAAATTACTACAAAATTCAAAACCAAGAAGATTTATCCTATTTCAAGAACTTTTGAGACTAAGGTATGAACAAGAATTCAAACTCAGTACTGTGATATGCAAAATGAATTGCTTAAACAGTAAAAAAGAACAAAAATTATGAAATTTTATCCTCTAGTTTTCAATTTTGTAGATGACACTAATTTTACTTGTGTATCTAGGAAAAATAAACAAAAAAAATGTTCATCCACTTCTACGCTTCTCACTTCTCCCTGACCATATATAATATTTCCTTGACCATTTCTGAGTTTTCTTTCACACTCTAGATAGAAGATTCAAAAAATGTTTATTGACCTGTTTACTATAAAAGGAGAAACAAAATAAAAGCCCACTAGTTATGCAGTGTGTGAGATTCACTTTGAAGGCGAATGGACTTACATAAAGAAAACTTACAAAAACCGTTGGAACATCTCAATTTTAATAATATTTACTTATAAAAGCTCAATTAAATGGCCTTCACAGAGATTCAACCAGGCAAACATAGCTGATTTCCTACTAGATTCTGGCCTCAAAATGCAAGTGTCTTATTTTATTATACTACTTTGGAGGTAGTAGATTTAAACATATTCTTTAGATATTTATTCTTAATAATCTTATTTAGTAATAAAACATAATATCATTTCACATTATATCTTTTCATCCATTTAGCCTGGGTGCCAATTATCTAAAAAAATCAGGTTTTTCCTTCTAATCTAATGTAAACCTAATTGTGGATAGCTTTTTCTTATTTTATAATTTTTAACTTCTACATTGGCAGTTAAAAACACAATCTAGAAATTGGGTGTGCCATGTCAGAAATTTGGAAATTTTTAGATCTCAAGTCCTATTTAAGGATCCTTCTTGAAGAAAATTAGGTCACTATGTGCCTAGGTCTTTAAATATAAAATATAGCAAAAGTTTCTCTTCATTTTAGTGTTCATAAAAGCAAATCAAATGTTGTTTCGGAGTAGCCTTTTCTCTGGGGAAGGAACAAACCACAGAGTAGCTCCAGATTAACCTGGATAGCCTCTTGACTGTATTGTAATGAGAAGCTGCAGATAAAAAATGTTCATTTTGTTGCTTTCTCCCAGCAAATAGCTCTTCAGTGAACTGAAATTAAAGGAGGGAAATGTATCTTGGAAGAAAATTCACATGCTTGATACTGAGTGTGGGCTTTAGGGAAAACTAGTTTAAAAATGAATCACAATTTGTTGGTTGAGATCAGATTTATACTTAAACACTATAAAACAATCTATCCCTGAATATAGTTACTTTTTTATCTTACAGAACGCTGTGAATTAACATAAATTCTATTGTCTGATTTTTATTACCCCCCTATAGTGAGAAATATAGTGTAAAGCAATCAATTTTCAATTTTGTCAGTAAGTTGATTTTTATTACATTAGAATTTCTATGTACTTGTTCTCTCTAGTCACAGTCTGATTGTCCATTGTCTATCACACTTTCTTTTATTTAAAATAATTGAAAGCTCTCTGGTTTGTTCTTTGACAAAGAATCCTATACTGAAAATGAAATGAAAATTAAAATAAATACTTCCGTGAAATTGAGGTACAGGGTGGTCACACTATAAAAATGCCTTCCCAAGACAGCAACAGTTGGTTTTAAAGGTATAAAATATTATTAGAAGAAGGGTAAAAAAACTTTGACCTGTATCAGCAAAAGGAAAGAGACATAACAAATACGTAAATTGATACAAAATATTTTACCCAAACCAGAATTTTTTCACATAGTTGATAATAATCATCTGTCTCAGATACACATTCTTCTGGCTCAATCTCTAATTTTTTCTCTTATATATCAGTCCAGGATAGAATATAAGTCTAGCCAATTTTGTAGCAACCAATGCAAGACTCATTGCAAGAATGGCAAATTAAGTAAAATAAAGACTCACTGTATTATTTTTGGTCTCACCTTGAAAGGGGCTAAGATAGAGTTCCAATCTCTTTTTCCTGTTAAAGTTATGTATTTTGCACTACATAATTGCTGTATTGAAGATAAGATAAAGAACCGCATAGATAGGAGTCCTTTGCTGTAAAGAACAGATAGAGATTGGGGTTCCAGGACTATCCTTCTCCACATTAATTATCACCTTGTTGTAAGACTATCTGGATTTCTCTGGATATAGCAGGAGTCTAATTTTTAGGCACTGTAATTCTTCAGTTACTTAAACCAATCTAAATCTACATCTCTACCCTAACCCTTTTGGTTTTTTAGATACAACAATCAGTGCATATTGCATTTCTGCTACATTAATTTGAACATTCTTATGCTTATTTTATAAAAACTGCTAGTATAAAATTACCTTTCAGTATGTTTGGATTTGGTGTATGTTGCTGGCTCTGATCACTGACCTAACAAGCAGTGTGCTGCTGAACTGCTAGTTTCATTATTCCACGAAACCATTTGGCTACTATTAGGAACTATTTCCACTGAAAGCAGCAGCTACCAAAAAGCAAAAAGAAGGCTAGGCTACCTGAAAAAAAGTACAGTAATTTCACAATTATAAGCCGCACCTTTTCCATTGAAGAATCCAGCCTACCCCAGTGGTGCGGCTTATATTCAGGTGCGGCTTATCTATGGACAAATCCCAGTGAAATGCCTCCCCGGAAGTGAGAGCCAGCTGGGGAGGGCACGTGGGGCTGCCTTTAAAGGCTTCGCTGGTCTATGAAAACTGTTGCACCTGACACCAAACCCAGCTGGCAGCAATTCTGTTACTAATTTGTTACTTTATTACACATGGATCCTCGCAAAAAAATAAATAAATAAATAAATAAATAAAGTGCGGCTTATATTCAGGTGCATCTTATATATGGACAGATCCGTGGTCTGCCTGGCAACCAGGAGGTGTGGCTTATAATTGTGAAATTACTGTAAGTCTTGTTGGTGAAGCTGGAATCCCCAGTCATTCCAGATGGTCTGAGCTAAACCTTTTTTCTAAATTAGGAACCAGGAAATAAGAGCTGTACCCATCAGTGTTTTCAGGTGAAGATGTCAACATTTTATTAGCAATGTCCTCATGCAGATTGTAAGATTTACAAACAATTACAAAAACACTCATAAACCCATTACCAAACTAACAATGTGGACTATACTCTCCAGAGACACAGAAATGAAACACAGCAAAAAGGAATCTGAGGAGGGGGGCCTCTGTATAATTATCTAAATAGACTAATTATGAGATATATTTTTAAAAAACCAAACAAAAAAACCAAAAACTCTTGCCAAAATCAAAACACACACACACAAACTCCAAAACTTTAAAGTAAGCAAAAAAGCCCATGTCAGCTATCTAGGTCATAGTTTAACTGAAGGAGAATCTACTGATTTAAACTTGGGTGTGTCCATGCAGTCTGTACCTACATCGAGTAGAAAGTCAGAAGACTCTAATGTGAAAAGTCTGTGAAAAATTTTAACTCAGAACAAAACCCAAATTGAAAAGAAGGATTTATTCCTGACCTCACACACCTTATTTTAACGTTATTGACGTCATTTGAAGAAATTTTTGTTATTGAAATTAGAGGATGTCCATCTGCAAAATATTTTCAGATCTCAGATAGCAGATGTTTCTCAATGGGATTAAAGCTGAAGTTTGTAGGCAACAGTAATTTCAAAAAAAGCCTTTAGAGACAGAGATCCTGAAGATATAGAAGATTTAGGAAACCAGGAGTATCAATAGTTTTAAGAACTATGGAATTATTTAGGTCTACAAACTCTTCAACCATCAATATACTGAAACATTTGCTGCAGATGAGAATTGCGCTAGTGGGCTTGATTTTGTATAATTCTGTCATTTGAATGACAAACTCAAGTTGAAGTTGAAAGATTATATTAAGGGAACCAAAAGCATGTCAATAATCCCTAAGCAAAAAAAAAAAACCAAAAAAACACCAAACCAACCAACCAAACAACAAAAAAACCTCCCACCCCAAACTAAAACCTGTACTGGACGTAGATCTTTGCCTGCTGAATTGATTTTTGATGTGGTGACCAAAATACTAGTATTATTATTCCGTTATGTAGACTCGATTAAATCCTCCTAATGTCGTGGCATGCAGCAGAAAATGAGTCTTAGGTGAGGCACTAAATTTGATAGAGACACATGTTTGCTGAAGACAAAATCATCAAGCACAATCATTACAAACCTAAAAACCTGTGTAAGGTTACTTAGCTGAAATGTTTCAAGTTGAAGCAGTGACACATTAAGGGTTAATGAACCTGGTGCACTTCATCTGGAATACAGCTGTTGAAAAACTGGGCAATGGACATGGCTGGCTGTGTAACTGTGTATTTCAAGCATTTTACAGGCCAAAAAGGCAACACCTATGAATATAAAAGACAATAAATTGAATACAAGGTGTTTTGACAAAATATTATTATGAGACAGAGAAGAACAAAAGTGCTTCTTAGCTAATTTTTCATGTATAATTATCATCTACCACATCATGATCAAGTGCATGGTTTTCAAGGCAAAGTTAATGCATATAAACCAGAATATTCTCTAGAATTGTCTGAAAATCATGTATCAGTGAAAGAAAGGCTGAATTGTGTACTGAATATTTGGTACCTTCTAGTAAGTTAGAAACTGTAATTATAACAAGGCTAAAAAGAACAAAAAACTGAACACAAACAAAACTTGTCTACCTGATTCCTTTCTGTAGAATGCAGGAGAGACTGGCACATTGTGATGGATTTCCTCACTGTGGGTCTCACAGCAGTCCTGGACAGAAGGTTATAAATTGACCAAAAACAGGACTAAAGTCTGACCAGAAACAGACTAAGGACTTTAATTTCCCTTAAAATATGATGGATCTCTCATAAATGTATTAATATTAAAGTATTTTTTCACATCTTTGTGGCACACTTTTGACCCCAGCATGTTCCTCAAGCAATTGGTGAATACAGGAAAAAGACTACAGTAATTTCACAACTATAAGGCACACCTTAAATCCTAAAATTTGATCAAAACCCAGGAGTGCGCCATATAATCCGGTGCACCTTACATATGAATCTTGAATATTGAAGGGATTTCAAAACAATTTCTGTTTCACATTGCACAGCAACAAACATGAAGCTCACAATCAAATGATCGCGAGTAGGCACGCACATGTGTTGGGGGTTGGGGGGTTTTTACTTTTTTCCCCTGTGGAGAAATTTTTCCCATTATCATGCTAACAAAGCTGGCAGGGTGGCTCCCTTAGCTTTTAATTGCTCAAGACAAAAGGGATTGGTGGGTGCTGTCTCGATGGCTCAGTTGCAGGGGGGTTTGAGGGGTCAGGGTGGATGGTTGTGGATTCCTTTTTTTCCTTCTATGGGGGTCACTCTGGCACTCGCTGGCTGAAGGCGGAGGAGGTTTTTTCTCTGCAGTCAAATCTGCACCCCGGCTCTGCTACCGCCTCCTGCTTCTGAGA
>VRYO01002772.1:47947541-47983944 GCA_009812075.1 Sialia sialis | reverse complement strand
ATGTAACAACAAGCTGAGATTGGCAATATTTTTATTTTATCTCAGCTTCTGTGTTAGTGTTTAATTCCTTTAAAATAATATTCCAGAAGTATGAATAAATGATAGTATTTTTATATCTTGATTAGAAAATTATATTTACCTATTTACATTCACAAGGTAAACTTTCAATTGTACATAGCATTAAGGATTGTATAAAATTGTTTAAATCAATATTCTTCAGCAGGAAGAAAAAATGCACTTAGTACACTCAAGTAAAACAAGAAGCAGTATTCCTGGAAATTATTTAACCTGCTTGGTATGAGATGGCTTCCATTTCATCTCCTTGACTTACATGTTTAAAACTTCCACTGGTTTTACTGTACAGGATTGATGTGCTCCAGCAGAGTTAGCTTATCACTGCAAGCCACACTCTGTTTTGAGGCCTGCCTCAAAGAAAATGCAAAATACATTCTGAACCTTTGATATTTCAATGCAAACTCTGTAATGTATTTTATAGGATGGAAAACAATCCACTTTATAACCGGAATTTATCTCAGATGATAATCTACATGTGCTCACTTGTAAATCTGGGAATACAGGAGAAAAGAGCAGATACTAAAATGAGGAAAGTAATGTATCTTACAAAATATAAAGTATACAGCTTCATTTTTTCCCAAATCTAAACAGCATTTAAGGGAATTTGACTGCTTTTGGGAAAAATGTTTCACTTTTGAATGACTAGAAAATTCTAGTGGGCTGCCAGAATCTTATTTTTGTGTAAGGATAAATATTTATTACTTTTAACGTATTTGTGTGCATTTCATATGTACAAGATGGAAAAGAATGAAAAAAATGCAGACTGAAATGTTCATGCTGTAAATCAGTAGAACAACTGAGACTGAATTAAAAATTATTAATTCATTTTTAACTAGCATATCATACAATACAGGCTACACCCTTTCTTTTCTCAGAATTCACTCAGAAGTTAATCCTTCTTTTCCTTGGGCTGCTTTTCATGGTTGAGTATGTCAAAGATGTTGATGAATTTAATATTACATAATAGCTGTTCCCTATTTGAGTGACTCCATAAAATTCAAAATCTTAAATAAACTGACAGATAAATTACTTATTATACTTAAGATTTTGGGAAATGATTCAGCTAACACAAAGACAAATAGTAAAAAAACAAAAGCAGTACTGAATCTTGACTATAGTGGAGGCATTATGAAAACAAGCCTGTACATTCTGGATATGGGAGACTTTCAGCTGTTATGGACAGCTCATCTTTATTCCCACACTTAATGTCAATTTTCTTAGCCTTCCTTGTTTGAAATGCAATTTCATATATTCATATAAATTAAAAAACTCGAAGAAGTCAAGAAACCAAGAAAAGCAAACTTGGTTTTCAAAATATTGGAGGTGGGTGAAGTGTATGTGTGAAGCTGTTGATGGTGTGGAAACATCTTAAATTTCTTTGGGTTATCAACATTCTATGTGGATCTTATCATAGAAAACTCGCTGAAACATTGGACATATAAAGAAAATTATGAATATATTTGAAACTTTGTCCTTCAGTGTTTTGTTTTGTTTTATTTTTTTCTGGAGGCTTAGAATAGGCATGCAGAAGATTTCTAGCTGTTACAGGTCAGAGAGGGCCCCTTTCTCCCCCTCCCCTGCATTCCAAGCTGGGGCCCCTGGTTCAACCTCTGGCCGCACCTAGCTGCGCGGAAGCAGGAGGACTGCCCTAGCTATAAAAACCCCTGTAACCCTCTAATAAACGCCATTTGCCATCCGCCACATTGGTGTTTGTGAGCATAGGGCCTGAGTGGCCTGGGGCTGGCCACCGTGCCGTTCCTGAACCAGGTCGCCAGCCTCAGTGAAGGCAACATTTTTTCAAAGCATCGTGGTAATGATACTGGTTTCCACATCAACCAATAGCATTTCTCACCTTTTCCTCTACCCTGCTGCCTGGCAGTTGTAGCGTTGACATATTTTTGTGTAAAGATAAACAACTGTAATTTTGTGTAATACTATCCAAACAATAATGCTGTGTTACTTGTGTTATTTGGATGAAATATGTATTTTTACTGCCAAAAGATGGGCTTAACTCCAGATTTCATGCTCCTTGTGGTTTATTTTTTTTTCCCTTTTTCTTTTTCCTTTTTTTTTTTAACAGATGATTTGGGGAAGTGCATATAGACCAATCGAAAACTAAGGAAGGTACTGGGAAATGTAATTTCTTCCTGTCACAAATGAGCCCGAAAAATGTTTAAAGACTAATGGCCAAGCTTGCAAAGTAAGCCCAAGAGTTTTTGTGAATGATAGATATGTTTCTTTCCTGAATCAATCACAAACTCATCCTGATTTCTCTGACTACCCTTGTTATAGATCAGTATTCCCAAAATAGCTTTAATCAGTTATTTTCAGCCTAAGGGTTGTCAGCAAATTACTTGTTATGACTGTTTCTCATTCATTATTCATCCAGTGTAACTGGTCATATGAATAACGCGATATCACTGCTGTCAAAACTGATGTCCAGAACTGACTCGACAAGATGATAATAAATAACAAGCTTTTAAAATAAATTTTAACATACATATTGTTTTTATTTAAAATAAATGAAACTTAGTTTGTGAAGAAGTTTTTTTAATATATTAGGGCACACCTCATGTATTTTAATAATTTTAATGTGAAAAATTGTATGTAGTGAAGAAGACATGTTTTGCAAGTTAATAGACAGAAATGAATATAAATAAAAATGGAAATTGAGTCTTTATAAGTACAGTAATTTCACAATTATAAGCTGCACCTCATTATAAGCCGCACATCCGGGTAGCTGGGTAGACCACGGGATTTGTCCATATATAAGCCACACCCAAATATAAGCCTTTTGTTTGTTTGGTTGGTTTTTTAAGCGAGGATCCATGTGTGACAAAGTAACGAGTTAGTAACAGAATCACGCCAGGACGGGGTTTGGTGTCAGGTGCTCATGTTGCAAACAGTTTTCATAGACCAGCGAAGCCTTTAAAAGCAGCACCAGGTGCCCTCCCCGGCTGGCTCACACTTCTGGGTTGGCATTTAGCTGGGATTTGTCCATATATAAGCCACACCTGATGATTAGCCACACTACTGGGGTAGGCTGGATTCTTCAATAAAAACGGTGCAGCTTATAATTGTGAAATTACTGTAGTTAGTTGTCTTTTGCTATGAAAAAACCTGCTAAATCCACCCTTGTAAATCTATTTTCATCAATATCTTTTGCCCAGGTAAAACCTGTGTGTTAATAACATCAAGCTAATGAGCATTCACAGTCTTACTTTAAAAAAAACATTATAAATCAATCTTTCTGTTGGGGGTTGCGGGGGGTGGATCTACTCTTTCCCTTGGTAAAAGTTGAGAATTTTTCCCATTATCAGGTTAAAGGACTAGCAGGGCGGCGCTGGAGTTGTTAATTGCTCAAGACAAAGGATGTGGATGGGGCTGGCTTGATTGCTGGTGGAGGGGGTGGGTTTTGAGGAGTCAGAGTGGTTGGAGGTTTGGTTGCTTTTGTCCTCCCTAGAGGGACACTCGCTGGCTCGAACGTGGAGGAGAGAGGTTCTTTTTCTTCTCTGCGGTTTGGATCTGCCTGCACCCCTGCACTGCTACCACCTCCTGCTTTTGAGAACAGCGCTGAGCACCAGGACCCAGGAACGGTGAGCGGAATCTTCTCTCTCCCATCTGGGACACAGCCCTGCCTCGCCTCCCTGCTCCTGCCGTGCTGCTGCTCTGAGGGGCACCCCCTGCTCACCACTGGGACAGCGTGGAGAAGAGTGTCTGTGACTGGGGAAGGGACTGAGCTTTGTTCTGTCTTTTCACTGACTTTTTCATAGCTGATGTTCTTGTTTGTCTTGTAGATATATCAGTAAAGAACTGTTATTCCTAAACCCATACTTTTTCTGCCTGAGAGCTCCTTAATTTCCAAATTATAGTAAACTGGGAGGGAGGGATTTTCACTCTCCATTTTAGGAAAAGCTCCTTCCTTTTTCTGGCAACACCTGTCCCCTAAACCAGGACACTTTCCAAGAAAAGGCATCTAATTTTAATGCAACATACTGTGAATTGCTTAATAAGTCTCTTTGTATAGGTATCTGTTCAACAGCATTCATAACAAATAATATTTAATTTTACTATAATTATAAAGTGTTCAGTAGTAATTAATCATTTAGCAATTCTTGAAACTAAAAAAAAACCCCAAACAACCAATTGGTTTAGTAAACACCAATTTAAAAGAAAAGAATCCACCTCCAAACCCCAAATAGGTATAGTCATTGCTTTTATTTTTCTTCTTTCAAAACTCTAGGTAAAATGTAGTCTTATATTGGGAATTTTTTTAAAACTATAAACACAGAAATATAAGAAATATAGATAGGAAGGAGTTATTACACAAATGCATCTTCCCAGCAAATGAAGACTTGAGACAAAAAGAATAATTATTATATGGCTACTAATCATATGAATGCCAAGAGTGATCAACCCTGATTGGAAAGCAAAATTCTGCATTGCTTTATGTACTTCTGTTACCTCTGATATCCACACTGATCCTCTAAATTGTTTGTCGTACAAAATCTTCTAGCATCCTAAAAACAGGTAAACCTTATATTTATCCTCAAAAAAATTTCTCTGTAAGTCTGCTATTTTCACACATTTTAAAAAATTTCTGCACTAACACATATTCAGATTTCCACATGTGCTTTTTTTTAAAATTGTAACATTAAATTTTGACTGGTGCAAGCAAAGGTATTTTTGTCAGACATAGAATCATTTGACTGATGGTTTCCTAGCTTATTGCATGTGCCGTGTCATGCTCAGTTAAAGATGATGTGATTGAGTGTCTATAACAGTAATTTGGTTTTGCTCTTCAGATCATTCCACATGGCAACAACAGAGACCCCCCATTCCTTGGAGCTTCTCATTCCTTTGAGAGTGCTCAGGCTGGGGGTTTTTATCAATGAAGGGGGAAGGAAGATGAGAGACACAGCAAGACTGCAAATTTTCAGTATCTTGTGGAATGCAGAGTGCCTGTATGCAGCAGGGAAAAACCTAAACCTGAGCTAAATCTCAGAGACCATGAAAAAAGCTTCTTTCTCAGGAAAAAAGACAGGACTACAAGGAGTTTTTCAACCTAGGAAGACACTAAAACTTTTGCATTAGAAAGCAAGATGAGGTGAGTGGCTCTGCATATATGGGGAATTGTTAGTGTCTGACAGATTTAGTTTCATTTTAATATCTTACACAGAAAATTTGACTTACTCTGTTTAAAGAACAGCTTTCTCTGGTTTATTATTTTGTCCTCTGAAAAGAATAGTGGCTTATTTGTGTTTTGGGAGTACTTGCTTTAAGGAAAAAGGGAGCAAATTTCCCCTTCAGTGTATGGCAATTCCTTCACAGTATCCCACAGTGAAAAACAGTCACCAACCTAGAATGGCAATATTTTCCATTCCTGTGCTTGTCCAGATCCTAGTCTATCTGGAAAGTGAACAGGAAGCCCACTCCTTCAAGCATAATTTGTAATGTCATGCTATAATTTCTTTCCTTGCTTTTCAAACAAGTGAGGAAACAAAGAAAACCAGAATAAATTAGGCCCATGTAAACAAAAAACACCTACAAAACAACAACAATAACAGAAAAGGCAAGTGCTTAGGCTAGCTTTTAGTCAGATAGATGGTGTCTGGCCTCTAGACTCTTCCACCTGCACAAATAAGCCTCCATTTCTGTTGAACCCAAATACTTACCAGAAAACTTGTTGTAGAGGAACGTACCACACAGAGCTTATTTGAGAGATTGAATCAAGAATATTAAAACTACAATATTGATAGCATTTTTAGTCTCCTGGCATTTAAAATATGGGTTTGGGGCTTTTGTCTTCAGTATAGTTCTAATCCTGGTGATGACTTCTAGGGTCTTATATTATTAATTAAGTAATTTTAGTAGTTTAAGTGCTTCAACGTAGTGGTACTGCAGCACTGTTCAGTTTGAGAAATGAAGCATGTGTAGAAAAACTTCAGGAAAGATTTTTTTTTTCCTTGGCATTGCAGCAAGCTTTGGAATCTCCATATGAGAATATTTTCAAGATTCTAGGAAAAAATCATAGCTGCCCTTATCTGGTTCTGACTCCAATCCCACAGTTAGTGGGAGACTTCACTACTTTACCTCCCAAAATTCCTTCCTGCCAGGGTTTTTACAACTGTATGATAAATTCTGTGGTAATAATGCCATTCCCAAAGACAATAATCCTCTTCAGAGATATAAGTTCTTTTACATGTTTTCAAAACTGGTAGTAATACTTTGCTGTCATTGTGACTGAGGAAACCGGAGAAAGTCCATGTCTTTGCTTTTCGTTCTTTCCTGTTTTTCAGATACAGATTTCTTATTTGAGACTTCTACCAAGCTTTCATCAGTGCAAATTCACTGCTTGCAATTGAATAAATAAATGTTAATTAGATTCCTCATTTCCTTGAGTTACAAAAGTTGGTCTCATTGGAAGGAAGTATATAATTTGGAAGTGCTAATTGTTTTATTCTACTTTAAATTTAGTTAACCATTATTACAGATATTACGTTAGGTGATGAACGAATTCAAATTTGAAAGTCACGCCTTAAGAAAAGAAAAATTGTATGCATTCAGTAAATTTTGGACACCTGATCATAATTTTTAAATCCCTGCCTTTGAATAAATTAGTTCTGAATATTTTTTGGATTTTTTTTTCCTTTGTACTATACTTTAATAGGAAATATTAATGATATATATTTACTAGTTATAATAAACACTTTTGGTCTTAAAAATAGGAAGATATTTTGATTTATTTTATAATACCAATCTTGTTCTCTACCTGAAAAAATGTGGGAATAACACTATTCCAGGATCTAGACTGTTTAAGGAAATACTAATATAAAGCCCACTGTACATTAAAATTGGCTCCTTCACCTGAATAAGAAAGGGTCAGATACTGAAATTAAAGTAGGTGTGTATTGAATTTCTTTTACTCTGTCATCTTCATATATTTGTGACAATTCTTACTATTTGTGCAAACAATCCTTATATTATCCGTTAATGCCTCTAATTCCTGTCTTCTAATAAATATATCAATTTTCTTCTCTTACAGAGGTTCCTCTGCAGAATTTTCACTTACCTTGACTTTTTTTTCCTAACACATGCTTTGTTCTGATCAAAGCAATTTTTGTTTACTTGCTGCTTTGTTTTGCTTACAAGGAAAAAAGCCTTATCTGGTTTGAGAAACTGCAAGTAAGCAATTACTTAGTGCTATTATGTGAATAAAATGTTTGAAAGTAAGATAATATTCCACTCTGACTTTAAATGCATTTTTCAAAAATTAGAAAAAAGGAAAAAAACCTCAAATATTATTGAGCTTTATAAATTATTTACTTTGAATCTGAAGATTATTATTAGAATCCATTTTTACTTACAAAACATTGAATTTATTATAATATTCCCAAGCATGTTTAGTTACCCCTCATCTATTTGATTCTGTCACCTTTAGATTCAGGATTTTTCAAAAACCCAACATAAAAAGTGTTAATATACAATCAGTTTGCATCTGAGAGTTGTGATTTAACCTGTATATGTTTGTGAATAAGGATGTTCCATGCTTTGGTAGCTAATATTCTGCATTGGCTAAGTTCATTAAGAAAACAAACATACTGTATTGCTGGGAAGTTACAATGTACCATAAATTGCATTGGGTACTTGAAGACCAGAAAAAAAAGGATGGCTACATTAGAAGCAAACTGTCCACTGGACTAAATGACCTGAAATCCACTGCTTAACTCCTGTCTCTCCATCCTTCTCCACGGAATAAATCAGCGTTATTTCAGCACATATCATGGTATTGCTGAAGAGGAAGAATATATGATGATGCAGAGTTGCATGTGTTTTATATTTCAAAATGCATAGATGGGTATAGAGAAAAATAACTTCCTCAAAAAATTTATAATTTATCATAGGACAATTTTTTTAAAAATCAATTTTTTAGCAAACTGATAATGGACAAAAAGTAGAGGTAACTGGTGATGAAATGAAAAATGTTCAAAGGACAGTAATATCATGTAGAAAATTATGCTAGTCCTTCAAAAGAAAGATAAATAACTTTGGCAGTCATAAGAATCATCAGTGAGTTCAATGAGCACTTTCTGAAAGCAAATGGATGCAGAGCTTTAAAGAGAAGAAATTGTAAACTCTGATTCACCATTGCTCCAATGCCTGTACATCAACATTTACTTTGGTGAAATACAATTGCTTTATGACTTCTTATCAGCTTGTGTTCTCACAGATGCATGAGAGACTTAAAGAGATCAGTCAACCTGCTAAAGGAAATGTTAGGAAGCAATTTAATATCAAAGAATTTTAATATCTTCAAGGACAAATTATTTTTGATGATAAAAGACTTCTTAATGTAGAAGACAGAAGGGTAATTAAATTCAGTGGCTGAAAGTGGTTTAGAAACAAAATCAAACTGAATTTTAGTTACGTGTTAAACCATCTTGGATTATCAGCTAGTGTTGCAATTCAATGAAAAGGTGGAGAATTTGCATTAAATACAGACCAGTAATCTCTATCACAGTTGCATTCTCAATGAATCAAAGCTTTTAAGAACTGATACAAGAATCAGAATAACCAATATTAGATCACCTGGGAGCAGATTTTATATCTAGACAGAACAAATAAAAGTGTAGTCTTTACCTCTTAGGACTGTGCTGCAGCACGCATGCATTGGTAAGATGGTTATGAATGATTCCTACACTGGTTACCCTTCAGTTTCAAAGATCAATTAACACTTTTTGCATAAACTTTTGTCAAATCATTGCAGGTATCATTCACATTTTAGACATTCCTAGGCACTCACTCAGTTCTACCTTTCTTTTAATCTGAAATAAAATTCTTACCGTATTTTCACGACCATAAGGTGCACCAGATTATAAGGCGCAGTATCAGTTAACGGTAAATTTTCAAATTACTATCATATATAAGGTGCACTGGATTAGAAGGTGCACTTTTTTTTTTTTTGCAACGTTGATTTGCGCACAATTTTCGCACAAGGCAGGGGGACGACATCAGCAGACTACAAAGCAAACAAATTGCCTCCCCCTCCCTCCCCATTTTTTCGGGCAAAATTCCTTCGATGTGCAATCTCTGCTCTGCTGGGTGAGGCTCTTTGTTAAAAGATGTCCATTTTTAAGTGCAACACTTGGAGTTGGGTTCTAGAAGCTAGATAAAGGCATATGCGCCTGCACCTTAAGTAAAACTCGGAAGCAACAAGGTAACAATTTCCCGAATGGATGGGGAATGTGAAACCTTTTAGGAAGGTAAAGGGTGGAATTCAACTGAAAGACTACTGTCTTGCTTGTCCTTACAGCGGGAAAAGGGGGTCAAGGTCATAATAATAGCGTAAAATCGTGAGAGGCAGATCCGAGGGATGTGTGAGTGCCTGCTCGCGGTCATTTGATTGCGATCTTCATGTTTGTTGCTGCGCAATGTGAAACAGAAATTGTTTTGAGATCCCTTCAATACTCAAGGTTCATGCATGAGGTGCACCAGATTAAAAGGTGCACTTCCAGTTTTTGATCAAATTTTAGGATTTTCAGTTCACCTTATAGTTCGAAAAATACAGTACTTTAATAGCCTGATACCAGTATAATTGTTTCAAAACCCAAACTGCATCAGAATCTGTTTTGCCTTTTAGAGAGATGGTCCAAGAATATTATGCTCATCAGTTAAGCTCTCTGTTAAGATTTACAACCTTATTTTGTTTGGAAAACTATTACACATCCAGTAAGTCAATCTACCACTCTGCAGCTACCTCTGCCACAATCATCTTGGATTTTTAAGTGCTTTTTTCCAGTTTTATGCAAACTGTAAGGATCCTGATTTGCACACCAAAATGCCTCTTGGCTTCTGTTCAGATTGGCAATTCACTTTATATCAGCTTTAGAAAAGAGATTTATATCCAAAGCTTCTCACCTTCTCAAGAGTATAAAGAATCTGTTTTTAAAAAAGTTAATGATATAAACATGTCTGCTGGCATGCTGTTATTGCACATCTGTACAAAATAGAACACTGGGAAATCAATTTAACTCTAATACAGAAGTATATTTTCACAGGGTATGTGGCCAGTTGTCTAACAATCATCTCCACACTTCTTCACTTTTTTCCCTTTAGCACTACTGTCAATTTCATGACCATTTTTTGTTCTTCAGCAATTGCAGGCACAGATGCAAACAAGTGACATCTCACTTTTGTCCCTCCCCAACTAGTCAGCTGGAGCTTTTTGAAACATTTTGTAAGGTTGGTCTTTGACCTTGGGATACCATATACAGCACCAGCCTGCATCCCATAATGCTTTTACAGGTAGTCATATATACCCAAAGCCATGGGCAAGGGGGGACATCCCACACCACTTACTGTCTGTGCAACACCTCAAAGTCCAGTATGCAGTTCATGAGCCCATTGGACATTTCTCAAGGTTCACATGGAGACTCTTGGAGTCTTTTTCTTATTGTCTGTGTGCTCACGTTCCTCTGAAACAGAAAATTCATACTGATTTACAATTTTTGCAGACAGTGTTACCCATGCCTTGCAAGACCACACAGAGCCCTAAGTCTGCCCCATTAATACTGAATTATAACCTTGTAGGATTGCATCCAGACACTGAGGCCTCTCACTCCAGTTCACAGGATCTATCTCTTCCTAGAGTGTAACTGTGGTTGTATCAAGGGCCACTTTTTAGAGGGTACTAAAGGAGGAATTAGGCAGCCATGCAGAAGATAGTCTAAAAATATATGTCATTACAGTGTCAAAAGTGGCCATCAGCCAGTCACAAAGCACATAGTGAGAGGACATTTTGTTTTCTGTTATGGTTTTGATTAGGGATGGCTCAGCAGTAACAGAGCATTATGAAAACACACAGGACTTGACATTGTTAAAAAATACCCTGCTATAAAATGGTGTCTGAAATCTTGAATAAAAGTTGTCCTTATTTTATTACCAAGGATAAGCTTGAGGAAAGTACAAAATGACCTATTACATAGTTTGCTATTTCCTGTTTTGATGAGCACACTCTTGTCCCCATTTGATATGTGCACAGTTCCTTAAGTACAGTGCAATCAGTGTTACAAACTTTACCTAAAATTGGAGGGGATCAGCCCTGGCAGAGACATACACCATACAAAAGTGACCTGTATTTATGGAAATGTATGTCTAAAACCAATCTATTTTATATGGAATACATGAAAAAGAAGAACTCTAAATATTAAGGAACAATTAGTGCAGAATTTTCTATTGACAACTGCAGTGTTTATTACTGCTTGCATATAACTGAGGTTATATGTATGTTCTGGAAAGCTCTTCACATGGGGTATTTGGAGGAACATATAAAGACATAAAAGTATTTATATAGTAAGCTTATTACACAGGTTTTAGGGAAAACATGTTCTTTCTTTTAGAAAGTGTTTAGTTGCTACTTTTTTTCTTCTGGTTTTCTGGGGGTTTTTTGTTTGGTTTTGGGTTTTTGATTTTTGGTTTGGTTTGGTTTGGTTTGGTTTGTTTTCCCTAACATGGTATTCCAGCAATGGAAGGAGTATTTTTATGCTGAGTTGGAGGCTGTTATAAATACTTTGCTGTCCTTATGACCATCACAGCCAAAGAACTGGCAAGATGCTTGCATTTTCTACAAGGCTTTCCGGCAAACAGGGCAGTACACCACTGGTATAAAAAGCCTTAAGTGCGTCAATGAACTGAGTAGTTTATCATTCCCATGAGTCACTGACAAGCCCAGTTATTATCAAGGCCTCTTTGGCTGGTAGCTATGGAACCAGGAGTGGATGGGGAAGATATATTTGCCTACCCAAGGCTAAGGAGGAGGGCTTAGTCCTCCAAGACTGAGATTTACTAGATTCCCTTGTTAGTATCTTTTTTCCCTTCAGGATCCTGCACAGTCTGTGAGAGCAGAAGAAAGAGAAAGCAGGAGACTGAGAGTGGATGCTCCCATGGACCCACGGGCATTAGCATTAAACTGCTGCCTATTGCAGTTTATTCAATTGGCCAGCACTCAGCAAGACATATTTCTGCCCTTTCTATTTCAGAAAAACATCAAGTGGGGAAGGGCAGCGGTGACACGAGGAGAGATATTCACCTCAGTGGGGTGGATATTGGCCGTTTGGAGATATTTGAAGCTGTTTGGAGCTGGTTCCTCCATCATGCTGCTCATGGGGAGGTGCCAGTGGCTGCCAATCAGCTGGAACACCAGCTGACAAACCCAGAGTAAGTGAAACAGTCCTGTGTGTCATGGGGCAAGGAGGCAGCTTGTGATTCACCATGCGGACCCCAGAAGGAACCTCCAGTGCAAGAGACAAACAGATCCACAGAGTCCCAGGATGGGTCCTAAGCCCAAGGGGACTGCACCCACTGTAAGCAGTCCACTACTCCTGGCAAGGTGTGCAAAGCATCAACCCTCACTGTGGCAACCACCATCCTGTGCTGATGTGGTAAAGCCCAGGAACACAGGCAGATAGGAGTAACACCAGGGATGAAATGTTGGTGTTAGCCACTTTTCTTGGGAAACTTTTTCAAGGGTGATATCAATGAGAATTTTCTGTACTAATTAAAAAATTTAATCAAGCAGAAGTAAATTTCTGGATCCATAGCTTTGGTTTGCTCCCTTTGCCCATAATAAGATTTTGACTGTAAAAGCCCATGAACTGGGAGAGATCCAAATTATGAAAAATTCAATGGTAAGCTAATTATGCAAAATTCTTGATCACCTCAGGCTGTTCAAATAGGAAAGTATCTACTCACTATTTTTGAAATATTAGCTCATAAATATATGCCTCTTTAAGCTTGACTCATGTCTCTGCTCCAGCTCACTGCATAAGCTTCCAACACAAGCTGTAATCTACATGGTAAGTACATTTGAACCCTTAACTAAACTGGTGATAATTGAGTTCAGGCTCCAAAGGTGGTAAAGACCAGAGCCGTAGCGAGGTCAAGAACCCCTCTAGTTCCAATGTGTCTCTGAAAACTCACAAAGGAGCAGAGTGACACAGTGAGCATTGATGCACATGCGCTTGAAATGCTGATCATGTAAATGATTCATGAATAATGGATAGATCTTCTAAGTTCTTAGTTTTCAAGGCAGAAAGAAAACTGAAGAGACATGGAGTCTCATCCATACCTTTCCCATTTGACTATAAGCCAGCCACTTTATTCTAAAAGTATGAATGTCTCAGTGAGCTCTCTTTGAGCTCTCTTGCAGACTGCATTCATGACAGTAATCTCCTGAACTGGGATGCCTCTCATGATCACTGCTCAAGGCAGAGAGACCTTTTGCTACCCTTAGTAAGTGACCAAAATCATGCATAACTTTGTAGTGGGGTAACTTTGCTTTGTATCTTGGTAATGGATTTGTGTCTTTGTAATTTTGATTTGACTTGATAGTTTTGATACATTGTTCAAATTATTGTTGCTGTATAATAATAGTATGAACCATGACATAAAACTTTGCTATGTATGACTTTTACATCATATTAAAACCTTTTGCTAATATCTTTTCAGCAATGAAAATCCCCCATTCACAACAGCCTATTAATGGGACCAAAGCTCCACAATAGCTATGAGTAAATTCATGATACTGGATGGCATTACTTGCCTTGCTCTATCCATGATTATTTGTGTGTTGTTGAATTTTCTCTTCCAACACTTACACTTGCTATGTCAAAGACTTCATTATTTGGACATACACACAAAATTATTAGTTCCATATTTGCTAGAGAGAAAATCTTCCCTTTTTAACTGTTATTCAAAGAACAGTCATTAGCTGCTTTTTCACAAGATTGTTTTTTCTATTCTTTCTCACCAGTCATCACAGACTGAAGGACCAAAAAAAGAATCTCTTCATAATGTAACTTGTAAACTTCCTAGAATGGACCAGGCTCTTGATGGAGAAGAATAGCCTAGCCCTCCCCTCAAAACACCTCTTACAGACAGTCCTCAATTGCATACTGAGCTACTGATCCTTACCATTACAGGTCATTAAAACCACTGTTTCACCTGATCTCACATCTCTTCACCAATGAGTCCCAAAGCTGCCACCTTACCCTGTACTATGAAAACAGTTAGTTGCAGAATTGTAACTTGCAAAGGGCCAGTGGAAAATAGAGAAGTATCTAGAGACAACTGTTCCACTACAGTGAGAAGCAGCTTGATTTTATACACTTAGGTGTGAAGGCAAGGTGGTTTGACATGTGCTAAGTCCTCTGGTTGAGAAAATGAGAAAATGCAATTTAGAGAGAAAGAAGATAATAGAAACCAAGATTTGTTGAGACAGGTCTTAGAGACCAAGCCTTATTTTTTCAAGCAGAAATTGAAGAAAATCTCTTTGAGTCAAATATGATCTTCTTTAAGGCAGATTTTGCTTTGTCCATATCATTGCCATTTGAGTTGAGCCTAATAAGTCTGTGAGAACTGGGTAGGAGAAGCAGAGATACAAGAGGCACAAAAAAGGAAATGCATCAGAACCAGCTGCAGTGAGGGAAAATTCGTAGAGCCAAGAAGTAATACGCAAAAAAGACGGTGGCTATATATATATATATATATATGTATATGTATATCATTATTTTTTAAAAATATTTAACTGTTTTCTGCCACAATAACCTGGGTTCTACTTGCTGTTTGAGACCAGATGATATGCCCTTAACACACAGGGAAAACACACACATAGAAGAATATTCTGTTCCTGATCAGAATTCCTGTTAAATTCAAAAGATTACACCTGCATTCTAATTTAGGACGTAATTCAATACCTCACAATTTGAATAAGATAGCTAATCTGCCCAAAAGTGTCCGTTCATTTCAATTACGTCTCTGTATGTTTGCCAAAGATCAATAGCTGAGGCTTTGAACATTCCTCCTGTCTATACATATAATTAGATTACATAATTCTTCTATTTTAGAACATGGCTCCCTGCATAGAAGCTACCCCTTTCTTCATCCCCACATGTCTTCTAGGATTCATTTAAGATCAAAAAACCTTTTGGTGTGAAATGGAGCATGTTGCTCCTGCTGACTACAACTATGCTGCTAAATATCACGGAGCAGTGCATCAGTCTTAGGGCTGAGTCCAGACCAAATAGCACAAATGGGATTGCACCCTTATATGCGAAAGAGGTCTGTTTCTACAGCTTGGACCAAAGAAAATTCATTTGAATGACTAGAGCAAAAGGATGAATAAACAGTGAAGCATCTCAACTGACCTGGCGATGGTCACAACCTTGTCCCATTTATCAACAGTTCCAAAGCCTCTGCCACATAACATACTTCCTGCATAAACTAAGCATCCACTCACTGTGTTAGATTCTTGATCAGGCTGAAGTAACCATACAGACAAATCTGGAGCCCTGGCAGCGCAAGATCTAAGTCTAGGATGTACCCAGCAATCAAAACATATTCTCTTAATGGAGATGTTTTTTGTTTGGTTTTTTTTGGGTGGGGAAAGTGTATGTATGTTCACAAGGGGGAGCAGAAGCACCAAGAACTGAAAACTGGGCCAGCAAGACTCAGGTTTGTCAAGAGAAGCCTAAGAGCATCAATTGAATAAAAGATAATGTGAATGAATGTTTGCCTGAGAGCTTACTCCATGGAATAATTTTGTAAAATAGTCGAGGAGCTTCATACCTGTTCAGCAGTTCATAATTTTGTGGCAAGATAATTTTGTAATCTGGTGAATAACCCTCTACTGTGGAATCATGGAATTGTTGCACAACAATTCTGTGCTCAGTGTTGCCGGAGGGACAAGACTACAGTGAATTAACACAGTGGGATTATAAATATCTGATATGTCGAGTATCCGTCTAATTCAGAGTATCTCCTCTTTGATGTGGAATCACTGTGATGAGCACCATGCATATGGTTGGCAACTGTTTAAAAAACTTTCTGCTGTACACTGGTACCTGGTTAAGAATCTATCAACTTATTAGAAAAATTTTTAGTTTACACACTGTAAGTTCTGTCACTGCAAACACAGCTGGTGCCATGATGTGAAACATGAATCTTGAAGTCTACTTGACCAGTTAGACGTGAGCTATAATGTCTTGATGTATCAGTGCACAAGATAAATTGTGAATGGTCTGTAGCAAAAAAGTACATCTCCCTGCCTCATATTTTTGCTAACAGATCATGTCAAATACATACTTGATTTATGCAACATTACTTATATAGGTATTGGCAACTGCTCTTCCTGGGGCTGATGTCCAGTCTCTATAATAACATAATGCTCCTATTCTGCAACACTGCATTATAATGATGTAAGAGAAAAATACATCATAAACTATTGTTCTTCTGTTCTTCTCTTAACCCCTAACAAGGAAGCTTGAGAAGCATTTGGTAAGATCTACAAACACCCTGAGCAATCATCATTCAGCAACTTTATGGCATTTAGATACAAACTATTAATTATGAATATATGCATGGGAAACGCATCAGTTACAAGAAGCCTTTAGGCCACGTGTTGAGTAAGCGTTAATAATCAGCTAAAGGACTAGACCTTCTTTAAACTTTGTGTCCACCTCCATAATGGTAATGGCACATGAAACACTTGATTTATCTTCTTTGCGCTGTCATTTATGCCTTGCATCCTCAAAATACTACTATTTTGTGATTATCAAATTATTTTTTCCCCTTTCCTAATTATTTGAAAAAATATGTGGAAAGTGCTACAAACCAGAAAGTGTTGGTACTGAGTCGCTGCATTGCATGCCCCTGAGTCTGATATGAGGAAGAAGTGGGCATTTGACTTTGCAAAACCCACAAGATAGTTTAAGATATTTTGAGAAAGAACACCAAAGGCTTTTTGAGAGCTTGGCTTGAACTATGTTACAAACATGTCCAGTTTTGGGTTGGTTTTTTTCAAAGGAAACCAGTTAGTCCATTCCAATTACCGTCTTTGGAAAGAATGAACATTTGTGAGACTTGCGTAATTGAGGGATTAGAACCCATGAGTGTGTTCACAGAAGAGCAATGTGCTGCTACTCCACAAACATTTAATTATTGTTACTTTAGCTCTCAAGAGTATTTGCCCAGAAAAGAAGGTTACTTTCTCATCTGATAGTGAAAAGTCTCATAATATATTCATAAATAGAAAAAAAAAAGTAACTATATAGTAAGAAATGGTGAATTTTCTTCTAGTGAAAACATCCATTGGAAAGGAAAAATTTTACATTATCTTCCTTCAATATAAGCCAAGTTCTTTAAAAATTTTGCTACATATAAATGTATTAGTGGAATTTCATTCCATGGAATGTTTCTCCCTGAAAAATATGAATCAGTTTTATCCAGTGATTACCAAAAATTGCTTGCCAAAACCAACTTTTTTATTTCTTTTTATCTGTAAGTTATTTTATGTCTATATGGATTTAAGGACAATCCTATAGTTTAGGATTTCTTCCTGTCAGGTCACTACTTTTTTTTTCCCTTTTATGTGCTCATCACTCCTTCTTGCATCAAACCCAGCTTTAATATATAAAAGCTTCTGAGAGAAAAAAATTATCTCTGCTGTTTCCATATGATGTCACAGATTTCAAGGAAGTTTAATGTCTTATTTAAGACTGAAAAAGCTCTAGCTCTGAAAGATGAGAGATCCTCAGTGTTCAGGCAAGAAGAGAGCAGAAAAAGAAACATCCTATTTCTCAGCTTTTGAATTGTAAGATATACTAGAAGAATTAGTTCAAAGGCATAGAACAGAACTTTCTGAGGAAAGGCATAGAAGCATATTTTGTTTTCTACTGATTTCTATATTGCTTACAAGAATGTCTCTGTTTTTTGGCTTACAACCTTGGTTTCATCTGCTCTTTGAATCACTAATAAGAGTAAAGGTTTGGAATCTTTGAACAGGAAGTCACTATCAGAGCTCCATATAATATCAAGTGAAATTTGAAAATAGAATCCCGATGGCTATTTAAAGAGTGTTTAAATTTTTTACTTCTGTGCTTTTCTATTTGTTAAAATATCCTATGTCTTAATCCTGCCTCACATATTATTAAAAGAGAGATACTCATACATAAATACAAGCTTGCCATCTCAGAATAGCACCCACAGAATTCTCAGTTATTGACAACAGTACATGCTGAATATGTAATTTGGTTTCAGCATAATTGAGAAGGAGAAAAGGAAGAATAAAACCAGTTACATTATCTGCCATTTTGTTCTACATCTTGCATTTTCTCTATTGAAGGCTTCCATTATTAGTATGGAAAAAAGGGAAACTTTTCCCTTTTCCAGATTGAGAAGTATCTATGATTTCATTTAGGCATTTCAGTCAGTTTCATAATGATAGTTGAAATTAATTCTATCCTAGCCCCAGTTACGTACAATTTGTGAAATAAAAATGCAAGAAATACAGCATTAAAAAGAATGTTAATTGCAAAGACTAGAAATAGAGATGGCTGAGTTCTTACAAGATGTGTTTTGGTACACTGTGCCCAAAAGCCTGTATATAAATCTACATTCCAGTAACTAAATATGGTTTGGCTTTCAGAATGCTGAATCACTCAAGAAAGCTGTTGACATAATTGAAAGCCAGGGAAACTTGCACTCTCTGAAAATAAAGCCACATTTTCTTACATGCATAATTTTACCATATTTATTGAACTATTTCAATCAGAAATTACCTAACTCTTCTTCATAAATTTGGCTGCTGAAATATTCTGTTTTGTAATTCGTTCTCTCCATCATCATTTTACTGTCTATATCATGGACAACCAGCATCCGAAGAGCAAACATAAGATGAAAGGGAATCAAACCTAAAATCCAAATCTAGTAATTATTTCCTGGATGCATAACCAAAACTGGAGCAGTTGTTCCTGAAATCTTAAAACTCCAGGGAATTTGGTGGACAATTCTACACAGCTGGCTGACATCCAGACTCATTCATATTCCACAGAAATTTGAGCAGGAATATTTTTATAAATATTTACTGCATTACCTCTCAGCTGGACAATCTCCATGTTAAATGAAAGGATTATACTGTATGTTAGCTGAACCCTGAGGCTTCTAGAATTCTGTTTTGCAAATTATAACTAAGAAAATATTAACTGCAATAGCAAGAAGAAAATAGCAACAGTAATGGCTTAATGGACAGAACAGCTGTTTTTCTGTTGTTGATACTCCATTTGCTATTTACAGCTCACAAGGTGCAAAAAATACACTTTTTAACTACTAAATGTTCAGTGTTATAACAAATAATCTTGAAAGCTTAAAGAAGAGTTTTTATAATTATTTTTTAACTAGTTCTTAAGCCAAATCCACTTTAATTATTTACATGAATAATATTGTCCCCTAAGCAGAATTTTCTCATCCTAGGTTTTGGAACAATCTTTGTTACAAATTCCAGTTATATGCATCCTTATTTATAAAGAATTTAGATTTGTAGAGATGGTAACAGTTGACTTTCTTCTATGAGTAGTCTCTTTCAAACTGTATTGGGCTTACATGGCAAGAATTCAGTAGCAGCAGAAACTTCGGTGGCGGCTTCTGTGAGAAGATACCAGAAGCTTCCCCTAAGTCCAATAAAGTCAATGCCAGCTGGGTCCAAGACAGACTTGTCACTAGTCGAAGCTGAGCCTCTATGATAACATATTTAAGAATAGGGAAAAATCTGCTGCTTAACAACAGCTGGAGACAGAAGTGAGAAGGTGGGAGAGGTGCAACTCTGCAGACACCAAAGTCAGTGAAGTCAGAGGAGGAGGAGGCTCTTTCCACAGCAGAGATTCACCTGCAGCCCATGGTGAAGACCATGGTGAGGCAGCTGTTCCCTCATACCCATGGAGGTCCGCACTGGAGCAGCATATGGTGCATCCCACATGTGAGCAAATGAGTGTATCCCAAAAGACAGTATGACTCTGTGGAGAGCTTATGCTGGAGCAGGCTCCTGGCAGGACGTGTTTATTCACAGAAAGTGGAGTCATGCTGAAGCAGGTTTGCTGGCAGGACTTTATGACCCCATGGAAAGCAGCCACAGTGGAGCAGCCTATGCCTAAAGAACTGCTGCCAGTTTCACCCAGTGACACAGACCTTTGCTGGTGCTGTTCATGAAGAATTGCAGCCTTTGGGAAGGACTCATGTTGGAGAAGTTAATGGAGGACTGTCTCACAAGCAAGGGACTTCACACTGGAACAGGTGAAGAATGTGGGGAAGAAGGAGCAGCAGAAGCAATCTGTGATGAACTGACCACAACTCCCATTCCAGTCCCTCTGCACTGCTTGGGAGAAGGAGGTAGAGAAGCTGTCAGTGAAGCTGAGTCTGGGAAAAAGGGAGAGGTAGGTAGAAGGTGTTTTCAGATTTGGGTTTATTTCTCAATATCCTATTCTAATTTGATTGGTAGTAAACTTACCTCATTTCCCTGAACCTATTCTGTTCTACATGTGATGATAATTGGTGAGCGATCTGGCCCTGTTCTTTTCTCAAGCCAAGATTCTTTTGTTGCATTTTCTCTCCCCTATCTAGCCAAGGAAGGGAGTGATGGAGTGATGGAAGGAAGTGGTGGCCAGCCATTCAACCTACCATAGCCACAAAAGATGTAGTTAGTATAAATTACAATTATCAACCTATAACTGAACTCAAAACAGAAAGTGACAACAGTAGCTTTCATTGTGAGACTTATTACTTTCAAATAAAATGGAAGAAAAATGTAGAAGGATTATAACCACTGGAAGGAGAGGAAGTGCTAAAACCAAAGGAGATATTACCTGCTTCAAAGAAAAACACTTAAAAATAGAGAAGAGGAATTGATATAAAGAACTCGGAAAAGATTAATTTCCTCCTTTATCCCATTTCCCTAGATCCTGACCAATAGCTTATTGTTACATTCTGGATACTTAATGTAGGGCCTAAACCATAGTTCTTTTGCTCTAGGTAGATGCACAGGAGAAATACCAACCAGATATTCTCAAGAGGTAAAAATTACACAGAAGTTTACTGGCAAACTATGGAAAATCAAGGAAATTTTGCAAATGATGTAGTACAACATAAAACACTTATCACAGTATTGACTCAGCCCATGAAATTTAGCAACTTTTAAACCCATTCAATGTTATTTTCCATGAAAAGAGAGTTAGAATCAGAAGAAGGGGAGAAAACCAGGATGACAGCAAAGACATAGAAAAATAGACATATAGCTAACAACTCCTGGGGTCCAGAGATGTAATGGATAGAAAACCTCAAGATGAAGGTAGAGTTAAACATCAGAGCTCTTGCCTTGTGATCAGCCTTCTTAAACCCTTGTCCCATCAAGGGCCTTCCCAGGTGGGACTTGTGGTCACTTGGCCACTCAGGGGCTGGGTTGGGCAACTGGGGGGGCTGCATCCAGGGGGCTCTGATTGACAGACACTGCTTGGCTGGGGGTATGGGGAGCAGGGCACCAGAGAAAGGCTGACCTATCCCCTACCACACACATTCCAAACATCCTAAGATGTCTCAAGACAGATTTCTCTTTCCAGTCTCTGACACTTGCTGACTTCTTTTTATAAGAGGGCCTACATATTCTGCTTTATTTTGCATAAGAGTACATCTATCCAAAGAAGTGTGTTCATTGGAGGATATAAAAACCCACTGCATACTGGAAAGCAAAATAACAATATTGAGTAATATTTTAGTCTTTCCCACAATATAAAACTATCAAGTATAAAATCATCACCTCTTTTTCTTCTTCCTTCTGCTATTACGTTTTTATTTCTGTGTCATAAAGAGAAATCACCATCTGAATCCCTTTATTTATGGTCAAGATATAAATATATGGGTGTGTGGTTTGAATGAAAATTTGTATATTATCTTATATTTATTTTTCACCAGTCTGTAGAACAGTCTATGTGACAACTCTATGTTACAAATTTTTAAAGGAGAAAAAGTACTGTTAATGGTGGTGGCTTTTTTTTTTTTTTCTCCAAGAAACTTTTCAATAGAAACAATTGAGCCATTTTTACTCCCTTTTATGCAATGTTATCATTCTTTGTGCAATTATCCAATGGGACAATTTGATGCTAATTTTGCATCAAATCAAATTAATGCTAATTATTAAAACAACTGAATTATTTCAGTCATTGTGTCAATGAGAAGTATTTTTGATTATTTGTGATTTGTCAGAAACTGTGGCTCAAATCTCCATTCTTAGTGGGTTATATTTATTTGTAAGAGCTATATATTCAGGAGGCAAAGTTTTGGCTTACTCTATAAAGACATATTTTGGCATATCACAGGAAAGGCATTTGGCACCTTGTGCAGGAGATCTTATCCTAAGTGAGGGTGTGGGAACTAAAAATAACTTGAGGCAATATAATAACTAAAGCAGATACAGTTTGATATCAGTCAAAATGACCAATTTGGAAAATAAATTGAGATCATTTCAGAACAAAAAAATTGGAAAACATAGCTTGCTTAGGTTATCAGACAGGCATAAGTAAAATAAGTGTCATGCTATTAACAGACTTAAGGCACTGAGATGAGTGATTCATGGTCATAAAACTTGATAGTGGAAAGAAAACGAGTACTTTTGGTTCATACATCAGATCAAGTTATTTTGAAAATTCATGATGATATATTCTATTTTCTCTTAATTACTCATTGATATATTTATATATTTTTCACATCAGGAATGTATCTCTATGTAAAGCAACTGTATTCAAAATAGTAAAGGGCTCTTGCACATCTAATAGTTAATAAAGGAATTTGGATGTTGGCTCTTGACCTGCTACAGCCATATTCAGTCTCTCCCAAATATTTCTTTAGATAAACTAAATTATAATATTTTCTTGACCAAATAAGAAGACCATTTTAATCTTCCTTTCTTATTTTCAAAAGAGAGAAAAATTTACCTATATCTGTTCTATTATATTTTTGAGGGTCAAGACAGAAAGTTAATAACTTTCTCTTGCCCATTTGCTCTGACAGCTGGTGGTCAATTAGTATTCCCTCATCCCATAATTGGAATTACTGATTACAACCCACTGTTGCTAAGACTCAAATATTGTGGCTCATTTGCAGCTTCACTGCCAGGTGAGATTAAGGGAAATGTCCCCCTGGTTAAACCACCAGGAGCTGTGCCAAACTATAATCAGTCTTTTGCATACATCAGAGACCTACAAACACAGCAGAATGATTGTATAAGCAGCAGCTGCAAGTTAAAGCTGAATCAAATTCTTCAAACATATGCAGTTTGCCAGATATCCAACCACTCTTGCAAATGCCAGTATTTCATTACTTGGCAAGTTTTCTAAGACATAGAGCTAACACAAAGTAGAGGAATATCAAATTGTCGACACAATATGTAAAAGATTTTTTTAACCACATACCTCTGCATTCAGTTTTCAGAATACCTAATCCTGAATCCAGGTAAACACTGAGTTTGTACGAAATCCAATTTCTGAAATAGTTTTTCCATATTCATAGTTTTCCAATTTCTCAATGTCCACTTAGTAGATGAATAATGTTTTGATACTTCCATCTTTTTTTTTTTACCTCTCAATAATGATCAAATATAATACTTTGCTTCTCTCTAGGAGCCTGTTTGACTTTCAGTCTTTTGTTTAATTAATTTTTTTTTTTTTTTTTTTGAGTGGAATATTTGAGTTAGAAATATTATTGTATTCTAGGAACTAACCAGTGAACCAGAAGACTGTAGTTCTGTCATTCATAAATATAAATTCCTGATCTCATGAAGATTCTTTTTCTCTAACATTTTTTACCTTTCTCTCACTTTGTTTGCATTACAACCTCTTTAGGAATGAGATTCTGTCATGTTTTTGCTGCCTATCTCAGCACATTGAAAATCAATGTATGAGACTGCCATCTGCTAACACAGTTCAGAAAATAATTGGAAGTAGTCCAGCTCATTCTTTCAGAGGACAGTACCTAGAAACTTGCTTGATTGTTTTTTACATTTTCAGTGTTTTCTTCAATTTTCAGAGGAGCCAGTTCAAATCCTTGTCTTTATTAGCTGTTAGTTTGAAGTGAGCTTGCTTGTTAAAAGTAATCAATGTGGTTAATGTTCTGTGATGTTCAATAGGAATAAGATTACTGTTCACTTCACAGCAATCCCTGTTTCATTCTGAAATGTGCCAATAGGAGGCCAAAAACATTAACAGAGCGTGTTACAATATATATTCCTGTCCTCATGCTTGATATTATTGCCAATCTCTTATCCTCTTATATTTACATGTAGGGCTCATGTGTTGAAATGTGCATTTCTTAAGATCCAGTTGTCTGTGACTTCAAGAGACACAAACTGGCTTTAACTGGATTATGTCTTCAGTGATCTCTCATGGGCTCTGGCTGCTTCTATACCAAATGCAGCGTCCCTGGTCAAACTATAGGGGCATCTGTGAAGGAAATGTGTGTTTCAGAGTTTCTTGCTTCCCTTCTCCATCTTGTACTCAAAATTTTAGATTGAGAGTAACATTGCATCAACCAAGGAGATTAGCTTGCTTCATTAGCAAGAAGGATGTGAATAGGCATGGATGGGGCTGTGATGAGAAGATTAAACTCTAAACTATCCCAGGGCGTCTATAAAGTGGTGCTTCGAAGTCAGCATCTGGAACAATGAGCAGAGAAATAAAATGCAATATGTGTAAAGTTTAGAGTGCTGGCAACAGTGATGGGGAGAACAGACTCACTGGAGGGAGAATGCCTGAGATAGAAAATTATAAGTGAGATGAGCCCATTGACTACTTTAAAACATTTAGTAAAATGACTCTATTGTTTCTTAAGAATAAAGGTGGATCCTGTTTATGATGAAGAGATCTATTGGATATGAAAATTAGCAAAAAATTCCTATCCATACCCTAGGATTATTAATGTTTATATTTCAGAGTAGAAAATGAAGGTCAGACAATAAACATATCTTCCATTAAAAAGTCTTGTACTAGTCTTATAATATTTTCACTGTGATTGTATCTAATCTATTATTTTCTCAGACAGTTAAAATACTAACCAAAAGAAAAAGGGATTTCTCTAGGCATTACATAATGGAATGGATTTCCTTTTGGGTAGACTTGGAGATCTTATTTCCAAAGAGGGCAAATTAATCTAAAGTATCAGATGTCAAAATCTTCTCTGTGGGTTTTGGAAAATTTTACTATTTTTAATATGTTAATTTGTGGGTTTTTTAAATATCGTAATATCTTCTATAGAAAAAATGCTAAAGGGATAAAACCAGGTTACTCTGTCTTATGCAGTCCCTGAAGTGCATCTTCATAGACTAAAGAATGACCAGTCTGCAGAAAAACACAACTAATAATACAGAAATCCAAACAAATCCAAATAACATCCCAAGAACATTTATTTATACACTCTAGCTATCAAAAGGGCCTTGAGAAGTAATTTGGACACAGATATGAGCACTGTGTATGTCTGGCATTAGTTTAAATGAATCATCTCAAGCTGATTTAGCTCTTGGACATTATTTTAGACCACCACAGTATGCTGGAGGACTACCAGTGACTGGAAACCTGTTGCACTTCTATGTTTTTCTCTCCTTGGTACTTTTTATTTTTTTGTTTTGCAGTGTTACACACCTAATAGGACTTGCATTTTTATTCTATTTTAAGTAATATATAGTAATGCATGAGTTGTTTTTAGTGTTTTGTTGTTTGGGTTTTTTAGGTCCTTGTCTTAATTGTATGATATACTTATTAAAATTATTTTTTAAAAATAGTTCCAAGTTTGATAAATTTAGAATTTGAAATTCAGAAATAACACTAGACAACATTTTAAGATGCTAATGCCTGTTTAGCGACATGTAACTTTAAAAATCTACTGGTAATTCATTCAGTTTTCTTGCTTCTAATACCAGGGGTTTTACCCTTGATCTGGAAGGACCACACCCTCCAGGGATTAGTGATAATTACATTTCAGACTTAAACCATCTCCATAGAGCAAAGACAGCCAATTGAATCATATTGTGCTGAACTGCATAAAAAAATTTCCAAATTATGTGCGGATACTTTAAAAGCAATTTGGTTATAAAAAGGTAAGTGGCCGAGTATATTGTTCTGTAAAATAAAGTTAGTGATAAGAGAGGTAGTTTCAGAAGTCGTTTTATGTAATGATTTTCTCCCACATTGAGGTCTATTTCAAATGGTTTATGGAAGGAAAAAAAAAGAAGCAAGAGTATGTTTATAGTTCTGCGTTAGCATTTTACCATTGGCTTATACACCCATAGCTGAAAAGCTGTTTTCTCACAAACCTCCTCCTCTAACTGAGCTCTGTGTCTGGTGCAACTCACCTAAGGATGTTAGAAATTCTCCTGCTGTTAGTTTTACTTTTACTTTAATGTGTATTGTCTAGTTAGGACAAAAATTGGTGAAAACATGGTTGGCATTCAATGGTTCATAGGACCTGGAGGCTGGTAAAGTGAGGATCTGTCCTGTTTGAGATATTTTATTTATATCTGGAGGAGGTGATTAGAATATGTCCTTGTCAAGTTTGCAGATAACATCAGGTTCATTGCTATTCAGCAATACTCTAATCAGCAAATAATTTCACCTACAATAGAAAAGCCATAAGTTTGCACTTCTCCAATAAAAATACTAAGAACTTTCATAAGTAATTGATGAACAATGTCTCTGAACACAATAGATAAAATTGTTTATAACTTAATGATGTGTCTTCAAGCAACTCGTACTCATCAGTTGGTCTTTCATAATTTTTGGCTCTCAGTATGAACAGGTTCAATAAATACATTAATTCTAGTTTATGCTGCTACTTCTGCCTTTTAAATTTCAAGAAACAAAGTTAATCTGTGCTGCAAACTTCTAAATTGAAATACACATCGAATTTTGTGTCCTTTATTTCAAAACAAAGGTTGCTAAAATAACTTACTATAGCTTTCCTTGGTTTGGCTACTAAGTCTATTTCCCTACAGCTCTACTCTGAACATAATGGTTATTACTACTGAAGCATAATAACCTCTTAAATTTCTGAAAGAGTCACAGACTTACATGTGCACAGAAAACACTAGGTTTCATGAAACAAGTTGTCTATTATTTGAGCTGTGATCTCAGAAATGGTGAATATGCGTTCACTGGATGCTAAAATTACGGTCTTTCATTTAGCTCCACTGACAGATCAGTGAATTTAATTGATTCTTTGATCTGCAAGGCAAGAACAGCAGAGCTAAGTGTCTTTGGGCTCCTCCAGGTTCTTGTAGTCTTATCTCTTTCCCAAATCTGTAGCCATTTTTCCTAGGTTTGCTCAGGGGAGCAAAGCCTAGAGCAGTATGGGCAGGGCTAAAATGTTATTCTATACACCATCTTCCAAAGACCTCAGCTTCCATTAGGCTGTGAATTGTGATGCCTTAAGTTCTATTTCTCATATTTTTCAGATTCTGTACTGCCTTAGTGTCTGACTCTGAACTTCATATAAAGTGTTAGCAAATTCTCTTCACAGTTCAGTTAGACAAAACAATCCTTTTCCAGCCTGAGAAGCAAGGACACCACTGCAGCTTCAGGCCCAAAATACATAAATAACAGTGAATTGAGGAGTGCGATCTGGGAGGATGGGACTTCATAACCTGAAGCTGTAACTGGACAATTGATCCATACATGCAAATGGAGCAAAACTTTCAAAAGTGTGAAAACTCATGATCGAGATGAATCTTGGGTGTAGCCATGGCCAGGCTCTTGTACTGCTCAAGGTGTGTCCTTTGAAGGCCTTTTTAATAAATACCTACTTTATTTCTTCAACACTGTCTAGCCCTTGCTCCAGATAGCCTCTCAAGGCATCAATTAGATTGAACTTTACATGTATGTTGAGTGCTCTAGTTCTAAAAAATTCTATGGAATGCACAGGTGTGAAGAAGAATACATTTTTCTGACCACATGTCAATGGATAGGATTTTCTGAATTTCCTTTTTTACCTTTTTTTCCTGGTAGACTTATTATTTTTAAAATATACTAGAAGTGTTTTGAGGAAAGTCTTTAGATTACACTGAAAGAAGGTATAGTCTAAGAATTAGAAGTCTCTCTAACACTCAGGTAAATGTTGAGTTCATTGATCCCCCCAAAAACATGAATGTAGGTGGTGATGTCAAGGTAATTTAAGTAAGTAGGGAATGCACTGGCAGAGTATTAGACATAGAAGTTAGATATAGAAGGAGCTGGGAAGGAATGTTTCCACTCATACTTTTTATTAACCTAATTTAATCAGCAAAATTGTCTTTTAGTCCTAGTTGAAGAATCCATGTCTTCCTGAAGAATTAGACACACCTTCTCTAATCAAAGGACTAAAAAGCACGGGGAAGAATATGAGAAAATACAGAAAAATTCTGAGAGGTTCCTTTAAGACAAGGGTCTCACACTGAAGATTATATTTTGTGAAAGCAAATATGAAAAAGAGTCTAAGGAGGAAGCCAGAGAAATATAGCAAGACAGAAGGAAGAAAGGCTTCAGAGAGGAAAAGGCAATTTTCTGGGGTTTTGTTTTGTCTTGCTTTTAATCCGTCATGTGTTCAATGCATTATTCTCTTTTAGAAAAAGAGAAAGTTATCTTTTTCAAGTTACCTATTTCATTTTGTTCTGGACTCAAAAAGATGCCGTCTTACATTTTCCCTCTGATTTCTCTCCTTTGGTCAGGAGTCACTTGGGAGCTGTGAGAATGGTACTCTAAAGTTCAGTAGTTACCTGCTGAGCAGAGCAACTCTACTGTAGCATTCAGAGTTACTGGGGTTTTTTATTCCTCATACTCAGACACTTCCATCAGTCTCTGATGTTACTAGGTATTCTTTCTGAAATATTCATTTCTCAGACCAGAGTTGTTTGAGCGGCTGTACTTGGAAAAATAGAAGTACAATGCTTTCAGCCTCTTATGCTCTATTTTATTTTTCCTTTGTACTGAAAGGACAAATGCAAGCATTTTGTTGCAGCAGCTGTTCAATTTTAGGGTACAGGCTTTACTTCATTGTTGTGGAAGTGTACATTTCAGATGTAAGAATAATTCCAATCTGCTCATTCTCAACCTATCTGTTCTGCCAACCTATCTGTTTTTTTTTACTTTTTGTTGCTATTGAGGGGGGTGGGAGAGATGCTGCCAAAGAAACTCACCTCCCGCTGTAAGTCATACTACTTTCACAACTTTCTCTTGATATCATCTTCTGAAAGCAAATTATGAAAAAGAACTCTATACATTAAGAAATATTCATCTCAGTGAATATTTTACAATTTATAGCCTTATATTCACTGTCTGAATTATAGAAGGAGAAGATGTACACACATCTGTTTCCCCAAAGACACAAAATAAAACCAAAGAGTATAAAGTAATTTGAATGCAGCAACTTTCTGGAACTTCAGTGTGAATTTCAAAGGTGGTTTGTCCCATGACTCATTTTTTTATGTGCTCGCAACTGAAAGGTGTGGTATATATCCGTGGGAGATTTCAGACCCAATAATCCATAGGTGATCTGCAAGGGAAGAGCTCATGTGACCTTATTCTCCTTACAGTCTCCATAGCAGTTTCCATTACAGACTCCTCTGCCAGTACTGGTGTGCTGAGATCTCAATTTATTTTGTGTGGAGCACAACTCTGCCTTTCTGATTTTTTTGATCCAACATGCCAAACAGAACTACCCAGACCAGCCTGTGATTTGCTGTCTGCTTTTCCCTTGCTGTATGGCATGGATATTGGAAAGATGTGCCTGAAATATCACAGCTAGTGAAGTCCAAACAGAAAGGCCTGAGCTCTGCGCCTCAGGAACACCCCCCTCTTTCATGTCACCCAGGAACTCTGGCAGCAAATCACACACAGGGGCCAACAAGAGCTGCAGCACCTCTTAACAGGTTTTAAGAAACTGGTGAAGTCTGAGAGAGTGCTAAGGGAAAAGAGTCGACAAAGAAGCCAAGTATGTTGTGTTTGTCATATAGAGTTATGGCATGGAGAATGCTGGAAATTTGGCTGGGAGGAAGGTCTGGGGTGTGTAGAAGCAATATTATAGAGAGACTAGGAAATATACTGTACCTTTCAGAGCAATCTAAGAGATAGGACTTTTTGAGTGTTTTTATACTTTTTTTGATATGAAAAGATCTGCAGAAGTAATATTCACTTTTAATTCAGTTGAATTAAGAATTTATAAACAAACACGAAAGAAATGTATTACTAAAACAAGCAAAAAACCTTTTCATGATTTATTTCAAATTTCATTGTAAGTTAGTAAAATGTCTGTTCAGATCCAGTAATAATAGAGGCAGATTCTAACAATTCACAGTTATTTATGTGGTGGCATTTTCAACTAGACATCATGTCTAGTAAAATTTCACTATTCAAGAAGAAAAATAATTTATTATTGACAACAAAGCTTAACTTTGTGGACTCAAGTCTCTTTCTTTGCTATTTCCATGCCTAATATTAAGTAATAAGTAAGTAAGTACCAACCCCATTAAAAACTGCTTTTCAATTATTTGGCAAATATACTGTGCACGGAGCTATCAACAACTTCAAAGATTAATTACTAGGCAAAGTAAAGCTTACATTTTTCAAGATAAGACAGAAATGCTAAGGAATTATATTGTTACAGTACATGGTGTGGTACTTATGTACTGATGGCTGAAAAAAAACCCTGGAGATGTAGGAAAGTATAACGAAGAAATGGAGCCTATACTTCATTTAGTTGGGCTTTTTTTTATAGTTACAGAACATGTATATCATGCATTATACTTACCTGCTCTAATTTTGTTAAGCAAAAAAAAGTGGGGAAAAAAATTATTTTTTTTTTCTTTCTGCTCTCTCTCGCTTTATATTGATAATATGGTTTGACTTTTGCATTACAAAATTCTCTGAGCTGGGATTAGCACCTCCTGTATATTTTCAGAGTGCTTTGCACAGAGACATCAGCCTGGTTGAGGCTTGCTATGTTGTGAATAAAGACACATTGTTAGACTCACTGGGATGTTTCAGCTGTGTTAAACCACTTTGAGAGCACAAAGCAAATGCAAATGTAAATATAGTTGGGGCAGCTATCTAAATCAGATGTATTAAAATTCTCATCCACTAGAGGAATCAAGGTGAATAAAGCATCCAATAAAATGCACAAATTCTTAATGGCACACCGTTTACTGCAGAAAAAAAAAATAAAATTTATAAATTGAAGAGAGGAGGGGGAATATAGGCTAAAATAAATAATGTTTCTTTAAAAAATGCATCACAATCCTATATACATAATATTTCATAGGATCTGATCCTAGTCTAATTGTAGAAATGTAAATTTTGCTTTACACAGTAACTCCAGAAGTCTTGCAGAATACATTTTTTCATCATCTTTTTGTACTTTTTTTTTAGTATTTCCTCCTAGACTGAGTTATATAATGAAACTGACTGATATAATAGTTAGCCAAGTGTAACCCTAATTCACAGAAATTCCACCTATTTAGATTTTATCTGAAGCAAAAATGACACATGCAAATATTTTATATAAATTCTTGATTTAAATGTATCATACCTTATGGAAACTGAAGGAACAATGAGGCCAGATTGACAAAAATGCACAGAACAGTTAACATCACAGCTCACTGAATATGAAAATTATTTTCAATTTTGTATATATGTATTCAATTTCTTGTCTTATTTTACATAACTATTTCACTACTATCAACCTATTTATTAGATTAACAATCCATTCTTAATTCAGGGATTCAGTATTGTAATTTTTTTTTGTGTAAAGAAAAACAACATTTTTAATATTGTCCTAGTTACTCCCATTTTGTCTTCAAAAGACTTTTCTGCCTTAAAATAGTGTCATCCTTATTTTCTTTCATTTTATCCCTTGATATATGCTTTGCACTTGACTGAATTTCTTGTGCTATGTATCCATCCTTTCTTTGTACATTTCTTTCTTAAGGGTAGTACTCAAATTTTTCAGCCTTCATCTGTCCTTGGCAAATTAGAATTTTAATTTGCATATTGTATTTCCAAAAACTGCATGACAGTATAGATGCAATGGTTTTAAGGCAGAAGCCTGGGATGGCCACAAGGAAAGAAATCATTAGTGAATTTTGCCTATCATCTTAAATTAGTGCTACAAAATCTTTATATATAACTTTAAAATTGTGTTTTAGAAAAGCTTTAAAAATACATTTTTCTACATTGGGGAAACAAAATAACACAAATTCCCCTAGTGATATAGGAAATATATATGGCAGAAAAAATAACCAACCAAAATAGAGAATAAATAATGTTCTAAAAACCTTGTAGGTAAACTAAATAATTCTAATTTGTATGGTATTGCAGTGTATTCGCTCTGTTATGTATTGAGCTTGCTCTTTTATCTTTTGAGCTAGCTTACTAGAATTGTTTATTTCTTCTGCAAAAAAGTTCCTTTTTCCTAGTCCCACTGTGACTGTGTATATCAGACTTCCTGAGGCTAGCACAAATCAAGAATGATTTAGAGAAAAAAAAATTCTCTTCATGGATTTAATAATCTGAATAATGTTTTTTTAAAGATTGTGAATAAACATATATTGCATATAAACCTCTGTTGCAATGTTATGCTCATTCTTCCTCCCCTCTTCAATTTTAACATTTACTAATTGCAGCATTTGTTTGATACTCTCTTAAAAGTTTTGGGCGTGGAACTGTGACTCTCAAAGGAGATCAATGATAAGGATACAACAGAGGTCATGCTTTCATGGCGAGAGAAGTGCAGACCAAGCTGTTCTTGTACAGATGATCAGAGACATATTTAGGACAGCACATAAGCCTGATCCCTGGATGTGATCTACTCCCATCATTCCTTCTCCAAGTTCATGATTATTGTATTAGAGATTCAAACATATCTCTCTTTCCCATTCCTTTCAGCATAAATTTATTCTTTACTTGTTCATTCACCCATGAATTTGAACCTGCTGACACTGGCTGCGTCTATTATTTCCTATGACAGCAAGTTCCAAAATTTCATTACCTCCTGTGTAAAGGAATACTTCCTTTTATTTGTTTTAAACTGCTTTCATTGAGGTTATTCTAAGTTTAATGTTATGGAATTCGATGAATAAAAACTCCTGTTCACTTTATCTAAGAACTCAATAATTTTGTAGACAAGAGTCTGTCAACTATTCTGTCTCCAAATCAAAACCCTAAATTTAGTTCCAAAAGTCCCAAAGAAAATGATCAAATTATGGAACAGCTATGTGAGTAGGACAGATCATATACTATCTCATATCATTAATCTTTTATATGCCTTGTGAGTGTGTTCAGAATTACAGAATACATGAGGCTGGGAGGGATCTCTGGACATCGCCTGTCCCATCCATCCTACTCTAGTTGTGAATAATGAGGAAATGAATAATGAGGAAAAGCAGTCCATCACAAATGAATTCCACCAGGAAGGTAATACTTAATCTCTCAGCCCATGTGGGATGGTAATGTCATTGGGCATATGCACTGCAGGTCTGGAGGTACCGGAAAGGATTTCTGGAATGACATAAAGGCAAAAATGTTAAGTTTTTGTAAAGGTTTGTCTGGCTTCTCCATTCCATCCACTTAGGCACCAGTCCTTTTTTCCATCTGCCATAAAATTATCTTTTAATAGAAAATCCATAGAAAATTTTAATAGAAAAAAATTTAATAGAAAATTCTTTTGCATATAAAGGTAAATAGTGTGTTCACTTATGTATGTGGTTCATCCGTAGACATACCAATGATGTGTGTTTGTGAATGTATGTGCATGTATGTTCTTACAACTAAGTACCCATCTTTCTTTTTCCTATTTCCGAGTCAGCACCTGAACTCTGATTTGCTTTGGGATCATATTATTTTCCTTAAAATATATCAGAAGTTCACAATTCTGTGAAGGTACAGAAGAAATTCCTATAAAGAGCAAACTGCAAGTGAGAGCTGCAGGACCATGCAAAATGCTTACTGTGACTCTATTGTTAATCAGTCCATAAATTTGAATTTCAGTGGACAGTTTCTAGTTAAAAATACAAAAGAACTAAATGCTTGTTCTACAGCAGCTCTGGCACCTGTCACCATTGGTGAACGCTGGATATCACATGAAGGTTGTATGATCATTTACAATTGATATGACTAATGGAATTTTTTATTACAGCTGAGGATTTTGAGACATTATACAATAGCATATCATTGGCACAATGACTTCAAAGTTAGATATCAAAGGTGTGGAAAAGAGGGACAAGATGCAGAAGGAGTTCAAAATGGCAACCTACATAAAAGAAAAGGGCTCACTCTAGTGGTACAAGCCAGCAAAACAACAAAAATGCTCTACACGGGTGTCAACATCACACAGCCTTAATGAGCTGGGGAGAAAGAGAGGTATGAGATTAAAGAAAAACAAGGTGAATAAGTTGCAAAAAAAAACCCCAATGTGCAAATTCTTTGATTAGTAATGTTTCAGGAGACCTATTTGACAGCTGGATCATCACAGGCTAAATTAGGAAAGCTTCCTCTTCCAACCATACCATACAAACCTCTTGCTTTGGCAGTCAGGAGGACCAGAAATAGGATAGTTCTCGGTCCCTTCTCTGGCTACATGAGGACACCTGAGCAGACAACCAAAACATGCTGGTATCACCATGTCAGTTCCTTTTTGAGATCTGAGAGCAATGGCATCTGCCCAACCACTTCCTAGCACATCACAACAGCTTACACACAAACATATTCCCTGTCCACAGCAGGGTAATGCAGTAGGTAGCTCTCTTGCTTGGAAGACAGAACAGTAACTGAAATGGATACTCCACTGCTGGGTATCACAAAGTAGTTTCCCCTAACAGCTTTTAGTTTCTAATTCTATTTTATTGCTTCCTCCTTGCCACTGGTGCAGTGACATTCATTATTATTTAAAATTATTTTGGTAAAACACTTTCAGAGTACCTCCTTTTTTTCAGATAAAAGTGTTCCTTTTCTCACACTAGTTTCACTGACACCTTCAAAACAAACAAATAAACACCAAATCCCCACAGACGTTCCCATAGCAACAAAAAATGCTTGTAATTTCTTGTGAAAATATTACATTAGCCTTACTTTGAGAGCCCCACAGAGTTAAGAGCCACTATATTAAAGGAAAAATCCTTTTTTTCAACACATTTTCTGCTTTATATTCTATAAACAACATAATATCTGTGGGCTCAGTATTTGGGCCAATCTTGTTTAATTTCTTTATCGATGATCTGAAGGAGTGAATCAAGTGCACCCTCAGACAGTTTGCAGATGACACAATACTGGGCAGGAGTGTTGATCTGCTGGAGGGTAGGAAGGCTCTGCAGAGAGTTCTGGACAGGCTGGATCAATGGACCAGGGCCAGTGGTATCAGTTTCCACAAGGCCAAGTGCCAAATCCTGCACTTTGGTCACAACAACCACAGGCAGTGCCACAGGCTGGGGGCAGAGTGGCTTGAAAGTGGCCCAACAGAAACGGGCCTGGAGTGCTGGATGAAAACCACTGAACATGAGCCAGCGTGTGCCCAGGTGGCCAAGAAGGCAAAGGACATCCTGGCCTGGATCAGGAATAGTGTGCCCAGCATGAAGTGATTCTTCCCCTGTATGCTCAGCACTGGTAAGGCCACACCCGAAGTGCTCTGTCAGGTTCAGAGCCCCTCAAGAAAGGCATTGAGATGCTGGAATGTGAACAGAGGAGGCAACACAGCTGGTGAAGGATCTAGAGAGCAAGAAGAGTGGCTAAGGAAATTGAGTTGCTTTCACCTGGAGAACAGGAAGTCTTGGAAGACATTATTGCTTTCTACAACCACTGGAAAGGTTGCATCATGGAGGGCATTGACCTTTTCTCCCAAGTAACATGTGACTGTACTAAAGAAAAGGATCTCAAATTGCACCAAGGGAAGTTTAGATGGGATATTAAAAAGAATGTCTTCCTGGAAAGGGTTATCAAGCACTGGAACTGTCTGCCTCGGGAAGTGGTTGAGTCACCATCCCTGGAAGTCTTTAGAAGATATGTAGATGTGGTTCTTAGGGACATGATTTAGTGGTGGATGAGGCAGTGTTAGGTTAACTTTGGGACTCAGTGATTCCAAAAGCTTTTTCCAACCTAAATTATTTCAATAATTACATGAAAAACAACAGCAAAAGGAATATGGGGATCTAAGAAACTTTGTGTAGTACTCTCCCTTTCTACTGTTTTTGTACTTTCTTTTTGCCTGAAAGTATAGTTTTGCAGTTACTTTAATTACAGTAATTTCACGCTTATAAGCTGCACCTTTTTTTGACTACAGTTTTGGGGCTACCCCAGAAGTGTGGCTTTTCACCTGGTGCGGCTTATTTATGGACAAATTCCGGCGAAATGCCAACACAAAAGTGCTAGTCTGCAGCAGCCCTGAGCCGAGCCGGGGTCAGGGCCGCTCCCTGCGGCAGTCCTGGGCGGGGCCGGGGGGCCAACCGGGA
>VRYO01002772.1:47882529-47940454 GCA_009812075.1 Sialia sialis | reverse complement strand
TTATCAGTGTGAAACTACTGTAATTCTTTCCACAGAAGTTCACATGATTTCATGATAAAATTAATATACTTGTCTTTCATCTTTTACAAAAAACATCCCAAACCCGCAAAAAACAATGCTTTGGTATGATTTTCCAAATAATCATTGATGTATAAGTCAAACTCAAACCTGCAGGCAAGTTTTATTATTTCATTTTTGCAATTCTGATTTACACTCAGACTAAACAAGAGGGTTTGAGGTCAATTATAACTATACAGACACTATGAGAAATACTTCTCTATTATGCTCCAGCTTTTCAGACTTTTACTTATTTCTCATACGAAATTGTTGAGTGGAACGACAATCTTCAGGATCTGCTTTAGCTTATTCATAAAATGCCAGTAAGGCAAGAAGAAAAATGTAAATATTTAATGAAGTTTTAAGGCAATTCTCTTTCTAGAAGTTAAAATGTTGTTTTTTGTTGTTTCCTAGTCACTAGAGAGCCGTAAGTACAAACATTTTTGAAAATATTTTAAAAGCTTGTTTACTGAGGAGTATGCTGATTTATTTAAACAGTTTTTCCTACTACTGAGTAGCTTTAAATATAGGAAATATATCTCCAGAAGTTTGCTATCTCTATGCAAATCAATAACAAAATCTCATTAAAAAATAAAGTCCTATCAAAGCAGAAAGTTGCTTTATTTTAATCTTACAATGGAAAATTATGTTAGCCTAAATAATAGAGCTCCAATATTAAGAGCATTTTTATATAATTATCTCAAAATTGCTATCCTGGCAAGTAGTATAATTCAATAGAATGTTCTGGTCGTTAAAATTCCTAGTGAACTCTGAACTTGTGGGCAATCTGCTGTTTCAGCTGGATCCCTCTGAGTCCATTGGCTCTGATGGGATTCATCATGAATAGTCAGAGTATTCAACTCAGAGTATTCAGAGGACTCTGATTCATATAACTGAGGACTCTCTCAGTGATTTTTTTGAACAGTCTTAGGAGTCTGTAGAGATCCCAGTCAATTGAAGTTTTTTCAATTTTCAAGAAAGGCAAGAAGTATGACCATGGAAACTAAAGGCCTGTCAGTCACATTTCAATGACTGATTAAATTATGGAAAAAATTATTCTGGCAGGTACTGAAAAACACCTGAAGGGCAACACAATCATCAGTCACAGCCAGCATGGTTTCATGAGGAAAAGGTCCTGCTTGTCATACTTAATTTCTTTTCACAACAGGGGAACACACCTAACTGATCAAGGGAAGCCAGTTGATGTAATTTTTTTTAAATTTCAGTAAAGTTTATGATACTGTCTTTCTTAGTATCTATCTGGAGAAAAGGTCCAGCAAACAGCTGGATAAACATATCACTAGATGTGTGAGCATATGGCTGAATAGGGAATGGAGTGATGTCAGGCTCGTAACCTTTCACTAGAGGGGTTCTGCAGGGTTCCATCTTAGGCCCTGTGCTCTTCAACATCTTCATAAAGGACTTGGACATGGGAATCAAAGGTATACTAAGTAAGCTTCATGATGATACTAAATTGGAAGAAGCTGCTGACTCCCTTGAAGGCAGAGAGAACCTGCAGAGAGACCCTGAAAAATTAGAGGGCTGGGCAATTGCTAACCATATGAAGTTTGACAAGACAAGTCAGTTCGCAGCCTTTACTACTGCGTATGGTTATTGCAGTCCAGGTGTAGAATTTTGCCTTTGCTTTGATTGAATAACATAAGTGCTTTTCTATTACCTGCTGATGATCCTTTGAATAGCAGCCCTTATTTCCAGAGGAATCCAATTTGTATCAGCTGGTAATTTGCTGAGGATATAGTCTGTCCTATTTTCTAGTCATGCAGTAAACTAGTAGTGACCTCAACAGATGCCACCAGTAATAAGCCACCAGCTAGACTTACAATGCTAATCACAAACCTTTGGGCTCAGTGTCACTGCTACTTTTCCTCTCACAGTCTATCTATGCCAGCTGTATCTCACCAGTTTTGCTAGAAATAAATTAGGTGTCAATATACTTGCTAAATTCAAAGTAAACAACAACCATTTTCTTTCTCACCATGCATAAAGCCAGTACTTCACTATAGAATGCAATCACATATGATCCACATATTGATACATTCTGTATTTGCATAAGTGTATGATATTGCCTTGGAATTCATTTAGGAGCACATATATGTCAGCAAGATGTAGAACATCCAGTAAAGGTTTAATATTATCAAATCATGTTTGAATAACTTCAGTTGTCTGCTAAGATGAAATTTCTATGTGGATTGTAGAACAGTGGTAGATGCAACAGTATTTTGACTTTTGGAAAGATTTGATAGAAATTAATAGCTTCATGTTTGTTTATTATTGGGAATTAGTGGAATCCTTGGTGTTTGGTAGTGAGGATCATATTGTTCAATATTTGTATCAACAACCATGGTAATGAGACAAAATGGGACCTTTGACATAGAAATACCATGATGAATTTAAGGGCTGGACAAATGGAAAATCTGTGAAGTTCCTCAAGGAATAAAGCCATTTTCTGCATCCTGAGTAGAAGAACACCAAACAATAGTGTATGCCAAACAAGTCGCTAAATACCAGCTCTGTTGAAAAGGACTTGGAAGCAACAATGAATTAATAAAAATTAACTTCACAAGGTGTGATTCACTGGGAGAATTTTACCTGACCAACAAAGGGAAATTTTTCTTCCACTCAGTGCTAGCAAAGCCACAACTGGGACATTGTATCACTCTTGTTTGCCTTTCCCAGTTCCAGAGGGATGAGGAGAACATTAAGGGAGTCTGAAAAATGGCTCATATCCAAGAATATGTGTGTGAAGGAGCTGGATGTGTTTAGTATTACAAAGGGAAGGTTAAGAGGAAATTTAAAACTGCCTGCAAGTATTCAAAAGATAGTTACCAAGACAGTAAATTTCATTTCTTCTTGTTTTGATAGGAGATACAAGGGGCACTGGTCATGAGACTGATCAAATTATTAGGAAAAGTTTCCTTCACTACGAGGTTGCCAAGGCACTAGAAACATGTTTCTAAAACTGGTTTTAGGATTATCACATTTTCATATTTTCTTTTATGAGGAGCAGATGAGGGAATTGGAGTTGATTAGTCTTGAGAAAAGGAGACTCTTAGAGGACCTATAATATTCTAAAACTACCTGAAAGGAGGTTGTAGACACCTGAAGGTGCTTCTATTTTCTTGAATACTAGATAATAGGATAGGAGGAAACAATCTCAAGTTGTGACAGATCCTAGGTAAAATTTCTTGATGAAAAGGGTTATCAAAATTTGGTACAGGCTGCACAGGGAAGTAGATAAGTCACTCTCACTGGAGGTATTTTAAAAACCAGGTAGATGTGCTGCCTATGAACATAGTTTAGTGGGATTTGGCAGTGCTAGGTTTGGAGTTGGACTTGAATGTCTTTTCCAACTTAAATGATTCTATGGATCTTTTCTTAAATTAGGGAGGGGGTGGTTTCCTCACAATATGAACACCCAGGCGTGGCTTTTGAGTGCTTCCCCGCTGGATGAAATTTACAAATAATACACAAACATGAGAATGGGCCTACATTCTTCCTCCATGCTAAATAATCTAATTGCACGGCACTAGTCATATCTCTTTTCCTTTTCTTAATTTTTAAAAATGTATCTTGAAGTACATTAATCACTGTGAAAAAATTTTACTATTAACTTGCTGGTAGTATGGCTAATTATGAATCTGGTAATCAGAGAACTGTCCCAGGATATTTGAGTTTGAATGCTCTCAGGCTGATGTGGGAACTGAGGAATTCCTGAAAAATATTTTTTGTTGGGAAAAGAAATAAAAAGGTTCTATAAAAAGCTGCATCTGAATAAATTGTCTATTATTCCAAATGCATCTGGAAGTTCTAGTAATAATATCACAGAAAGGCTGAGCCTTTCAGCATCATCTGAAAATGGCAGGCCCTTTTTTACACAAAAGTATCCATAATTCTCTTAGGTCTATCTAGTACTGCTGTTCTCAGCATTGTCATAAGAGTGGCAAATGTGTAGTAATAAATGCTCCATCCTGAAAAATATTGTGGTGCTCATTTGCCTGAGATGCACCTTAGATTAGCAACTGAGGTGTTTCCAGACTTGCAGCCTGGAATTTGGATTCCTGAATTGAATTTTAGTCCCACATTAGGCAAATAAAACATACATAGGTTTAGCTACATTTCCTCCGGGGAATATAGGCCATTAATGCTTCCACTAAAAATTAAGGGAAAGAAGCAAAACTGAAAGTGATAAATATATTCACACCATATGTTTTAGCAATCTAATTTTACATGCCTGTGTCAGAAGCCTAAACTCTGTTCAGTTGCTTGAAAACACTTTCTGGAGGAGTCCTTATGTAGGCTGTTTCTCATGATTATATATGCTCTAAATTCAGTAGTTACATGCAGAATCCTTTTTTGCTATATACAAGAGATAAATGGCACAGACAGAAATAGATCAAAGCTTCAGGCTGATTCTTTCTAGTTCTCAACTTGCTGGGCCCTATTGTAATTTGAGGTTTGTTTCATCTACCTCAAGACCATTCTTTTTTCCTTGCATTTTGTGAGAACAACAGGACCTTTGTGGTACAAAAACAGTTCTATAAATGTTGGCAGCTATTTATTGAAAAGGAAACACATAATACATTTTCTTGCATTTCATGTTCTCCTTCTCACCCATCCTGACCATACTCAGCAGTGAACATAGTCTTGCAAGGACAGGGACAGAGATAGGAACAGGAGCAGCGGCGGAACAGATCTCTCCCAGCCTTTGGAGATTTGGAGCAGGCTCCTCCCCACTTCCCAATCCACTCCCAAAGGACTGTCCACTTCCTGACAGGAGCTGTTGCTTGCCTGGGGGCAATGAAAAACTCTAGGGCTGGAAGGACACAACAGCCCTCTGTTGGGGCCACAAGGCCAAGGAAAGATCCACCCACCATGGGCACCCTGCTCACACCTGCTCCTATTCTGCACGGGATTCCAGTATCCACCATCTCAGCCATGGACTCTGGTCAAGGCAGCTAAATCTATGTGCCTGTCTGCAGGCTGGGAGACTAAGCTCCCATTATGAGCAAAACAGTTAAGGGAAATAAGTAGATTTCCTAAACAAGGAGAAACCAAGGCATTTGAGATGTTGACATGCACTTGGCAGATACAAGATAGGACTATCCGTGTCATTCTGAAATGGCAATTAAGTTCATATGTGATGTCACAGGGATGTCAAATGGCATAAGATGCCAATGGAAAACACTGCCTTCCCTAAGAAGTTATACTGTGATCTATAGAATCAGTGGAGTTTGGAGAGCAATCTGCTCATATTAAATGATACCTCTATGTGGTTGATTCCCATTCCCTATGTACAGCAACATAGATTATGCTAACTATACATGTAGATTTCTAAGATTTTACTAGGGTTGAAGTAGATTTTTAAATGAAAGTGTGTTTTTTTTTTTAATTTATACTGCATGACAGTTGTCAATGGAGAAAATATTGTCGAACATTTGTTGGAAAAAAAGGATGTTAAAAGCCAACACATAACAGCATATGAGGAAACCTAAACCAGATGCAAAAAAACCCTATTTAAGTAGGATATACAAACTTATCTGGGACCTAACTACATATTATGAAACCAAGTGAAAGATCCATAAATACATACCACAAATCTGTCTGGCCAAGGACTGCAACATTGACAATACAGCTAATAAATGTGTTGCATCTTTATGGATTCAAATTCTTAAATGTTTCTCTTCATCTAACCTATTTTCCCTAAACAGGATTAGAAACCTACAACACCTTTCTGAAAATTACCCAATGGTTAGGAGACTTTGTGTGTCCTTTTCTTCATGGAATTCTGGAAGCTGTTAAGGGCAGTTTTGCATTGCAGCATCTTGTAGCTGTGGTAGCAAAATCAACATACTTCTACTGAACTGCATATTTCCACGAAGCCACATGAATGGATTCAAGACTTTCACTAGTGAATCTGATTTGACTGAAATCAGTTGAAACATTACTAAAGATATTTTGCATAAAGAACAGAAAAAATATTCGAACTTATTTTAGTTTGATATCATCAGTTTTCCTCTTTTTGCTGTCAAATACGTGTACACACCTTTTAAAAATTTTGGGAAAGAATTCTAAGTACATATATTCTACACTGAATTGAAGAGCATGCTTTAAAGACATTCAGAAATGTGAGATGTCTAATAATAATAATAATAATAATAATAATAATAATAAAGAAATAGACAATTTTCTCCACAGGTCTTGAAACCTTATTTCTTCCAGAATTTACCTTATGTAGAACTGGCAGGATTTAATCATTGTGAAAGTAGCTGCGTCTGCACCCAACTGCACTGCAAAAGTCTTGCATGCTCACATTGGTAATACTATCAGTGCAATTCTTATGACATCATGCCAGTTACCAGAAATATAAGGATACAATTAATTCTATATAAAAAGTATAAAAAGAGAGGCTGTGTTGGTACCATTTGAGGGTTTGTTCATCAGGTTCTTTCACACTAATTACAATTACGCTTTTTAGTTCAAAATTATTTTCTATGGAAGTGCTGATTATTGTTATCTCTAAAGATAAATGGGTAAGCAGAAATAGAACTACTATAGATAGAGATGAAAATAGCTTTTTTATTGCCTTACATGAAATGATAAGTATATTGATGAAGCTGCATATTAGCAAATTTTGAAAAATGAAATATTCTACTGAGTTTTGGCACTATAAAGGTAGCTGTATTTAGAAATTAGAAATAGAGTCAGTTGGCTGAGTTGTCTAAATCCAGCCTAATTTATTTAGCTCTGTTAATTTAGCTGTGTTTATTCACACCAGAGGAACATCTAAAACTGTACTGACCATCATGGCCACTCAAAAATCTTGGACTACAGGGGAGTTTTGCAGGATTGAGACAAAAAAAAAAGAGAGAATGAAAGCAGGGTGGCTACTCTATTTTCCATTTTCTGAGTGCAGTATCAGTGAGGCATTGAGGACACTATCTGGTTGTCGTACAAAAGAGATGTGTTAAATTTAGGATCAGGAAATACTCTCGTGTGCAAGTATCTACGTGCCTCAGCACATCCAGCCTGTCTTCCACCTGCCTCCTGGGATGTGATGGGTTTCCTGAGTGTCCTGTAAACTATCTGTTAGTGTCATACAAATGCTCCAGATATCATAAGGGTCAAAAATAGCAGTAGGTGATTTAGTCAGTTTGTGATGGCAAGAAAGATTAAGCAACATTACATTTTTATGTTTATGCTTTTGATTCTGTCTGGTCCAAAGACCACAATGAAATTCATTTGCCTGAGCAGCAGGACCTAGACTTTTCCTGGGCTATCCCACCTGTCTTCCAACAGTGTCTCCAAAATAACACAAGGCTTGCTGTCATACTGAACCATATCTGCCAGACTGTCCAGATGTTTGGATATCCTAAGATGTAGCAGATGGCACTAAATGTCTGCATGTAGGCAAACAAATTGAATCTCTGTTCAGTTATATCAGTGGATGGGGCCTCAGTGTCATCTGAGACATCTCCATTACCTTCAAGCAACTGGCAAATCACTCACAGGACTTGGAAGAGACCCACATCCTTTTCAGATCAACATCTGACTATCAGCCAGGAATATCCTAAGGGTTCCTGGAAGGCATTAAATACCTGTGAATTAGTCATTGACTGTAGGGAGCTATTCAGCTAAAGGAGATACATACATTTTATCATCTGCAGGTTCTGTAGACTTCACTGACTGTGTTGAGTAGAAACTCAGTATAGTTGTCTATACACAGTATATTGGCAAGGCTTAGGTAGGGATGGCTTCAGGGATGGTTTGTATAAAGCCAGAGGCTGCCTGAACCCAGTTAATTTCAGCTGGCTGCAGCAGAACAACACACTGGAGCCCATTGGCCAAGCTGATGTTGTCTTGAGGAAGATTTATCATTGGAAAAGGCAAAACACTGTAGAGGCATTGAAGATGAAATCTGGAAAAAAGTAACCAGAAGCAACCCAGTGAACACCAAAGTCAGAGAGGAAGGAGGTGCTCCAGACTCCAGAGCAGAGGTTTCTCTTTATGTCATGGAGATGCCCACACCAGAGCAGGTATCCACACTGCAGCTTGTGGAGAAGCAGGTAGACATTTTCTGAAGGAACTGCCACCTTTTGAGAGCTCATGCTAGAGCAGATTGTCCTGACATGGACAGCAGCCTGTGGAGATGAGAAAATTTTTCACTGCATCCAGTGGAGACTACCACATTAGAGTAGATATCTAGACTGTGGCCCGAGGAGGACACATGCTGGAAAAAATTTATTCTGAAGGAATGTAGGACATGTAGGTGACTCACAATGGAGTCAGAAAAATGTGGGGAGGAGGAAGGAGCCGCAGAGAGGAACATTTAGGTGCTGACTGTAACCACCTGTTTCCCACCTTGCCAGTCCCACTTGTGGCAAGGATGCAGGGAGTAAAGGACTGAAGTTGAGCCTGAAAAAAATGAATGGCTTGTGGAGGAAGGTGTCCTAGTTTGTCTCTGCTTCTCAACTTCCAAGTGTATTTTAATTTGCAACACATTAAATTAATTTTCCCCAATTTGAGTCTATTTTGCCTGCAACAATAATTTGTAAGTGATCTTCCTCTCTGTGTCTCAAACAGTCATTTTTTCCTCTTGTTTTCTCCTCTTGTCATGTTGAGGACAGGGAATGAGAGAGAGCAGATGGGTGGGTGTGGTGCTTTAATCCCAGCTGGCAGCTAAATACCATTCAACTTCTCACTCACACCCCTACAATCTCCTCCTGCTCCTCCACCTCCCCGGGTAGGGAGGAGAATTGGTGAACCTCTTGGTTTCAGATAAGATCATCATCATCATAATCTCATATTCTTTTTATAATTCATTGTAATAAACACTATGCATACAATACTATATAATAACATAAATGGGATGAATAGTTAATGTATATAATATAAATATATTGTATCATTATATGTATTTTTTGTTTAATAACCATTGATATTTATATCTTGAATGCTTATACTTGTAAGTATTGAATTTAAATTTTATTATACTGATTATTAACAACAAATTATATTATCATAAAAGAATTGATCATGATTGTGATAATAAGAAGAGAAAGTAACAAAATCCTAGAGAAATAAGCAATGTACAATCCAATTCTCACCACCTCCTAACAAATGTCCACCCTGTCCCTGAGCAGTTATCAACCCTGCCTGGCCAACTCCCTCCAGTTTATGTATTGGGCATGATGTTCTGTAGTATGTCCCACCCCTTTGGCCAGTTTGGGTCAGCTGTCCTGGCTGTGCTCCCTCATGTGCATTTGTGCACCTCAATACTGGCAGAGCATAGGACACTGAAATGTCTTTGACTGAAGGTACCACTCCTTAGCAAAAGCTTCAGGGTGTCATCAGCATTGTTCTCATACTAAATCCAAAAAGCACAGTGCTGTACCAGCGGCTAAGAGGAGAATTAATTATGTCCCAGATGAAAACAGGAAAGTAGGGGGTCTGACAGCCAGCCGAGACTGACCTTCCAACCTTGAAAGTTTTTTACCCAACTATCTTGGGTATTAGAACATCTCAGATTCCAAGAGATATTACATTTTGAAGATGGCAAATAATATCTTTAGAAATTAAATACTTGTTTTGTACACATCATGAAGTGATTAGAATCTCCAAATAAGTTTTGCTGTATAAAATGCTGCTAAAATTCTAGTTAGATCAAAAGATGAAATGCAAATGTGAATACCATGATTACACGATCAGAGGAAATTCATTTTTAACTGTGCGAGAAAACAAAAAGCGTAAGTTTTTGTTCTCACTCCACTTACTTAGAAGAGAAAGAAAGTACTGGCAATATTAAACCTCTTTTTTCCCTGGGATATAGTGCAGAGATAACTGTGCTGTAATATACTGAAGCTCTTGTCTGCCACAAAAAGGAAGTGTTCTTTCAGGACATTGTCTCTGCTTCTGACCTACATAGCAGGTTCAAAAAGCAAAATAACTGTCTGCTTATAAAGTCTCAGGAGGACTTTGATTAACTTTCCTCTTATAGTTAAATTTTGGCATGTCATTACATAAAACCAGAATACTAATTGGCTGTTTTCTCAGATTGTCTCCCACCTCTCACCAGCTGTATAAAAATCCCAGATTAGACAATTACTAAACAATCTGCACAATTTTCTTTGTAGCCCCATAAACTAGAAAGTGATTTATGCTTTTTTATATATATAGCTATCAATTTCAGTTACACATGTGAAAAGCAGTTGTGATTTCTGTTGCATAAGCTTATTTTTTTAAAGTTACTTGGAGATGTGAATTGTTGAAAAGTATAATTTATTTCTCACATTGTCTGAAAAAAAATCTATATGCATTTGTGAGGAGTGGATAGGGATCCTGGAAAATAAATAATCCAGTCAGACTTTGTCTGATTGGGATGTTGAATTGTTGCCCTTCTCCAGATGAATATTAGCCTACAGTGAGCTTCCTGTACCAAAATTATCAGATATGTCATTTTCCTATTAAAAAGAGAAATACTAAGCAGCAAAATGGTATAGAGAATTGATTAAGGTATTATTTGAGTACTGTATGATCATATTTTAAGAAAGAAATAAAAAATTAGCAGGGTTGAAATGGCCTAAAAATAGGAGCATTATCTACTTACTAAAATGAAGATTGAAAAAATATATAATGTTCTATATATAGAATAGATAGAAGACCTATTTATAGTAGATAACATAGACCTTTGTACAAGGAGGTTCCTGTTGAAGGTGGAAGGATCTTTTTTAATTAGCAGGGAAAGCATTATAAAATCTAATAGCCTCCAGCTGAAATAAACAGAACTTTTACTAGAAATAAAACATAAAACTTTAATAGTGAAAGCAATTATTGCATGGGAATTTTCCCACAATTTACAGTCTTTAAAATACTAATGGATATCTTTTTAATATGCTTTAGTTTAACAATAAATTACTAGCTGGATTTAGAAAGGTATCAATTAGTATAACCTCTTGCTTGAAAACCCTCCACTTTCCTCTCTCCGAATATGTTCAATATCTACTGAAATCAATGACAGTGTGTTTAGATTCACTTCTCTTGTCTCCAGTACAAGTATTTTTTTATATTTTACAATGCAATTAGAAAGCATTTGTGCAAGAACAATCCTATGGAAACATTAAAAAATTTTTTTTTTCAGGATCCAACAAGTCTCAGAAATTACTTCTTGTTTAGCCTATTTGTTCTTTAACCTCTGGTTTTCCTCTAATAAGATTTCAAACAGCTGTATGTTATATGAGAATTTTTTCTGGTTCATTCCACTGCTTTTAGGATTTTTTCTTGTTCTGAAAAAAAATTCACTTCTTACTTCAGAAGTTAGATTGAACTTCTTTCTCAACACACCATTTGCTGGTTTAACTATGCTGACTTTGATGTGCATCTTTTGGATGTGAAGCAGTGAAGTAGAGATGGATCTGGCACACTACAGCATAAATCTGTAGCTGAAAATCTGCTTCAGGTCCAGACCTGCTTCAGGTTGTAGAAACAGGAAAAGCAGTTACTGTGAGAGTAATTGAGAGTCTTATGCTCAGTAGTGACACTAGAAGCCTTAAGTCTAACATTTTACCCATAGTTAGAAGGCAATATCATCTGTACATCGTGCACTAAATTTACTTTTTATGTTTTGCCTTAAATTTAGGAATTCATAAAAAATAATACCTTGCTAAAAGATATGAAGCAGTTAGTATTTTAAAGACTAGATCAGTGAAAATGTAAAGAAGTCTCACATTTCAAAACTTTTCATTGCCACCACCAAAGCAAGAAACAGATTTACTTAAAATCTGAGATTATAATAGATACCAGACCTTGGATGCTGTAGTTCCACATATAACACTACAACTCCTATAAATTAATCTTGCTGTGAGAGATAATTGCAGTATAGGCATTCAAAAAAATTATCTGCATTTATTGAAACTGTCAGGCACATTTTTAGATCAGTGACCATTCTGCCTCTTCTATTACTTTTCTAAAATGATACAATTAAAATATGTCTGAAGTGGTAGACCAAGAACCAGTTCCAAGCTCCCTCATGATGGACTATATCCCAAATTCATGCTAGAGCAGGAGCAATGCGCACTAGCTTGTAGTTATGCTAATACACAACATGGTACTCACTGAAGGGAAATCCTGACAGCACAAAAAGGACTGCTGTAATGTAAACTAGGAACACATTGCAAAAAATTTTGTTCCATTTGGATACAGCTTTTAGCAGCAATATCATGCAATTTCTTGACAGTGGTGATGTAGTATCACCAACATTTTTAGTACTGAATTTAATAGAACCTAATTTGAATTCAGAAGCTGCATATAAATCTCTCAGTGGGAAAAAAAAATTCAGGGTCAAGCAGTAAAGCCAGTTGGCATGCATACTGCATAAGATATATGTTGGAATGGTCAAACTGGAGAGGTCCAATTAAGCCAAGTGCATGGTCAAGATCCAGAGCTTCTTCTTCTGGATGTAGCAATAGTACCTGTTGTTCAGTTTGAAAATTCAAATTGCAGGTAAGGTAGAACTATGCTCAAAAAGAGACTTTCTATCAGGAAAGAAGGATGGCAGCATAATGCAGTAAAAACAGTTATCAGTGTTACTTCTGCTCCTGAGTGCATATTCTGAGTCAAAGTAATTAACTTCTCTAGATATTAGTATACCATTTATTCATAATGAGGGTTGGAAGTTACTTTACAGAGATTTCTAGGATTTTTATTTTTAGATTAACATAAGGACACTGCTCTATGAATGAGAAGTCCTGATTGTTGCCACTATAACATAAGTAATACCTTTTTACTTTTCTGTCAGAATGAGTAAATGTATTCTTTGTCTTTTTACAACTTAACAGTTGTAAAACAGTTAACTATCTTAAATAAATTTTACCTTGAAATTAAGCTAAACAGAAACATGAGCCTGATGTAGGATCATTTATAAAGTAGTAGGCTTTTGGGATGGCTTTAACTTGTCTTCTGTGGATATTTGCATTCAGCCATAACATGTCCAGGTTAATTGTCTGCTTCCGTTACATTAAACTGCAGAGTCACTGTACTCCTAATCACTGCAGACAATTTTTTTTGGAGACCTCTGCTTTCTATGTCAAATCAAATTCACCTATCTGGAATGAATATCCAAAATTATTGAAAGTTTGTAATAAATTAATACGAAAATTTGAAGAAACATGTTTTTAATGTTTAATAGAATTAATCCAACTTTCAGTAAAACATACAGGGCAAAATATGGAGTCCAACTATTGTATTAATGTATTGAACTTAGGAACTTAGGAAATTATTTTTAAATTTTTCTCTTGGTTGCAGAGAGGGGAAGAAGTTAAGTGCTGTGTGGGTGGGACCACGTTGTCATTCTATAGCACTCAGGTCATCACTGGGGGTGTGGTTTTGTGCTCTTAGTAAATTGTCATCTCAACCCATACTTGCTGCTTTTGGTCCCACCCTTACCATAAGGGGTGCAGGAAGAGGTATATGGCTTATTTGGAGTTTAATTTCCTCTTCGTGTTACAACAAGTACAATTTTAGGTTCCCTTTTTCCCCCACTGGAGAAGTTTCAGATATGATCAAAGGGTGTAGGGCAGATGTCTTTGAAAATTTTCTGGGGAAGATTCATTTTAGCAAAGTCTAAGCAAATAGCTGTAGTCCTACTGTTTTGGTTTTTAGGGGGTTTTTTAAGGCATTTCTTTCCAATGGAATAGACAGCACTGCATTGGGCTACCAATGAAAATGGCAGTGGCTCACTGCTATCCTATCACTTATTTAGCAACCTATGACATCAGAAAAAGCTTAAGAAGACTGTTTCCATCTCCTGCCTGAAAAACTATGCAGCTGACATCACAAAAACATGTAAATGCCAGGCATTCATAGCTAATCAGCTACTTTATCGCCAGTTATGTCACAAGCTGCTACTGAAAACACAAAATTAATAACAGTAGATGTAAAAAAAAAAAAAGAAAATTATATTTGTGTTGATATTTAAAAAAATGAATAAAAATAGACAAGTTCTTAGAAAAATAGAAAAAAAATTTGAAAACACAGTAATGTTGAAGTCAACCTGATATCTGCCAAGAAAATGAAAGTTTATGGTTTTACCAGTAACTAAAATCTAGAGTGAGCATAGAGTAAACAGGTTTAGAAAAAACAGACATGTATTTCAGAGAAATAAGAAGTTGAAAACAAAAAATATTAGAACATTTACTGTACTAGAGAAAAGTTGAAAAATACATTAAGAAAATTTCCTTTAAATCTTTTTTGTTGTGGGAACCAGAGAGGAGTATCTCCAAAGCACATTCACTCTGGATAGTAGTTTAAAAGGAGCAGAAACCCTGGAATGGAGTCCAGATAAACAGAAAACAAAGTTCCTCATTACCAATTACTGGAACCATTTTGGGAAATTGACTTCAAGTATATTTCTGCAATTTATAAGAATCTAGAGACTTGCCAGAACAATAAAGCAGACTTGACATTTCTTCTTTTTAAACTATATCTTTGTGGAAAGAGTTGTTTCCATCCTGCTGGATTGGGTATAACATTACAGTAATTTCACAACTATAAGGCACACCGGATTATAAGGCGCACTTCCGGGTTGTCAGCAAATTTCCGAACTTTGTCCATATATAAGGCATACAGGACTATAAGGCGCACTTTTTTTTGCAGCGAGGATCCATATGCAACAAAATAATGAATTAGTAACGGAATCACACAATCGCGGGGTTTATGGCAGGGGCTCAATTTGCAAACATTTTTCACAGATTGGTGTAGCCTTTAAGCACAGCCCCAGGTGCCCTCCCCCTGCCGTGGGCCCCGGCAGTCCCACCCGCCCCTGGTGCCAGCGGCCGTGGCTTTCACGGCTGCCACAGCTCTCGTGGCACGTGGCTTGGTTCGCACTTCCGGGTTGGCAAATTTCTAAACTTTGTCCATATATAAGGTGCACCGGATTATAAGGCGCGCTTCCGGGTTTTGATCAAAATTTTAGTCAAAAAGGTGCGCCTTATAGTCTTGAAATTACTGTAAGTCTGGTTCACATTGTTATCTATGTATGTCACTTATGCTGCTTTTTTCTAAATAAAAAATATTTTGCTGAGGAGGAGAAAATATTTAGAGAATTGTTACAGTAAATACAAGTAAACAAGAATGTAATTTATTTTGAGAAGAAAGATAAATTGAGAAAAGTGCAACACAATGAAACAAATAGGTAGGAAAACTCAAGTAGCTGGACATTGGGCTGCCTGTACCCAGAACTAAAAGTTCTGCTACATCAAAAGAAAACTGCTTCTCCTGAATTTCTTTGGGAGTTAGGTGATCCAGTCAGGATGTGAATACATAAAAATGATACAATTTTTCCTCAGATCTGGTACCTATATATCATTGAGTTAAAAGCAATTTTCTATGTTATGCATCTGCTCATGTTTTGTTAGGTTTGTACTCAAGAGCTACATGAAAAAAGATTTGTCAGTCTCTTTCCCTGAGTTATCACCATTCTCTGCTAACCAGTCATCATTTCTTTGAGAACAGTCTTTGTTCACTAAAAGGTGTCTGGTATCATTTAAATCAGGGAAAGAGACTGTTTTCAGACATTTTCTTCTTAAATTTATGTTAACATTTATATTTCCTGAAATATAAATCCAGCACAATATATTACAGTCAGAAATCTCAGCTATCTACAGGAAGAAGCCCTGTCTTCATCTGCTCCATATTAATTTTTTATTTGGCTAAAGGTCTTTTGAATGTCAGCTTCTAAATATGGCACTGCTGTTTTAAATCAGTGCATGTCTTTCACTAATTAAATGTATTGCCAGTGTTGTGGTAGAAATGCAGCTTCCAAATCCTGCTAGGCCCATTTTTTATCTTTTTCACATCACTGATGTTTACAGGTGTGTTCATGCAAAGTTAAACCCTTCATTACTAGTTCTTTGCATATAAAATGAAATGCATTATAAAGCAGCACTCAAGAAAGATTGTCTCTGCTTCTTTTAAGAAGGTTATAATGCTTTAAAATAATGCTTTAGTCTAGTGCTCTCCATTCACATACAGACACACAGCTTGCTTACACTGCTCCTGTTATTAAAACAGTCTCAGACTTGGCAAAACTGACTTCAATCAGACTCCTTTATAATCTGATTTTAGTATTGTTTTGCTAACCATGCTTAGCCAGAATATTTTTGTACCTCTTTTTTTAAGAATTTTTCATTTCTGTTTCCCCAGCATAAAATAAAGTTTCTTTCCTACTTTCTGTGTAGAATTAAGGAATTGTACTTTTTTTTTCTGGATGTCATTCAGAATCATATAAATGTACTAGAATCAGTTTGTAGAAGACATTTTGAAACACATAAATGAGAATAAGGTGATTTGAAATAGCCAGCATGATTTACTATCACGCACAACATGCCTGATTGGCTTCTTTGATAAAGTGACTAGATCTTTGCATTACAGAAGAGCAGCAGAATATTTCTACCTTAAATTTTGGAAGGCTTTTGTCATGGGCTCCCACAGCATCCTTGCATCCAGGGGAGTAAAAAACTGCCTGTATCATCAAGTTCAAAGGATAGAGGTTACTGGGGCTGGTTACAAATGGAGTTCCTTGGTAATCTATAGTGACACCTATCCCCTTTAGTTCCTGCTTATGAAGGGCTGGAGGAGAAGACAGGAAGCACCATCATCAAATCAACAAGAATAAAGGCACATGGAAACATTTCTGCAATTTTCAGACTGAGAACTTGATGTGTGGGCTTGTCTCTGCATTAAAGTACTTGGGGGGTTCTGAGGACAACAGGCTCAAAGGAGGTCAGCAGTGTGTCCTGAAACAGTGAAAGCTAGCAGCATTGGGTGTTGTATTAATAAGAGCACAGCCAGTTGATAATGACCATCAACCTCTAGTCAGCACTCATTATGTTACCTCCGTCCAGTTCCAGGGTTTACAGCACATGAAAGACTTTAGAGGAGGCCACTAGGATGGTCAGGACTGGAGCACTTTGTGAAGAGAGTTTGAGATGGGTTTGTTCTGCTGGGGGAAGATTTTGGCTTTGGGGTCATTGGGGGCAGCCAAAATCCACCTTGCACACATGGATATGTTTTGCACATTCATCTTCATGAGCCAGAATGGGGAAGAGGATAAGGCTGTTGGAGTTGTTTGTGTGTCAGCCTGTGGACAGTGAGGACAGCAAAGCAGTTTCAGTCTGCTCGTGAGCTGTACTATGTTTATAAGATGATGGCAGTCCAGTCAAGGAAATTGGTTTTGCCCATTTTGGAGTTAAACATTAGAGACATTTCAGAAAAGCCACTTCTGTAAAATAACTTCCAGAGGAAGTTCACCTGACATAGATTAAAGCTGCATCCAGTCAAACTGTCCTTGTACCACCCTTTTCTTAACAACTTTTTGTAATATCTGTGTGTTTTTACAAGCACCAATGCCAGACAAATGCCTTCAAGGCCTCTCCATTCCTCTGTTTTGCAGCCGTACAGTGAGATTCCAGAACTCAGTAAAAGGGCAGAATCACTTTCCTTGCTGGTCACACTGTTCTTTTATCCAGCCCAGCACACAATTGGTTTGCTGGCTCATGTCCAGCCTCTCATACACCATCCCCAAGTCCTTCTTGGAAGGGCTGTTTCAATCTGTTTATTCCCCAGTCTATTTTGATCTTGGCAATTGCCCTGACCTAGGTGCACCACCTTGCACTTAGTCTTGTTAAACCCTATAAGATTTCCACATGCCCACTTCTTGAGCTTGTCCAGGTCCCTCTGGGTGGCATCCCATCCATCAGGTGTTCTTATGTGTTGATATGAAATTCAGAATACCCAGAATCAAAAAAATTTAATTCGAAGGACTTATGTTTCATGCATTTATCCAGCACTCAGTCACTGAATGAACATATCGTGACTAATTCTGGTGACAAAACTGATTGAATTAAAACTTGTAAAATAATGGAAATATTTGGAGGTGACTGGCAAAGACCCAAATAAAATCTAGAACACAATTCTACTAAATTTTAATTCAAGCTGATTTTTGTGTTTGGTTAGTTAAGGACATATTCTCTTTGAGAACTTACTCTTTATATATATACTTCTATCCTTATTTTCGTTTAGACATTTCTAGCAGAGCAATACTTGAAAATACCAAGATATGATGATATGTACATTTAAAATGTTAAAACTAAGGTGAAATATGGGTATACCTAATCCTGAATTCTTTTAAAAGATTATATGAAATTAAAAATGCTATAATCAGCAGGTTTGCAGAACAAGAACTATTATTTTAAGATGCCAGAACTACTTTTCTTTTTCACTTTTGATTTCACTTACAAATTTCTGTACTTTATGTAACACTAATAATAATCACTTGTCTATGCATATATTACATCAATACATGCACTATAATCAGCTCCTCACATGTATTTTTCTGTTTAAATTCAGCTCAGTAGTTATAGAACTCAAAGCATGAAAAGAGGTACAATTTTAGTTCTGTCTCTCTGATAAAGCAAAAATGTTCTCTAGCATATATTTTTAGAATGTTTTTAATAGTTAGCATTAGAGTAAATTTATTTTTTTCAAAGGTATAAATCTTTAAGTATCTTTGAAAGACTAATCACTGTTCAATTTGTCACTCTCACCCAGACTTTTAATCTGAATTCTTGTGAAACTGATTTAATCTTTGATTAAGCCCTGTGTAGAGTGGCCCTACAGCTCACACAGAAGTCAAACACAGCTCCTGTGGTGAAGCTGTGTCATGTTCCTGCCAGAGGGATGGTAATGACTTGTGCCCTTGCAGTCTACAGAAAGAAAGCACTTAAACAATCTAAAGTGCCAAATGAATTGCACCTTTTTTTGCTCTTAGCTGAGCAGAAAATAACTGAAATGACTATGCAGATTGTTCATGTTTAAATTCCCAGACTCACCACTATACAAGAAAAACACATAAACACACATGCACACACACACACACCCTATCATCACAACCACCATCTCCAAAAAATCCCAAATAAATAAAGGGGCAGTTCAGCCCCATGTCTTACACAGCTCTGAAGTCCACTTACAAAACCATTTCATGATGGAGGAGTAGCAGCTCTATGGGTTTGGTTTTCTGTTTTTTAATGGAATGTTCTCAGGTATTAATCTCTCAATGATTTAAGGAATGTAGCATTTGCCTTCTGACTCTTTATCACATAAAAATGTAGCATGTAAAACATTTATGATGTTTTCTGCTATGATGTCATCCCTTCATTTAAGTCACTCTTTTACTTTTTGTCTTTGAAATTGTTTTCAAAGGCTAAATTAAATTGCCTAAACTCAGATGTTTAGTGGTATTTAAGATGTCTTTGAACATATTGTTTGTTTTGCAGTAGATAGTTCATAGGTGCAGAAAACCTATGATTTATCTACCAGCTTGAGTAGCCAGTCTCAGGTACCCAAGATCATCTTAAATACTGTTAAAGACACATGCTTACGAAATTTAATCTGGTCACTGCAGAAGTCTTAACCAGGATGAATCAGATAAAAATCTTCTTTTAATTTCATTTGTAGAAAGAAGAGGCTGTTTTGGAATGTGGTTAGTCTCATCCTACTGTAGGTTACTGAAATTAAATCAGTTGAGCCCTTTAAAAGTAACTTTCCTTCCATTGGTCCTAAATAACCATCTTATTGACATTGTGCTTTTCTTAAATTTGTAGAGGAGATTCTCAAAACATCAAATGTTTTATTGAATGTGGCTTTTAAGGTTTTCTTACTTCCATCATCTTCCAAACATACTTCCAGTAATAATTCAGCAATATACAACCGCGTTTGAAAATATAGGTGAAAATTTAGCTTTAAATTGTAAAATACCTGTTTAGAGGAATAACATTGTAGTTGATCTGATTCCTGCTTTTTTGTGCTGAAACACATTCTGCAGCTTGTGGAAGCCAGACCTATATATCTTTCTGTGATCTGTCAGCACTCTACTACAGCAACATGACACGGACTGGTGTTATTAGACCATCTGACAAATACAAAGCAGATGCATGAATTAGAAAATTTGTATTTCATTAAGTGTTTCCAAGTTAGACTCATAAACAAAGTAATTAAAATTACATGGCAGGAATCCACTGAAAATCAGTTTCAAAATTCTATTAAGAAAATTGATTTCTATAGTTAAAAGGAAGTAAGAGGCTAAAAATATGTGCTTTACTAATGCCTGGGATTTTTTTTGCTTTTTGTGCCAATCCTCAGCTTTATCCCATCCAAGAAATCATTTACTGAACTCTCCTAAACATGATGCATCAGACCCAGCACTAAAACTACAAATACGTAGAACCTATTTCAGACACACAGTTTGCTTTTCCCGAACACCAGCAATATACTCAGAGGATTCTTTTACCGTATTAATTTAACATCAAAGTTGCAGAATGTTTAAGACAATGAATAAGACATTAAAGTTACTGCTCAGAGTATTCTGCTGAAATTTCATGCATGTCCATAGATCTCAACCTTTAGTATTATCTTATCCCTTTTTAGCTTAAAATTCAAAATACAGTAATTTCACAATTATAAGCTGCACCTGATTATAAGGTGCACATCTGGTTAGCTGAGTAGACCATGAGATTTGTCCATATATAAGCCGCACCTGAATATAAGCCGCTGCTTTCTTTTGTTTTTTTTTCAAGTGAGGATCCATGTGCGACAAAGTAATGAATTAGTAACAGAATCGTGCCAGCGCTAGGTTTGATGTCAGATGCTCAAGTTGCAAACAGTTTTCATAGACCAGCGAAGCCTTTAAAGGCAGCCCCAGGTGCCCTCCCCAGCCGGGTCTCACTTCTGGGTTGGCATTTCGCTGGCATTTGTCCATAAATAAGCCGCACCTGAATATAAGCCACACTACTGGGGTAGGCTGGACTCTTCAATGAAAAAAGGTATGGCTCATAATTGTGAAATGACTATAATTAAACTTTTAGAATACTTTATCTTTAAATATTTTTTTTTTAATAGTTCATGTGAAGAAATGGCAGAGGTCTAAATACTAATCCTTCTAGCACACTGCCAAAAGCCTCTCAGGGCTCAGAAAGAAGGAATAAGATTTAGACTTTTCAATCTATTTGGATTCTCTCATAGGTCTGCTTAAATATATGTAAAGTAAAATCATCCTATTTTCTGATGTAATTAATTCTGCTGAAAACAAATATGATTTTGATTTGTTTACTCTTCTTATAAATACAAAGATTTTTAGCCTTTGAAGCTTCATTGTTATTTCCTTACTGTTCAAATAAAATTAACTGTATCTTTCATGTTAAATAAAATTACTCTGCATTATTATTTGCATTTTTACAACAAACTGATAAATAGTTTCAGTGTCTTTGATGATACATCACAAGTGTATCCATGGATGATGTGTGAAGTGTCTTATCCACCTCTTTTTTTCAAGTGAGTCAATGTGTTAAGTTAAACAATACTACATTTTAAAAATTTTATTTTAAGAATTTCCCTAGAAATGCTGTTTGACTTTGATCAAAGTAAGCTCTTTGCTGAAAGTCTCTACCATGAAAATAATGTACAAACAATATTTTACTGGTTATGTGGACATAACAGTTCTTAAAAGAGTCTTGCACTTTGCAGGACTATGGTATTATGGATGTTCATATAGCCATATAGCAGAGAACCTAGCTAATTTTCTCCCATGAACATTACTTTCCCTTTTTCCAATCAAAATAGAAAAAAAACAGTAGTTTAGACCTTTGCAAAAATCTCTTCTCTTTTAATGCATCGCTTTTTAAAACATGGAAATTACTTATTCCATTATTCACTTCTCCACCCTGGAATGAACATTTGGAGGGAACAAAAAATTACCTGTGGTTTGTGTAATTGGTGGAAAGTAGTTTAGAGTTGTAGTTGAGGTCACTTAGCTTCCAATCAAATAGTTAGCTACTGAATTGGATAACACACATTTAACTCCTTTGCAAAATCTCTTAGGGTGACATTTCATGTACAGGAAAACACAGGAGTAATTATTCAGAGAGATTAAGTGATTCTGTATGTTAAAAAAACAAATCAATTTGCTTCAATATTTGAATAATATAAATTTAAATCACTAAAAGAAAATACTTTCCTCAGAATTTGGATAACTCATGCAGTAAATCAGTTGAAAGCAAACAAACAAAAAAATGGTCTAAATGCACAGTGTATCCTAACCACTGTGAGCTGTTTAGCTGATGAAATATAGCTCTAGTTATAGCTGGTGGCCAGCTTTCTCCACGTTTTGTAGTGCTGTTATGAAGTCATGAAGAAAAATGACTTGAAGTGATGCATTAAAACCTGATTATGCCATTTTAACTGTTCTATATGTAACTATGTAAAATTTTGGTCAGGGTCTGGTTTTGGAGTTGGCAAGTAGAATTTTTTAAATGAAAATTAAGGGAAAAGATTGCATCCACATCAAAATAAAAATCTGGCAGTACTGTAAATAGCTTGTTGTTGTTGTTTTAACATATTAAAAGATATGACAATTTTTCCAATTCAGGGTGCTGCAGACGTGGTTTCTGTGAGATGACGCCAGTAGTTGTTCCCAAGTCAGACAAAGAGGCACTTTCAGATGACTCCAAGATGGACCCATCACTGGACCAAGCAGAGCTCATCGGTGGCCTTTGTGGCACTTGTGTGATAACATATTTAAGAAAGGGAAAAACCTGCTGTGCAATAGAAGCCAGAAGAGAGGAGTGAGGAAATATAAAAGAAATAGTCCAGGCACCCAGACCAGAGAAAAAAATTGGAGGAGGTGCCCCAAGGGAAGAGCCAAGACTGAGCTGTAATCCTTGGAAATTGCCATGTGAGGCAGATTTCCACACTGCAGCCCATGGGGACCCCATGCCAGAACAGGTCGATGTGCCCTGAAAGAAGCTGCAGCCCATAGAGAGCCCAACCAAGAGAACAATGTTATTAATTTACAATAAATAAAATTTCCCTGAGTCAAGTTGGTTTTGCATGTAATGATAATTGGTGAATAATCTCCCTGTCATTACCTTCACCCAGGAGATTTCCATTGTAGTTTCTCATATTCAACTGAGGAGGTGAGTGATAGGGTAGCTTTGTTGGCACCTTGCCTCCAGACAGGCTCCACCCACCCGAGGTTCTTTGTAAAGGACCCATTTAATATTTGTCTCTCACTACTGACTACCAATAAACCAAAAATTACTAACTTTAATTGAATGACTTTTTGATGATTGAAATTATGTGAGTTAAAGAACAGCTTTAATGTATTCTCTGAAAATTGCATAAACACTACAATGGTGATGTCTTATTTAGAAACACTTCTGTCTAATAATGTAAAACTTTAAAAAACCCACAAGCACACAGGAAGTCTTGTTCATAGGCAAAAAACCATTCCACTGACATTTCAGACAGGTTACTACAGACGTAGTACAAACTGCTGGTGTCACAGGCATGTTTAAAGAAGATGGTGGAAATGTGGAAATGTTCCATGGTAATACTGAAAAATTGTTGCTCAGGCACGCTTCTTAACACTGTTTGAGATCTCTGTGCAAGACAGCAAGGCAGGCAATTGTGCTTTATGTAAGCTTTTGCTTAGAAAAATAATTTATATATATTCCATGTTTTTGATTAGAATTTTAACCACTCTATACTCTAAATTAATAGTAAATGCTCTATATTGTTCAGAAAAAAAACCAAAACAACAGTTTGAAAAGGAAAGATTTTAAAAAATATATCTTATGGGAAAAGACTGATCAAAATGAAATACAGAATTAGACCATAATTCTATTGACTTGAGTTCAAAGGGATGGTTTTAGAACAGTTTTTAAAATGAAAGTTTGCACATGTAAACAATGTCTCTCTGTTTCTTTGCTATTGGGATTCATTACAGTTCATAAGCCTAAAATTAAATTACGTAAACCAAATGTAGTCTACTGCAAACTTAGGATAGCTTAATGTGACTTAACTTTTTTTTTTTTTTTTTCTGGAAAAGGCCATAACTCTACATTTTTTTTTTCTGTAGAAGTTCTTGTGTGATGGAAAATAATGCAGTACTTTGTTGTAGAGTTTTGGTTAATTCTTGACTTCAAAACTGTTTCAGCCTTGGTTTTGAACTGTCCATATAACAGATTCCCCAGATTATTTTGTTGATAAAAGTTTAAGGATTGTTTCTGCAATCAAAAGTGGAGAAAGAGAGATAAACCAATAGAAAACTATCATACAATGTAACAGTTACTTCTGGAAGTATGAGATTCTTTTAATGACTTTTGAGGTCATCATATATAATAATGACACCATCAAAACAATGTTATGCATTTTTTTTACATTGTGCTTGAATGACACAGGATGGAAAAATAGCTAACTTTATTTCACAGTGGTCATAAAATAGAAAAGATGTCTCTTTTCTGCTTCTGTGTTACATATTACATCCTGTGATTCCCAACGGGCTGCCTTGGAGCAAGTAAATGGCAAATAAATAGAGAACAGCTGAGGCAGCAAGAACTTATTTATTACAAAAATGACAGAGGGCACCTCAAGTTGTGCAGCAGTGTGTTCCCAACATGTTACAAGGCCAGTGTCTGATTCAGCAAGACATATCATAGGCACATTTGTAAGCATGGCTTTGATTGTTTAAGCGAGTCAAGGTCATATAAAGGCTAAGACCTTCAAATGGATAATGTCTAATTGAGATGCACTGAACTATACAGTCTTCCGTGCTTAAAGCAAACTGGTAGGTTGACAAAACAAGATCAAGAGAGAGCAATGTTTTAGTATTATTATAATTATGTGTTATTATAGTACACGGCTTGACAAAAACAGGAGGCTCCAGCCATTACTGGATCTCTCTCCTGGAAAGAAGGAGATTTTACTCTGTAATGAATATGAAGGTGACAAAGGTACATGTCTGCAAGGGTGGCTTCTTCTCTGGGGTGATTGAAGCTTCCAGGAGCTTCCTTCTCTCAAGTCACATTGGACCACCCAAAAAATGGATTTATGAGTAATTAATACTAGTCTAAGATTACTCTGAAATAGATTTTTTTTAACTATTGAGCATTAAAAGATGATTAGCAGAAAATGGGATTAAAATATGCCCTCAGATTCCTCAAATTGCCTTTTTTTGTAGGATATCACTCATATTCTACTTTACCCAAACTCATCTGATGTTTTGCATCCATGTACATGCCTCACTTACAGCAACATGGAAGAAGGCACTAAATAAATCATCAGACAGGCTGAGCAAGAATTTAAAATCAGTTCCTACAGCCCTTGGGAATCTATGGGACAGTGGAAATCATTAATTTTTAACTCTTCCACTATATAGCAGCAACTGAATTTTTTACTGAATTCTTTCCTATTTCCTTTGTGTTCCAGTGATATACAAGATGAAATGTATGCTTTTTCTCAGCAGTTACTGGATTTGGAATTCAATATGTTTACCTTAAAATACCTAATGCTATTGATTTTGTCCATATCATTCTCATAGCTCCCTCTCTCTGTAATGGAGTTGAAAGATAGCTTCCTTACTCCCCACAAATACCCTCTCCCATGGGATTGTCTCTGATGTGATTTGTCCTAAGATAAGAACATGAGGTGGAAACTTCAGGAGAAACTGTCAGGATGCTCACATCATTAATGTATTCCAGAGATAGGTGAGCTATGATGATTTCAATTCACTTTGGTACACATCAGCCTGAAAAAAGGTAGAAAACACTGCCGGAGACTGGGCCAACCAGTCAAATTGGTCTCCAGAGGTGGAAGGCAGCTTCCATGTAAGCAGATTGCCCCCTGCCCTGATAGAGATGCGTGCAGGGTACATCCAGCCCAAAGATGGAGAATATTCACTTTTGTCTTATGTATATATATATATATATCTATATATAAAGAAAACAAATTGATAAACTTACATTAGATACATAATTTTTGAAAAATTAAAAAATATGCATGAATATTTTATAGACAAAATGTTTTCTTTTTATATGTACAAGTTTCTATTTTTCTCACCTTTTACAAAAGGTTAGAAATATTTAATAAAAATGAGTGAAGATACTAAGTGCCATTAAATCATGACCTTGTGTTAGTGTGGTTAAGATAACAAGGTGTTAATAAAATTATCTAAATAAAAGGATATATATGCAACTGACAATTTAATAAGCCTTAACATCTGGAGAGAAAATATCTGCATCTTCACTGGAAGGTGGTCTATAGATAAAGTTTATCCTGATCAAAACTGCAAATCTAAATAGAAAACACTGTGACTAAATTTGCCAAGATTACTCAGAAAGAAGTATTTCATAGGAGAATTATCTATTAATCAGCTAATTACTTTGCTTTATTTATTTATTTATTTATTTAAATCTTTCTGTTAAATTACAGTAATTCTTTCCTAGATTTTTACTTCTGTGTCTCTTAACCAAAGTGTCAATATGTATTCATGATATAAATACATGCAAAAGACAGTATCAGGTAGAGTTCCCAACCTATCCATCAATGGTTTAATTCATTATTTATTAGTATATTTAAATTATTTATAATTTATTATTTAATTAATCTTTTTTTAAACTCACAAAAAGCAAGTCTGCAGAAATTAGGGAAAGAAGTACTTCTCAAAGGCCCCTTTTCATTGGGTGAACTTAATTCTACAACACGGTAGCAGGTTTTGCCTAACTCCTGAAACAAGACTAAACTGGACAATTGTGTAAGTTAGGATTGTGTCTGATTAACTAAAGATTACTGGGTTATCTCATTGTTAGCTTTAAGATATGCTTTCTTTCCCCTTTGGGCTTGCATTTGTTTGTGTTAAAACATGAGTAATGGATATAGAGGTTTTGTTTGTTTTACAGAAAAAACCCAAGCAATTGCAATAGTATTAGAATTACATCATCATCTAAATTACATTTAGGTTTCACAACTTCTAAAACCTGTGATTCTTAGTGGTGCTAATACTGTGCTCTCATTTAAAGTCCCATATAAATTAATCAATTAAAACAGAAGTCACTGATCCTCTCTGGGATTTTTATTGCCTTATCTGTCCTCCATCTCATGTTTTATCCTTGAAGCTATCTAGGGCAGGAATTGCTTTATACAGCTCCTAACAAATGGTGGTGTGATCTATGCCATGAGTGCAAGTCAGATGAAGATGCAGCTCTGCTGTGTTGATAGTTGGGAGACAGTGAGGAAAGAATTTCCTGCATTTTTGCTCATGTTTCTGAATTTATGATAATCTGTAGGTATGATTGAACTATAAAGAGACACATTGCCACTCTACATATCGTATGAATTTTAGGCATCATAGGAGCTCTTTTCCCAGAAGCAGAGGATGAAATGGATCTTTAAATCAAATTTTTTTCAGATGTATCCCTCTGTTTTATATTTTCCCCCAAGAAAGATTGATACAGATTACTCTTTTTCTCCCCAGTGGAATTATTTAAATGACTTCCCAGATGTGTTATATATTATCTTCTAGAGCTATAAATTAAATATTTCTGCAGCCCATTCACTCACATTTAAATTGCCTTTGCCTTACCTGCCTAAAATACATAAGCTAGACAAATTTACATGCTATTGTTTTTATTTTACTAGTATATTCTATAGATTTCTGGATAAAATATTTGAATCTGCAAACATGATTTAAAAGTATGTTCTATTTTGAATTTGCAAGTGTCGTTTACTTTTCAACATATAGCCTGTGGAAAATCCAGTCCTAGAGACAAAATAGATTGCTGCTGAAACAGAAAAACACATTTTTCTTTCAGTCTCTTTAATTTTCTGTATCACAAACACAAATTTCTTTTTTAAAGTATCGATTCTTTAGTTTATGTTTGTAAGGTAATTATTATTATCTAGTAAGGAAAATCTCATGGATTTCTTTTTCTAGAAGCAGGAAAATATAAAAGAAATTATTTTACTATACTGACTGAATAACATTTGAGTACAATATACTGAAGACCTTCAAAAGCCTTTGCACAACTCATTTTTCTTTCTCAGAATGAGTATGTCATATATTTTCTGTGGGCATCTAGTTTTTCTTCCATAAGAGTTTCATTTTCTTTCGAAGCTTGGCTTAGTTTTCCCTGCTTTGGCTTACTTCACAGTTCTAGCTGGTTTAGCAATCTCATATGTCACCTGTCTTCTGTAAGAAAAGCCTAAAAATATTGGGGTTTTTCAGACTGGAGAAGTCTTATTGTTACATCTCATCATTAACTATAGCACATAAGCCTAACGTAGAGTTTATATAAATCTGTTGTGGAGAGCTAGCTGTTTTAGGATGAAAATACACTTCAGGTTCATGTAAATGATACAAATGTGGATAGATCAATATACATATGCATAATGTTCCCTATTTTTGTTTTGGTTTGATAAGGTATTACCACTGAGAGATAAAAACAATTATTTGTACTCTACCAAGTGTATACTTTCTTATTCATGGGCATTCTCATTTTCTGCCTAATTCAGTACTATCACTGCTATTAAATTCCAGGGTTCAGTTCTTAGTATCTTACGTCAAATGATGGTAAAAATAAAATTTAGAAATCCCCACCTTTATGTTGAGCATTAGATTTCTTCTTCATTTCTTCCTCTTCCAGTGGAAAAGAAAGTCATGATTACAGGAATATTACACTAAGTTAATTTAAGAACAATAAAGACATAAAACAGCGAGAGAAGGAAAATAAAGAGTCTGCTTGTCAGCATGATGACTTAGGATTTGAGTAAACTGAAACAGGATGTTAGGAAATGAAGATCAGTTAATCATATTATAGCATTATATCATAACATCTTTAATGTGTGCTTGAAACACATAGCAATGACAGAACTTCGTGAAAAAGAAAAGATTTTTTTGAATTTAAGTTGCATTTAATGAAATTTTAAAAATTAAGAAAAGAATTAAAAGAATGAAAAAAAACCAAATTAAATTATTTTAAGAGCTAAGTGGCCATTAGAGCTGGTTCTTGACATTAGATTCTGGGCATTAAGAAGAATTTCATGAAACATTAGAACAGACTTCCTAGAAATCTGATTGATGCCCCAAGCCTGTCAGTGTATAAAAGTCATTTGGACAATGTCTTTGATAACATTATTTAAATTGATCAGCCTAGAATTGGCCAGGCAGTTGGACTTGAGAGTCAGTTTTGGTTCCTTTCAACCAAAATAGTTCTATTCTGTTCTATTCTGAATTGCGGGTTGGGGGGATGCTCCTAACACTCACAAGACTTCCTTTCAGAGCATATATACTGATTATTTAAAAATTATTTCAATGTAAATCAATTTTCTGCAGATATCTCCCCACTATAGGTATTTGTTTCTGGGTTAGGGACACTCTGGCCCTTTTTTGAGAAAATTAATTTAAAGCTGAACTGAGTTGAGTGAGTATTTCAGATTGTTGAAGGACTAGGTTTTATCAGAAAAGAAGTGTTTTAGGGAACAATGTGAGAAAGGTGGGTTTTAGAAATGTTTTAGTAATAGAAGTTACTAGAAGTGTTAGAAATCTATTCAAATAATAGAAGAGACTCTAATAATAGAAATTCCTGTTGGTTCATGATGAACCAAGAGATACAGTCTAATTCTTGTCTCCTGGAGAACTGGCTCAGTGCTTCACAGCAGCTATTCTTGATTTATACAGTTATCAATAAATTATGAATCAAGTAATGACACAACGTAATGTATGAAATAGTGGGAAAAGATAATTTGAAACACTCTATTCTTACAAATAAAAGGTAGCATTCCCTAGAGAAACTAAATACATGTAGCAAATGTGAAAGTTTGGTCAGAAGAGAAGAATGCTAACATCTTAATTTTTCCCCCTGCTTTAGCAGGCTTGTGGCATCAGGGCTACTGTTTCTGATGATCGATATCACACGTCAGACAGAAGTAGCATGATGGTTATGGATCTATTCTCTTGTTCACATGATGATATTAGAAACTGAAGGAAAAAAAAAAAGAAAAATACAATGGGTCATTGTCCTCCTTGACCAGATTTTAAAATCTATGAAAGAGCCCAAGTCCTGACACATGGTGTTAAGAAGCTTTTCTTTTTCTATTTATAAGTATTCAATTATGATCCAAATACTGTTTCCAAACCTTACACAGTGTAATAACTTCTAATTTCCATGGAAGGATCAGTCAAGCAGTTTCTAATCTTGTATCAAGGAAGGATATCAAATTTATAATGGAAACTGATGACATTTGATATAGACATGCATCCAACATAACTAAAACTTCAATTATTTTAATACAATTTGAAGAATATTGACATACTTTTCTAGTATCTGTCCCTCTTGTGCTCTTGTGGGAAAAAGCCCTTTTCTTGAAAAGTGTAATTTCAAAAAGACCCTTTCTGCAATATCCATACTTCTCAAGAGAAAGGTTCTTTCTTGACATAAGTATGTTTGGCATTAAAAAAGCCCTTTACCTGGTAACTACACTTGTAAGTAAGAAGAATACCTGACAGAAATTACATTCATCTCCCACTTTTAGATGCATAATTCCTTATTTTAAAAAATTCACACATTACTGAGGCAAATATTAATTGATTCAACCAGGATCTCTACTGTGCATTCATCCTCAAAGAGTTAGATTGGAAATTGATTGAGATTAATTCCCTGGAAGATTACAGAATTCAGCAGCTCTCTACTTTCTAGCTCCCAAGGAATAAGCCTTACATTTAGACAGTTATACAAGTTGCTTGAAGTCAGTCTGTGTGGCCAAACTATGTGTGAGAAATAAGAATGTTTAAAACACTAACTAAAAGCCCAAAACGAAACAAAAATAAGACAAACTGAAAAAAAAAAAAAAAAGCACATCACCAAAACAAAACAAGAAAAACAGATCCTTCCCCTTTAAACTTTTGACTACTCTTCAGATGGAAATAATATGTAAGAATGATATGGATGGAAGGACTCTGAGGAAACTGGAGGAAACAATTGGGAGGAAAGAATTCAGCCTAAAATGCAATGTTTTAATGCCAGTAAATATTATATGAATTATTGATTTGAGTCTAAAATAATGAATTTTACAGTCTTCAGCAGGCTTATTTCCATTTCACTGAAAAAGATTACACAGGAACTGATCACAAAATCGTAAGAATTAGAGGATAATAAGATAAGCTATAACTAAATTAATCTTTCCGAGTTACTGCAAAACTATTCTATATTCTTCTCTAAAAAAATCTTTCCAATGTTTCCTATTGTATTTAGGAAATAATGGCATGTTCCTGATTCTGATAATCACTCCCACTGTCAAATAGAATACATACATCAGGTTGTTAGAATTATGTACATTTCTCCTAATGTACACACACTAATAGAAATGTGCCCTATTACTACTGATTATACTAGAATTTCAGAGTGGTTGTAATTGGAGTATTTTTTCTTAATGAGAAGTTTTATTTCCTCTTTTCTTCTAAAAATCGGTGCAGTAAATTTGGAGATATTTCTACTGTCATCATAATTTGACATTTCGAGACTTCCTGACGTCTTGCTATTTCCACTTCTTTGAATCTCTTATATTTACCCTTTTTTTTCTTTTTGTAAATCAAGACTACCAGGACAGCCATTCATTTTTGCTATTCCATTTACCAATGCTTTGAGCATAATTAAATTCTTAAATTACTGTTTGATTTATATGTGCTTTGAACATTAGACAATTAAGTGCTCTGGAAAGTAAACTGATACCACTGATTAAAAGGTGGGATTTTGTTTAGATAAAACTATCAGTAGTACTGGAAATGGCTCAGCAAGTTGCACAGGGGAACATCTTAAATGTCAGTACTCTGAAATTAGATCTAAGAAACTATCTGAAATAGTCAAACCATACCAAAGTTAAATATTTCACAGTGTTCCCTTACTGCCCAGAAATTTCTCAAGAAAGACTATAAATATTTTAAGACATCATTTTGAATGAGGTAGCCTTAATATCTGTCAGGTGATTGTATTGTGATAGCAGCACCAAGACACACTGTTACAGAGTTTACACAGAATGATCAACAGAAAAATCAAAAGTTCATTCAAAATATTTCTGATTATTACACACACTTCAAAATAGCTCCTTATTTAGTTGAGATTAACATGCTCCCATTCATGAAAGATGTACTTCAAATACAGTTAAAAATATTCAGACTCTTTTCCTCTAATAATTTCATAGTTTTAGCAGTCTTTCCACATGACAGTGTCTGGAGTTGTAGAAAAAAATAATAATGCGGAAAAAAAGTCTGGATTGTAGTATTTTTGGATAGCTGGTGTGGTTCTTTTGGTGTTTTTGTTGTTATTGTTGATGCTCTTGTGTTTGGTTTTGGATTTTTTTTGGTTTTGGGTTAAGTCTTTTTTATTTGTTGGGTTTTTTTTATTGTTTTGTTCTAGTTTTTTGGGGGTTTTTTTTGTTTTGTTTTTTTGGTTTTTTTTTACAGAACAGTACTAAATTGTATGGAACAGCAGAAATAACACACCATTTACTTTTTTTTCTTTTGTGAAAGTGGGTATGTTTGTGCATATATGTGTATGCAAGTGTGGGAGAAAGGTGGGAGAAAGATGTGACAAGTTGTATCAACAGGGGGCTTTTTCTTCTCCAATCTCCATAGTGACTGACAGCTAGTTATTTCAGCAGCTTCAAAGGAGCACTGGTCTTCACAAGTTTAATATATCTCACACATCAGGGAAGGCATTTTACTGTATATGGCAGTTCTGACAATTCCTTGAGATACTATTCTGTTGAGAACAGACCACTTTTAATGCATGCAACGTCAGGCAAGAATAGCTCAGTAGCCCAGTTTTTAATACACTTGATTGTTAGACAGCAAAAATAATCCCTAATATACTGGCTACAATGTGAAAAACAGATTGTGATTTCCACAAGCGTGTTCTTGGTTTAAAACTGGAAACTTAGGAAGAAAAAAATCACTTCCTATTTATTGACTGAAGCTGCTTTGTTATTGAAAAAAGCCACCTTGAACTTTTTGTATGGCACTTAAGAGTTATTCAGAGCTGTTACAGCCCTGAAATCTCTAAGAATGGCGTCTTTATTAATATTCACATCTATGTGCCATTCTGTGAATTTGAATAAAAGCAATAGAATTTTAAAAGGAAACTATCCATTCTCCTGAAAGAAATTTAAGACCCCTTCATGCCTTTAGCTTAAAGTTAAATGTCAATTAAAAAAATAATTTTATTTGCAGAATGAATGTACTGAAAATGGTCTTTTGTAATTAATATGATTTTATGTACTGAACAACTCTAGTTTTAAAGTAAGAAGGAAATTAACTAATGCATTAAGTTTAGACCATCTGTACATGAAGAGAATTATTTCATAAAGGCTCAAATAAAGTCATTCTGGATCTATGAGACTGAGCAGATCACACAGATATGAGCAAGGAAATTTTGTGATCTGTATAAAGCACACTTCTGACTTACAATGAAATATAATGAGTAAAAATCTGTAATCACAAAAACCCCTACAGCTCATGGTACACAGATGTGAAAGTTTCAGAATATTGTAAGAATTCACAAACCACTTCAGAGCAGTTTCTTTTCTAATTTTACATTGCCTACAGAACCCCTTCTTAGAACACTGGGAAAGCCGGAACTCACTATAGGTCTGCAATTTTAATAAGATGAGATTTTCTTTTCATTTTGCAATGGCTGACTTGCAAAGGGACTGTGAATAAGAATGTTTTAGGACAGCCAGGTAAAAAAGCAAGCTGCTACATTCATCTAAGAGGGAAAGAACATATTTTCTCATACCTTCTTAGAACCTCTATTCAAAATAATTCAGCATTCATTAATCCATGCAACAGGCCTAACTGAAATAGAATAACAGAAAGCTCAAACTATATATGATAAGTCAATCAACCATAGAAGTGTAGAGTTGAGAGCAAAATTACTTTCTTAATTAGAACTAATTAGGCAGTCAAATCTATAAATAAAGCAGCTTTTATAAAGGAAATAACTTAATAATTGTAAAGAAAAATTTTCCAGTACTGGTAATGAAAAGTTGGAAGGGGTGGTACAATTTGAAATACTTTTAATACACACGCAATTCCTGTTACAGATGGGAGGCTTTATAATCATCAAAAGTGTCATAGAAAGATGCAATATGCAGTGAAGACTTGATGCTCTAATAATCTCAGAAAAGATGTACAGAAGTATTTTTCAGCATACTGTTAACTCTTTCTAAGAATGATCAGACTTGCAATACCACATTTTCCAAATGCCCTGAGTTTTCCTGTTGGTTGGATCAATTTCCCACATAAACTGCATGTAATATTAAAAGGTGGATACAAATCTCTGGGTGTAATTGCATATATTTGTTTGTTGATGTAAACTTTGACATCTGAAATTGTACATAATGTGTATATATAAAAGTTGGCATATTGGTTGTGTAACCAAAAATACAAGCATAAAATTGTCGACACTTTTTTCTCAATCCAAATTACCATCCATATGCCTAATATATTTTCCTTTTATCTTCCTCCAGGCTTCAGGCTAAATTTGGTTCTGCTTGGCAGATACCAACAAATGTGTGAAAGCAACAGAAACATTGTGTAATAACGACAAGAGAACAAAGCTATTGAAATAGTTATCTAGAGCATTCTTCCACAGAATAAAAGATCCTTAATTAGCAACTATCAGGATGTTGCTTTGCTAGAGATCATATATTTTGTCTTTAAATGCATTTATCTTTAAATGCAGGTCATCATGGAATAATTTTGACATTCAATGCTAAAATATCTTAATAGATGCATTTACATTCAAAAAACAAACCAAAACAAAAAGCTCTTCTTAAAAGACAGACCCTGGCAGAATGAAAACCTCAGAAACCCCTTTACATCTCACTACAAGTAAAAACCTAAAAATATTTCCATTTCCTCAGCATTATAATGCAGGTATTGTTTTCTAAAGAATCTATAGTAGTTAAAATATTATGATGAAGAAGCATCACTTGTGTTTAGTTACTAATATCTGCTTTGATGAGACAAACCTATGAGAAAATCTTATTCCTGATAGTATTATTATTATATGGCTGTTGGGTTTAGGGGTCATTCTACATTGTATGTAGCTATCCTGAGAAAGAGCACATCAGAATATGGACTTCATTATGCTTTGAAATTTTATGTCTGCTCTATTAGACCTCTGTGTCAGTTGCTCTTGAACCATGTTTATGCTAAATAAGTGACAATAGCCCCAATTAGCTTTCTCAGATGCAGAATATAAACTTAATTTAAAGGTATTTTTTCACTATCCTGAAGTGCCTGACCTCAAGAAGCAGACTAATGCAAACTGGACACATCCTTTGCACACTCTTTCACTTAGTCTGATCTAAATCAAGAGCAGACACAAACATAATGGAGTTCAGCAGTGTAAGATGTATGGATGTAGAAATGAAGGCCACAGCTTGCATACAAATGTTCACAGGAAATCATTATGCAAATAATTTGTAGATCACATAGCCTGGACAAGAAGGGGGTTTTAGCATAAAAAAAAGTTTAGCCTACTGTTTTGTTACAATCCTATCAGAAAAAGTGTAGAAACCCATACATGGGGGTTTTTGAGTGTGTGTATATATATGTGTGTGTGTGTGTATATATATATACAGACAGAAGTTAAAACATACTCATGGATAATCACATTTTGATTTACGTAAAACAAGTTACTAAAGTTGCAGGAGTTAAGTGTACATAACTAAGGACTAACACTTTGTCTAATAAGAATAGTCAATGTTACTGCTAATTCAGTTTTCTCTTGGTTATGTCCATCCTCTAATCCACCCTTGAAAATCAGTGATCACTGCGTCTAAACTTAATAATTATATGGTTTATAATTGTATTAAGTTGAAGATACCTCTTATGTCACTAGGCATACAATTATAAATGCATTTCCTTCCAAATAATAGCATCTTTCAGCCATTTCAGTATGTTTTCAGCATGTTTGCTTGTCGACTCTCTTTAAAACCTGAAGTGTGTTTTTAAGCATGCAAGCTTCTCTTTGGTGCTATGATGCCCAGTCCCAGCTAATCTTTATCCATGGGCAAAAGAGTGAGCAACAAGCAGCAGAACCCTTGTGATTCAGTTCATGCCACGATGAAAGGTTCTTGACGTAGCAGACCTTCTTTGAGAGGGAGGAGGACAGACAGCAGGGAGAGGAAGATAGAAGGAAATGTCATCTCAGGTTTCTGAAACCTTGAAAGAAATGAACACCCTGCTGATGTCTTTAATAGTTCATAGCAACAGCTGTCTTCCACTTGTGAATGTTTCCTAAGATGTGGCGCTTCCTCATATGACATTCTTCTGTTCCATCTACCTCTTGTATTGCTTCACGCCTCACTGCACCACAGGAGGCGTCACATTGCAAAGAATTCTTCTCTTGTGAAGTGCCTAAGCACCACAGGAATAGTTTTTCTCTGGCAGAATGAAGAGAGTCTTCATTGCATATTGCAGGTTTGGGATTTTTCAGTTTGGGTTTTTTTGTTGTTTTTTTTTTTGCCTTAGTTTCATTTGTTTGTTTTCCCCCAAAATATACCAGTAACCATGAAAATTATCTGACATTGTAAACATAAACTAAAACTGTAACAGAACTCAGTTAAACTGCTACATAAATTATGGTGGCATTTCACTGCATAATTTAGATCTAATGTGCTTTTAAGTACGAAGACTTTTATATACATATATGAGCATACATAGATATCCCGTACATCTATGATGCTGTTCAAATAAAAATGAAAAGCATACACAGATATATATGTGTCTATAATTATAAAGCTATGTATATATGACATCATCTAATGTTTCTAATTCTCAATGTTTAATACTGCAAATACAAATATGAATCTAAAGACAGTCTTTGGATTATTCTGTTAAGTATCTCGCTGCATTTCAGAGGATATTTTTTGATATTTGCTTTCTTTACTGTTCATTGAAGGATAACGTACAAAGTGTTAGACAGAAATACATGAACCAATTTTATGATCTCAAAAGCTCCAGTGGCTACTGAGTAGATATTTTTCCCATTTAATCAAACAATCAAAAATTGGAGGCTCAGTTCTGCAAATGCTTAGACATATGAAGATTTTTACACTCATAAGTAGCTCCTGGTGATACCATTAAATTTCTGGTAGTTAAATTTTTCAGAGCATGCAAATATAAATATGAGCAATATATTAACAATTAAAAGCATCATTTTTGCCATAGATATGCTCTTTAATTATACATACTATTTGACAATAACTCATTTGAAAACATTCTATTAAAAAACATTGTTTGGCCTTTATGTTTCTTTTTGAGTATGGTGTTTAAAAGATCTAAAAAATAAATCTTAACGAATCATTTAATTATTAATGATATAAAATATTTTGAACCCTAAACAACATAATGCATTGATAAAAAATCCATTTCTATAGCTTGGAATTATGAGATGACTGTGCATGAAAATGTGTATTTTGTAATCTTAATTACTCTGGTACATTAATTAAACTTTAGAGTATAAAGCAGGGCATTCTGTAAGATAGCATCAAGCTGTTTCTAGCGGTCTACCTCAACCATTTGTTAATGACAGATTTTGTCAGGAAGATATTGGTTTTTTTTTTCAAAAAACACATGTATCGTTGATACATGTTTAAAATTTGAGGCTTTTGACAAAGGCTTTAGTTCAATATAAAATAGATCAGTTGAATGGCTTTTAAAAAATTATTATTTTAGTCAAAGTCATGTTTTGTTTGTCAGGAAGGTTTTTATTTAACAAATTCTAAAACATATTTGAAAAATAGTACTTTCCCAGAAAAGTGATATGGGTTTATTTTTATATTAAGCATGTCTACAAAAAAAAAAAAAAAAAAGGAGCAAAAAGAAAAAAAGAAAAAAAGAAGAGGTTTATTCGCCTCACTTTATATTAGAAAGTTGGTATTTCCTATAATGTTTACAGATAACCCAATAAAAACATGTTTAATGGAAATTAATGAAAAGTATTTTAGCACCCAGTAAAGTCTTACAAAATATTTATTAGTGAAGAAATACAATACAAAAGATTTTAAAGGTCAGATCCTACAATGCTTTGCTGAGCAAGCTGGAAGTCAGAAAAGAATGCAGAATCTGACACTAGCTAATTTATTTCTCTTACGAGATGGATGTATCTCTGTATTGCATTAGTCATTTAGGCCCAGATACTTAACAGCATAAAACTTAATCATGAATTTTCTTTTAGTAACTGTCATTTAGCCCTTTATATATATGTGTACATATATGTACATATATGTAATAAATAATTTGAAGTTTTCAGAAGACATTGAAAACCTTTTGCTCAGCAAAAGTGCACAGCTTTCTTTGGATGTTTGGCCTGCCTAAGGACTGCAAAAACAGGTCTTAGGGAAGATCTAACAGAAAACCTATTAAGTGACCATGAGATCACACACTAATCCTACCCCTTAGGATAAAATCTAATCCCGTCTTTTCACTGAAGTGCTAAATTCCTCCTGGCCTGCCATCAGCACTTGCATAATTACTTTTTTCTTAGTTTTGTGTGTCTATGTCTAAAAGAGACTGTGCAACATCAAGCTTAATGTATCAATAGGTCCAAGTCCAGGCACCATCCTTAACATCCTTAACTGTTTATTTTTCTTACACATATCAATGACTCATTTTTTGTAAAGATAGTTTAACCCCTAATTTAACTCATTATGTCAAATTATTATACTGTAACATCTGTTTTTCACATAATAATGACTTAATTAGAAGTTTTAGGAATGTAATACTTTTACTGAAAACACATACAAAAGAAAACAAAACTAATTGGCTGTTAACTTCAGTGGTTGTTCACCGTATCTGTGTGTAGCTTTCTGAAACTGTTCTGACAAATTATTTTTTCTTATATCAAATTCTCATTGGAGAAGATGTGAGATTTCTAGCCAGAAAGGTAAGAAAGAAAGCATGGCAGTTGTTAATTCCACACAGATTTAGTAATTTGCATATTTCAATGTTCTAATTGCTAGAAAAGTTTGTAAAATACTGTGTTTCTAGTAGAGGACGACATTTATATCTACTGATGAATTACATTCTAAAAGAGTGCCTTCTTCCATGTATTAAAAACTACTTGAAAGCCACATCTATGTAACAGATGTATACGCTGCTATTTTTTTGGAAACCCCTTTTATGAACTACCTCATAAACTTTTTGTTCAGGGCTGACCCAGGGTACAGTCTAAATATTTTATGCAGGTACAGTATGAAAAGGAGAATATTATTTTAAAAAGTGGTATTACATACATTTTGAGTCTTGTTTTGTGCAGTTTGTTTTGGGGCCTTTTTGGTTTCTGTTGTTTGGGTTTTTTGTTGGGTTGGTTTTTTGTGTTTTTATTTCTGTTTTTTCGTTTAGGGATTCTTTTTTGGTCTTTTTTTGTGTTGCTTTTTTTAATAAGGTAAACATAGTAGTCAAATGAGCGATACAGGAAATTTCTACCTGGTCAATAAGGCAAAGCTTCACCTTCTGTGATTCTGCTGGCAGATTTAGTAAATATTTATTGAGTAAGACTAGAAGGATTCAGTAAGACTAGAATTGAATTGATTTAGCCCTGTAGTCTGAAACATTTTTTCTGAATGTTCAGCATGTGTATTCATCAGATTGAAAGACTTCAGTTGCTACATATTCTACTAGACAAGTTCTGATGGTTAGTTATTCTTTGAGCTGCTTATTTTTCAGTCCCATCTGAAGTCAGAAAGAGAGACAAACAAAAAGTCCAATAGCTAATTTTTCCTCTTTGTTAAATAGCAATATTTTTTTTAAACGTTAACTAATATAATTATTGTCCTTCACCAATACAAATGATTGAAAATAAAAGTACTTTGTGAAAAACAATTCAGGCCTTTTCATAGTATTACAAGTACCTGCACTAGTTCTCACATTTAATTTTTTTGTATCTATGTATGCTCTTTAATATTTTTGTAGCTGAAAAATTTATAAGAAAGGTCCCTATATTAAAAATAAAGAAAAATATCAGAATATGTGATATAATGCTTAATTTCAACTGGAATTTCAGGTATACAAACATCAAATCCTGTCCTCCACATATCACAGCAATCAGCTTAATATGTAAACAGAACAAATAGGATACTATAATATTTTACAAATAAAATACTGATTATAATAGCAGGCTTTCTCAGATAGAAATTAAAAACTAATCAGCAAAAGGATACAATAACTATAGAAGATTAGTTGTATGTCCATGTAATATTTTTCTGAATTTTTTAAATTACTGCGCCAAAACCATGCAAATCTGAGCTCCAAAATATGTGTATACAACACATTAATAATGAAAGCGGTATCAGTCATTAGACCTATTGAAACTAATGTTCAGATCTTCAAAAAAATAATACAAAAAATCTTCTTGGATGACGACTCAAACAGAAATCTTAACCAAAATCAATGTTGCTAACACTAATATTAATTTGGACCATGTACCCCTTTAAAGTCATACTTTCTTTTTAAAATTTGCAATCTGTATGGTAATATTCAGTTCCTGTCTTAAACCACTGTGAGTATTGCTGTGTAAGTTGAACAGTTACACATTTCTGGGGCAGAAGTGATGTTTGAAGGCAGCTTTTATTAGCTTCCTAAGTGCCCAGTGCTGTTCCCATTGGCAGTGCTCCCACTGATTTCAATCAGGGCAGGAATGGGCCCTAATTCTGTAAGGCACTTTAGGATCCTTTGGGAAGAAAGGTGTTAGAAGAATACAAGCCATAATTATCAATTAGTTGTCAACAAAGCACTCTCATAAGTATCTCCCAGGGTCACAGAACATCATATCTTAATTTTATATTTTAGTTTGCTGTAGCAATTTTAATGCTGCTACTGGATTATTATTTGTCCACACTCTGGGACACTGTGACATCATAACTTCCAAATTTGACATGAAGAATTTTGATGCCTGCGTAATGGAGAAGAAGGAAGGAAAGGAAGGAAAGGAAGGAAAGGAAGGAAAGGAAAAGTCATTTTTCCAAGATTAGATAAAACAAGACAGACCGAAATACTTGTCCCTCTTCTGACTGCACTGCCCTAACTACAGCTCAAACATCCTTTCTTATGTAAAAATCTGACATCAAGGGTTGAAAGGCTGTGCATTTCTAAAACGACACCTGCGAGTTTTAGTGATATTCTAAGGATTAAATACTGTTTATGTTTAAACACTCTATGTTCTGTATGTGTTTACTTTTGCATGTCTTCATTTAGTCAGTTAAACTGAAATCTATGATTTAATTTCTGGTAACAAAAATACTTGCTTTAAGAGTCTTCATCCTGAGAATAATTACTTCCTTCTCAGTATTAATAAGGAACTTTGAAAATTTTAATCCTTACAATATTTAAAATGCAGATATAGATATAAATTGACCATATTTTCAAATCAAAAACTCACTAAAATGAGCTCCTGTTTAATCACTGTGGTCATTTAACTTGCTTTAGTATGGAGAGGTCCAAGGCCTCTTAGCAATTGTTCACTCACCTCCTAAAAACCCTGTGAGTCCCAAAAATAGATATGACCTGATTTTTTCTGAGCTTAATGAAAGCAACAACAACAATAAAAACAACTATTCTTATTGAAGTGTTTGAATGACAGCTATTTAACATCTTTATAATTAATTCTAATCCTGTAATCGCTAATCAAATAAATTTTAAAAACCCCAAAACAACCCTGTTTTAAAGACAAAATGAAGGCATTCAGAACCTATAGCTACTTATATTACATATCTAGTTTAACAGTTCAAATAATAAATAAAAATATTCATTAACCCTCCTACTCCCTTTCTGCCATTAGACTTAAACATTATTATCAGTAACCTTTTCAAGCCAGCAACATTAAACTGAAAACAAAAAGTAAGCATTTCAGAAACTGAACTAGTTTCAGGTTTGAAAGTCCTAAGGCCTTTCCACACATATCAAAATGCTCTCTGATGCACACACTGAATTGTATATTTTCTACAAGAGCAAATCCAGAAAAGACCTTTTCATAGGAAGAAAATACTTTTGTGACAGTAATCATAATCCTAACATGTTCAGAAACACTTCCTTCTCCATTACACAAACCAGAACTCAGATTAAGTATTGGTTTAAGTCTGTATGTGTCAGACATATATTTAAATACCAAATTCCAAACAGAAAAGTACATAGCACAAAAAATTCTGGTGAAACCCAATGGGACAACTCACACAAATAAAATTTTCACATGTGGAAGTACTCAGAGAATCAAAATCTACTTGGAAAATTTTGTCTTCATTGCTTTTTAAAATTATTTTCTGTTTGGGTTGTGAAGTAATGCTGAGTTTTGATTAACTGAACATTTGTGTGACATTACATTGACACACAGACCTGGAGATAAGTGTATCTAAGTCTACGACAAACATAAAAGAAACAGTTTCACTATGTAACTGTACTATGAAATTAGGTAGTATTGATCAGGCCAAAGATGGGAATTTGTTGGCACTCCACCAGAGATGATAATATAGAGCAGTAAGGCATTCTCAAACTAAATCTGAGTTATTTGGACAATTGCTCACAAGATAAATAGTATGAAGATAGACTGATGAGATGGCGGTTTTCTTCCTCCATAATTAAAGCTCTGATCCTAACTAAATCTAACAAAAACTTCTTAGTAATCCAAGAAGTCTTAAGGAATATTTAATTACAGATAACACTCATCATATAAAATATACTGAAAATTATAGAACAAATTCATTGTATAAAATTATGTGTGGATGAAAAAATATTACTCATCATAAATACATTCAATTATATCTCTGAAACCCAGTGAATTTAGAATTATCATATTTTTAGAAAAACTTTTTGCAAGAGTAACTTTTTATTCGTTAGGAAAAAGTATTCTTTAAGAAGATTTAATGTACATGTTAGTACAATATGCATTAGTAGACTCTTACCATTAAAAAATTCTTAAGTAATATATTGCACGATAAAACTAACGGATTCTACTGTTGAGCATGATGTTATGGCACATTGCCACTTACTTGTTGGAAGTCATTACTTGTCAGGCCAAAAAGTTAAAAATAAAACATTTCAAACCAATCAGAAACTGTCAATAAGGAGATGACTTAGTTTATGACTTAAATTACTCTGCTGGAAAGCTTCATTGTATAAGCACTGTCTAATTGTATGACAAATCCTCTCTTTGAGACAAGGTGCATTTAAAAACTGGGAAAAAAAAAATCTGAACTGTGTGGTGTCCCAGACACACCTACATATAAATACAAGTTTATGCAGATAAGTATTTGTATTACAACTATGCATGAATGATATTATAGGTAGAATTTTTAAAAAATTCCTAACTAAAACATAATTTCCTTTGACAATGATGAGGATTTTGCCTAAGCTGTTACATCTTCTGCAAAAAAGCTACAAAAACCAAACACACCACTCCCTCACAATGTGTGAATGGAGAAAGAAGGAGAGGAGAAATATAAACCATGTGATTCTCCTTGGAAAATCAATAGCTATTTAGAAGAGTACAATATTTTTCTTTAAAAGAAATCAACACTCTGAAGAACAATAGCTTAGATCCCTTTGCACACAACCATGCTCTGTACTTAAAATAAAAAGCAGCCTTCAATGCAAAGGCAGGCAGTTTGATTCAGTAATGTGTAGGGAAAAAGGAATGACAAAGAAACATAAAATAAAAAATGGGTAACTGTAAATCTCTTTCATACAGTTAGAATGTTTTTAAAATATTAATATTATAAACTTGAAGAACCCATCAATATACAGTGTATAAAATAATTTCCACCACCAGTATTGACTACATGGCATGATATGATTGGTTTGAAGTAAGACAAAAAATCCACCCTTAAAAACCAAGCATAATTTAATCCCTGAAAAAATAAAACCCCCTTAAGAAATAGCCAAAGCTGCAACTGTTGGAGATGTTATGACCAGCTGAGATTTCAAATATGTTATGCATGATAGGCTAATAAACAGTCTCTAACAGGAAGAGAAAAAAAAACAGAGTATAAAGTTATTACATGCTTCCAGAAAAGTAAAATGAATGCGAACATTTTCATTCACTTCAAAACCATCAAATACACTGATCAGGCAGTTTTTCCTTTGATGCACTTTTCATCATCACTAAAAGAAGATATTTATACTTGGGAAGAAATGATACAGCAGAATATTAATTCTTTGAAAGTGGTTCAAGTTCTTTGATGTTAGTGCAGGCATTTCTTAAAAATTTAAAAACAGAAAAATGTACATAGTCTTGACTTTTGAGCTTAATGTGAAGTATATTGTAATCTAGATATTTTTGTTTGTTATAAGTTACTAGATGCCACTGAATGTGCAGCACTGCTTGTAACTACACATAAACTCATGTAACCACATCATTACATCACTTACAAAGAGTTGTATGTATGGCTTAAAAGAAAAAAAGAAGAGAAAACTACTCAAAATTGGATAATTAATAAATATTAGATAAACTTAACGACATATTAAATTCAACTTAGCAAACTGCCAACCTGAATACGCATTTAAAATGTTTAGTTTTCCATCTTTTAAAAAAGAATTTACAATGATAAAATTGTATCATGGCTGAAGAGTACCAATGCTGAGAACAGCCCTGCTTTAATTTTCAGCAGAAAGCAACTGCCACTGGGACTAACAGCTTTATTATAGTTGTATCTAAAAAAACTGATTAGGTCACCTAAGTTCATTATTTAGAAAGAGGAAAAAAAACCTTTGTCATTACTTATAATAATGAATTGCATAATTATGATTGCACCGTTATGAATTCAGTATTTTAAAATTAAACTCAGATATCTAAAAGAGAGACCTTTCTAAGAACTCTTGTTTTGGTCAAAAATAATTTTTTTATGTGTCCATTCATCCATTTGACTGGAGAAATTAATTGCTATAGTAGTAAATTTACAGAAAGTCAATTTCAGCCCAGTTTTGCCATGTGGTATTATGTCAAATGTATAAGGTAGAAAGCTTAAAAATACTGGAATATTAATGCCCCTCAATCCATATTCAGACACTTTAAAACTGGTTATGAGCCCAGACATTTGGTCCTAGTAACCCAAACCCAAAATTTATATTACTATATTAGAAAAGTTGAAGCATTGTAGGACTGGATTGACTTTTTGGTGATTACATGGATATTGTATTTATCTCCTATATATGCTCTATGAAGAACTTTTGTTTCATTCCAAGCCTAAAGCTCTCACAACTCACATGGAAATATTCTTACATCACAGTAAAGACAATTTTAATTAAAGAAATAAAGGTAGATATAAGTGTAAGCGTACATATATATATATATATATGCATATTTATATATGTGTACACATACACTTTTATATATACATACACACATACATGTTTATTTTTTAAAGTACAGATGGTAAAAAACATAGATGGTTAAAATAATAATCTGTTGGCAATAAAACACTGTTTTCAGAAATTAAAAAATTGGACTAGATTTCTACCTTTCAAGTCAGAAGAATTTAACTCAGTGCTTTTGCTCTAAGCATTTTTGAATAAAGTTCAAATGATGTCTGACAAAAGCAGTCTCATACTTTGTCCCCTTCCTCACATATAAACATAAACTTTTTTGCCACAGAATTGGTATAAAACTACCAAATGTGTTAATGATCTAGTGTTCACAAAATCAGATATACTGTTGAAACCATGAGAAAAAAATTACTTTATTACATGAAATATTGAGCTTCACAATAATTATTTCAACTTTTTATCTTATCCCAGTCTGGACATTTTTGGAAAAACACCCAGAACCATGTCATGATATACAAATAGTAATTGTGTGTCCAGCCAGAACAAAAAAATCATTTATGTTTGACATGGTCTATAGTTTTCTGCAAAATTTTAAAAACCTGTAAATATAAGCCTGCAAAATTGCAGCAAAAGTAGTTGCATCTTCCATGGCAAAAGCACCACAAAGGGAACAATTTTTATCAATAGATATTTAACCTAATTCCAGGTTTTGGGACCAAGCCCACAGAATTAAATAGAGTTATGATGTCTGTTCGTATGGTTCATCATTCTGAAGAGCCACATGTATACCTGTGGATGCAAACTGTACTTCCCATATAATCAGGACAATATGGGTACAAGACAAATTTGCAGTGCCATATTACATCAATATTCAGTTAATTTGTCAGCAGATTGGAAATAGATGTGATTCATTTTGGAGATACATAGCAGAACTTCTGATGTTTATAATTACTGTATCCAAATTTTTCAATTTTTCACTGTACAAAACAGAAATACAAAGAGAATGGCTTATTTCAATGACAAAAAGCCAGACTCACAAGAGCCAGGTAAATGTTTTGCAAATTCCTCAAATCAATGGAATCCTGTTGTGTACTTACACAACTGGAAGCAAAATTTTGCCCATTAGCTGAAAGCTAAATAGCTAATTTGATAACCATTTCATTACAAACTTCATTACACTTTATTTCTTTGCATATTCAATTAAGTAGATGCCTCTTGCTCCTAGAACCTAAATACATCTTTTTCTGTCCTTTCTCTGTTCTGTTCAGTGTTTTAAGAATAAACTATTATTTTAAAGCATAACTGTTCTTTGCATTTCTGGAGTATCATCAGACTGCTAGATATTCTGAAATACAGTTGAATAATGAACAGAAAAAGAAACAAATTGCAAACGCTTGTAATATTAGGATACTTTTTTTACATAAATGGAAAAACACAAATACGTAAGACAGTACTGCTGAGCTGTAAGGAGATCCGTGTGCTCTCTTTTCAGCAAAACACATTGCAAACCTTAGAAGGGTTGGGAAAAACAAATAGTGAGGTTGCCCCATCCAGAGTGCTGCTGTCCCGCCCACTTCTCTCACAGAAGTGCCTCACTCCTCTACTCCTCCATCCTCTTGTCATTCCTTAGCTTGAGGTCCTACATTTTCCAGGGTAAAGTGGATGCTGCAGAATAGAGGTACCAGATCCCTACAATCAAATAATCAATAGAAATGTAATGACTGTTTGAAGGCTGACAGCTATGGAATTGTCTGCCATTCACACTCTCTTCTCTCCTCATTTTTCTTGTTCAATGCCAGTAGTGCCAATAGCATTTGCAGTTCTGCATAAGACAGCAAAAGATTTCAGCCTCCTTCTCTGGTTTGGAGACGCTGTAATTCAGTATGCCAGTCTTTAACCTAATGAAAGGCTATTCAGGTTCCCTGGAGACACTGAGCAATATAAAGAACCTGCCCTCTAAAAATGAAGGAGCTCTTGTTTACCCTGTCCTTCAGGATGTAGTGCCTTAATGGACTCAGCCCCCTGAGAGGGAACCATATGCATTAAACAGACTCTTAAGTTTCTGTAAGAAACAACATGCTGGTCAGACATTTTAGCTCCAGCTAAACAGAGATCTTAAGAATCTACAAAACCAGGATATTGTCTTCATATTTTCTAACAACCACAATTAGCTATTCCTGCCTTTCCAGATACATCTTCTACATTGTGTTTACTGTGGGTCATAAGCTCATTTTTATGATCTTTTACCATTTAAAAATTACTTTAATAATTAAATTCTTATGTGATACAAGAAAAGGTACCCCTGAATCTCTTTTCCTGAAAGGAATACCCTTAAGAAATACCTACAAGCTTTATAAAAAATTAAAACTTAGGAAAACATTTAGAAATTAAATACTGCAATACATAGGATCAACTGAACATGTTTTCACAACCTTAAGTGACCATTAAATACTGGATGGTAAAGATAAACATATATAAAAAAAAAAAAAGTGTCAGAATGCGGGTTCTAGAACTACCAAAGTGGAAGCTGCATTTTTGTCAGACTTTTACCTGATGAGAGGATTGACATAACATCTGGTGTCTCAAACAGTGTGTAGGAATGTCTAGAAATTACAGGCTATATCTTATGGGATTAACCACTTGAAATTCAGCTCATTTTGCTAAACATGAGAGTAAAATGTGAAATATAGAAGAGGAGGGGAAGGGGAAGGGGAAGGGGAAGGGGAAGGGGAAGGGGAAGGGGAAGGGGAAGGGGAAGGGAAGCTCTTAGTCATGTTTTGTTTCTCAATTACATTGAGAAACCAGGATTCTCTTCCACTTTTGTTTTTATTTTGCTTTTTTTTTTGTTCACAGAATTTCATGCTCTTATGCAGTTTTGAAATAAAATGTGAGGCCACATGAATGATTCAGTAAGCTCAACATTACTTGTCAAAACAAAAAAAAAAAAAAGAAGAAAGAAAAGAGGGGAATATCACTTTAATAACCAACGGAAACCATTCTGATAACCAACCTAAAATAATTTTCAAAATTCTCAAAATAGGGTGGGTTTTTTCTTCAAACAAATTATTTAATCTCTTAGACTCTTTTTGAATCAGAAACACATCTCCCTTTGCCAATTTCTATTCCCATCTACTTTTTCTTACAATAATTATCCACAGTTGATATATCATTTTAGCCACTGAGTGGGAACTCCTACTTCCATTGAAGTGCTCATTCACAAATAGCCCTTTCAGGTATGTTTCAGGATGATTACTGATTAAAGAATATTATTTTTCATTCTGCATTTTTTTCAAGGATTTATCTTCAAGAATGCACTTTCTGTAGGTAATTGATGTAATTTAATCTTTTTTGCAGCAACACAAGTGATAACATGTTTTTTTCTACTGAATGTGAGTTGCCAAAAAGATTTAAATTAATTGTTCTGGTTGTAGTGTAGACCATAAGAAAATCCTTCATTAGCCGTTATTAAATGCATGTAGAACACATGGAAGCAGCAGCACTATCGACCTCAGAAATGGCAGTGTCAGAATGCAAACATAAACAGAATGTTAAGGGATTTCTTTCAGCTATTTCTTACAAATCCAAGCAATTCCTGCTCATTTACTCATTTGCGGATGCTGCCTCTTTGTGGCAGAATGCCATGCAAAATGTACCTTTCACACTAAGGACCTCATCCTATGTTTGTACTGACACCTATGCAAACTCATAAACACGAGTTTAGAATCACACAGGGAGGATATATATATACACATGAGCAGACACAAAGTTCGCAAGAGCTTCTCTTTCAATCTTTTCTGAGCTAGCCTTTCTCTGGAAAAGTTAGCGAGGCTGAAAATTTTCTTACTTATACCCATTTAACAACAGCACGCCTCTACTGAGCTTAAATGGAAGAAGATCCAGGCCACTGGTTTCAGTAATAGTTATAAAGGCAGGACTTCAAAGTTAGGGCTCCAAAACTACACCTCAGGCAGCCACACACACATCTCTCACTGGTGTCAATGGGAAGTCTGCAGGAGATGGAGAGCAGTGAACAGAATAGCCATTTGTTATGTCTCTTGTGACAAAAGAACATTCCTTAACTCTGCATTTCAAACTGAAATAACACTCCACTTACTAAACTGTCCAAACTAAATACAGTCATGCTTGTTTTTTGGGGTTTTTTTCTCTGCTTTTGCTCAGTGTGGGTGGCATAGAGGGAAGAACACACGCCAAGAAAACATTTTTCTTGAATTTGAACAGACCGGTTATACAGCTTTGTTTTTGTAGAAAGTGACAGATTGTACATGGGTAGGAAAAGCAGAATAGAACAGAGCCCTTTTGCAATAAAAGATGTACTAGTGAGCAACTCTGGAAACAATATTAAATATAATAACCTAATGAAGAAAGAAAACACATTAAATATCACTTGCCCTGTTCCATATATGAGAGAACACCTCAGTAAGGAAACAATGTAAATATAAAACTATCCTATTCAATATGTTGTTGAAACATATATGCCTGTGTTGCTTTCTGACCCATGTTATACATGCTGGCAATTACCACGTCATGTTTCAAAAACAGAGACCACATTATGTTTTGCCTAGAAACATTAGATCTTTTTGATGAGCCTTAAGTGCTAGTAAAGATAATCCAACGTACAAACAGCTTATTTTGGCCAGAAATTTTAAAGTTCAGATACTCATTACTTCGAGATCTTACATTTGAAATATTTACCAAGTGTTTATTCAGAAACTATTAAAAAAATCACATGTGCTGGGATACATATGAGACATCAGTTGTCCCATCTTACAGTGATGCTGTGTTTATGAATATCCTTGCCATTGCCTGCTGCCCAAAGGGGTAAAGACATTTTATAGAGATGTGTACAGTCCATCATTTGGTCTTTCAGGATGCCAGTAAACATGTGGATCTGTACAAGTGCAATTGTACTCAACTAAACAATCATAAACTGGCTACAACAGTTGCAAAATCATTATATTTTGGTTAACTAATACAAAGTTAAAAATAAAATGAAAAAAAATGAAACCGATAAATCAAAAATGAAACTTTTTTTACTGATACAATGAATGTCTTCTACATGTCCCTCACTAGTTTGCCCAACCAGACTCCTGAGCAGGAGGTTACTAAAAGATACATTTTTTCAATAGAGAAACAGGAATTTTTTTTCCTATTGTGATCAGATTTTGTGTCTCAGATTGTCTCTTAGAACTTGGTCATAACTGACATTATCTATAGAGATTTAAAATGTCCTTCTGATACTATATCAGATTTGGGAAAAAAGCTCTCACTGCAGTGCAATACTTTAAAGCAATCCACAGACTTTGGACCCCATCCTGGGAAGGAGAAAAAGAAAAAAAAAAGAAAAAAAAAACAAAACACTTAAACATTCCAGTATTTTTACTTGTAAGATGAATTCTGCATCCTCTATCCTAATTTTTTTGGCTTTTGACTAACTTTGCTCAATGATTGAGTCTCCAGAATTACACGCATTGGTAGAGTTGTTCATGTGCTTAAGTGCCTGCAGGATGAAGGCCTAAGCTGGGACTTCTTCACAAATACAGATACTCAAGTGAGTTAAAAATTTGCAAGATTAGGCCCTAAAATAGTGAAGGAAAGAGAAATGCTAATGTGCATATAAAAATAGGTGCTACAATAAAATATTTTTTTTAATATTTCATCAATAAGTTATTTTCACTAACCAGTTATGGATCATATATCTCTTCACTCTTTAATGATTTGTCCACATCTACAGTGATCCCTTTAAAGATCATAATATATATTTTTTTAATTCAAAAGTCCAGAAAGTATACAAACACATCCTTAAAAAAAGGAAACCTTGTATTAAAGTCGGGGTGTGCTAATCTCTCCGTAAAAGCCATTTAGACTCACCCATGGCTAAAAGGGGAAAATGTGCGCTGTACTCTTCAACCAGAGAGAAAATAAAAATAAAGAATGTCTGTATAAAGAAAGAAAAAAACAAACAACCAAAAAAAAAAAAAAAAAAAAGACCTGAATGTGACCTGTTAAGAAACCATGAAACCTCCTGCCACCTTCCCCAAACACACATGGACACCCGCACAATGCCAGCGTTGTGCCCGTTTTACACAATAGGTGGTTTCCGACTTCCAAATGCAGTAACAGAGAAAAAAAAACCAAAACCAAACCAAACTGAACAGCACACCCTTTCAGAATCATTCCCCGAAGCTGAAAAGTCCTGTGCCAAGGCACTTCACCCTACAATAAAATGAATTAAAGGGGAGAAAAAGAGGAGGGGAGCGAGGTGTGTGTGTGTGTAGGGAGGTCAGCATTTACGTTTCTTTGTTTTGCGTGTGGTTGTTAAATACAAATACTCTAGAGAAGGAGCTGCTGAGACTGGCGGGGGCGGGGAGGGCTGTTTCTCAGAACTGGCTGAATGTGGTCTGTTTTTCCAGCACTTCGAGGTAGTCCGGCTCTGCGTTTAGTTTTGCTTTTAGCTCCAGATACTCGTTCCTGTTGGGCTCTACATAGACAGTACTCGGGGGGCTGTAGAGCACCGTCTCCCGGAGCCTGGCGTCCCCCGGGCCCGGGTGCAAGTACTGGTGGGCACGCCTAAGGTCATAGTTGGGGGAATAGGTGTAGGCGGCGGGGAGCTTGGGGTAGTCGGGGAGGGTGGAGCCGGGTGTACCCAGCGTGGAGGGGGAGTGTTTGTCGGGCTCCAAAATGCCCCTGTAAAAGCGATCGGCGTCTTGCACCGGCGAGAGCAGCTCCTCCCGCGGCTCGATGGTGCTCACGCTGTACGCGGGGCTGCGCGCCGGCGCCTCCTCCCCGCCGGGCGCGGGCGGCGGGGGCGCGCCTCCCCCGGGTGGCAGGGGGTGGCTGCTGTAGGTGACCTTGAGCTCGTGAAGGTCTTTGTAATCCTCGCCCGAGTTGCCTTCCCGGGAGCGGTAGATGGGGTTTTTGCACATGTGGCCCAGGGGGTGCGGGATGTACTCGTAGACGTGGCCGGCGGGCGTCTTCACCTTGGGCAGCGCCGCGCCCCCACCGCCGCCGCTGCCGCCGCCGCGGTGGGGCGGGTGCTGCTGCAGGTGCGGGTGGTGGTGGTGGCCGCCTCCGCTGTAGACGCTGTACTGCATGTTGAAGGAGCTCACGTCGGAGTTGTTGGCGCTGGCGTGGTCGCCCTGGCCCTTCTTGCGCCGCTTCATCACCAGGACGAAGAGCCCCGCCGCCACGAAGACGGACATGATGAAGACGAGCAGCAGGCTGAGGATCAGCACCGAGAGCGGCACCGAGGAGCTGCCGCCGCCGGCGCCGCCCGCGGGCGCGGAGCCGCCCGTCGCCGCCGTGCCATTGAGGCGCACGGTGGAGGACGAGGGGGTGGTCCTGGCTGGCAGCTGGCCCGGGGACGGCGTGGGAGTGGAGACGACGATGTCCGAGTAGTCGGGGCATAGCAGCTCCGCCCGCACGGCCCGCATGTCGCTCTGGGCAAACTTCTTAGGGGACTCACAGATAACCTGGTCCACCAGGACACCGGTGTTGAGCTGTTCCAGCCACAGCTTCATGCCCACCACGTCGCAGGTGCAGTCCCAGGGGTTCTCGTGCAGGTCGATCTGCAGCAGGGATTTCAGCTGGTCCAGCACCCCGCTCACCGGCAGGTAGGAGAAGTGGTTGCTCCGCAGGCTCAGCCTGTAGAGAGACAGACCAGAAAAAATGTTCCCTGGCAAAGACCTCAGCAGATTGTTGTTCAAAAACAAGAGCTGAAGGTTGGGGACAGATTCAAAAGTGCCTGCCTCTATCTCCCGGATGACGTTGTACTGCAGGAAGAGGTACTGCAGGCTTTGCAGCCCATAGAACAGCTCTGGGCTCAGCCGCTCGATCCGGTTCCCATTCAGGTACAGCCTTCGCAAATTAGTTAAATCCCCAAAAGCCCGGTCCTGAATGACCGAGATCCGATTATTGCCCAGATGCAACAAATCCAGCCCAGTGGCATCCACAAAATCTGCCCTGCGTACCAGCGCAATGTAGTTTTCCGTCAAATACATCTTCTTAGGATTATAGGGTTTGGGCTGCAGTTCAGAAATGCTTTCAATCTTCCTCTCTTGACAATTGACATTGAGGCCCAGGTCAGAAATCTGCAAGTTGCAAGTGCAGGCAGTGGGGCACTCCAAAGGCACCGGGGATTTGGTCTGGTAGGCAATGCTGGGGCCATAGTTGCTGTATCCCAGGTCTTTTGAGGGCAGGCGGGAGGTGGGGCGCACCCTTGTCTTGTTGGGTTGGCGGGTCCCTTTGGGAGGCTTCAAGGGAGATTTGTAAACAGCTGAAGAAGAAGTGGCCACAGAGTTGACTGAGGCCGGGGTAGTATGGAAATACCCTGTAGTGCTCAATGGTGTCTGAGGTCTCATTTCATAATCAGAGATGAGCCTCCTGGGGCAAAGCTCCTGCTTAGAGACTTCATCCAAGTCTCGACCATGTAAGCGGAAAGGGGTCTCACAAACCACATCTCCCACTAGAGCAGAGTATGAGATACTGTCCAGCCAATCCTTCAGAGCAATCAACTCACAAGAGCAATTCCAGGGGTTTTCCTCCAGCTGCAGCTCCACCACCTTATCCATGTGTTGCAGGAGGCCCACATAGGGCAACAGCTTCAACCGGTTACCCCTCAGGTCCAGGTGAGTTAAGGGCACAAAACGGAAAAGGTTGTTGGGCAAACTGGAGAGGAGGTTATCATTGAGAATCAGCACCTGCAACAAATGCAGTTTGCTGAAGGCATTGGGTTCAATGACGCTAATATAATTATAATCGACCTGTAGGTATTCCAAACTCTCTAGCCCAAGGAAAGTGTCATCCCGTAAAAGTTCCAACTTGTTGTTGTTCAAGTGCAGCCTCCTTAAACCTTTCAGACCATGAAAGGCCCCAGTTTCAATGTCTTGTATGTCATTGCTCCCCAGATGCAAAATCGAAGCCCCTGTGTAATTGACAAACTGGTTTGGATACAGCCTGTTCAAAAGGTTCCCAGACAACAAGAGGTGGTAAACGGGGAACCTTGGTGGACTGATCTCAAAAAGGCTGATGATCCCTCTGTTTTCACAGCTCACCGTTAAGATGCTGTCCTTCTCCTCACAAGGACACGCATTATCACAGATTTCCCCATAATACTCGATGCTTTCTGCCCAGGAAAGGACTAGTGATGTTAAAGCAAATGCGATCGTCTGCAGCATCCAGATATGCATTTTTTTGTTGAGGTCCTGTTCCAAAGTTACTGTAGAGCAGCAAGCATACATTTTATTTCCTGTAAGGATAAGGAGAAAAAAAAAGAAAGTAGCATAATAGCGTAGCCCCACAACAATGGAAACAAAGTTTAGCTATGTCTTCTGTAGGGTAGAGAATGGACTGTTCACCAACCAAAAAATACCCCCTCCTGTCACTTCTAATTCCCACACTTTTGGAAACTGGATGACATGCCTTGATTAAAGGGTTGATAGGCAACTCCTTGTGAGTCAAATGCCTGCGGTGTCTAAAAAGGTGAGGTCACAGTAGGAATTGTTCTGATTCTGTTTGTGTGGGGTGAATTTCAATGCTTCTTTGGATTTCCTTTTCACAACCAGCCCCATAAATATACATAAAATGGCTGTCAGTTCAGTTTCACATTTCTAATTCAAGAGAAAAGAAACACCATTTTATGAGGTTTCCCACCTCCCCTATTACCCAGCTCTCTCTTCCCTTCAGAACCTCCCTGCTGAACCAGTGCATCAAGGTCTTCCCCTCCTTTTACCTTGATTTTTAACTGGTGGTGGAAATACCATGGTAGGAATCCAAAGAAAAATGCTCAGTGCTGAAAATGGCATCTTAATTCAACAGAGGGAATACTGACACATTCTCCACATCACACATTTCTTAAAACTCTTTTATGTTGGTGGATTTTTTCCGAGCTATACATTTACAAAGCACACACCCACCCACACAGACATGCACACACGCGCGCACACACACACACATGCGCGCACCCCCAGATGACTTTTGTGCAGGAATTCTTCTGTAATGAGATGAAATACATTAACCTCCTACTTCAGTGCACTTAACAGCTCTCTTCAATTACGGAAATTTTGTATCTTTGCAAAAGCAAATAATATTAATTGATATTTGATTCCCTCCCAAGTTATACACAATGTAACAGAGCTCATTTCAAGCAGAAGTCTCCTGTTCTCTCTCTCTCTCTCACACACACACACATACATACTCTCAAAAGAAATGTTTTAACCACTCACCCAAAATTTGTGAAAAATGTAAAACATGCAGGTCATCTTCGGAGTCTCATCCATATCTGACATAGCGCTTATTCCCAATGTTCTGCAAAACTAGCCTGGTAGAAGTGGAAAGATCTAAATAGGTCTCATGAAAATATCTCATTGCCAACACTCCAAACATCAGAGTTACTGATTATAAGCAGCGATGGCTGTCAGTGCTCTTCATCCTTTAGGGGAGAATACACCCAGGCTGATTAAAAGCCGAGGAGGGTAGAAGGGAAACCCTACCATTGACCTACGTCAGTAATTTAATGCCCGAATTCCACCTAGCTGGAAACAAATCCATTCCTTTTTTTTGCCATCTTTCTGACTCCTCGTGGCTTTCTTCCACTAGTCTAAAAGCAATACGAATAGGGAAAATAAATGCATTTTGTGTGTCGGTAGGGGAAGACTAATAAATCATCAGGCTTAAATGCTGGGATCTTGGAGCAGGCTTGCATTTTCTATCGTCCACCTCAGAGCTCTAATCCTAATGACACAACTCTGGTTTGGAGGAACGCATCCTAAAAAATGAGAAGTCTCAGTACTGCAAGACATCTCCTGTGGCATCAGGTTCAAGGCTGCAAAACTAGCACTTGCAGCAAAGGCAATCATGCAGCAAGAAATTGGAAGTCTCCGTGAATCTCTCTCTAATTCTGACCAGACGTCAACGGGATCGGAATTACTCAAAGCAGAAAGGCTTCACTGCATAAAGGCAGCAGAAATCTTACTCAAAGGCATGTATCTAGCATATTTTTTCTCAGTTCGATCAGATCCATTCATCCATTAACCAACAGTTCTTCGGAGAAGAAAAAAAAAAGCCCACAATGACAACCTATTGAAAACCTGCCCGGTCAGTGTTAAACTCCCAGGCATTTTACAACTTTAATTCAATTATGGTTAGCGAAGGAGGCAAATACAATTTTCCCTCCCTCTCCCTTTCCCCTTTCTCTGATAAAAAAAAAAAAAAAAAAAAAAAAAAAAAAGGCGGGGGATGGGAGGTAAAGAAAATAAAGTTGTAGTGGCTATATGCAAGGTTGCAATCCCGCCCTGGAAACCCCTCTGTGATGACTGTGTGCTGCTGTTCGCCAGCTCCCTACAGAGGTTCGGATTGAGGGGGGGCGGGGGGTGGGGGCGACGGGGGGGAGGGGAGAAGAGGAAAGGGGTTGCATCGGGATTTTTCTTGCGTGTGTGGTTTGGTTGTTTTTTTCTTCTTTCCCCCGAAGAGTTCAACCCTTAGATTACCGCACTGCATATCCGGCTGGAAGCAGCTTTCAGTACCGCCGACAGCAGCAGCGAGCGAGCAGCCCCAGCCGGACACTGCCACCCGACTGAGCAGCACCCCGAGTTGGGAGAAATGGCTCTCGGGGGAGGGGGGCAAACGGCGGGGAACCGGGGGTGGAAAGCAACAGCGAGGAAAGACCCGGCGAGGAAGGGGCGGGGAGGGGGGGAACGAAGAAGGGAGAAAGAATGAAGGGAAAGACAGCGAGAGAAAAGTCAACCCCGGTACTTACTTCGTCCGAAATCCCCAGGGCCCGAGCATGGTGGCAGCCCATGAAGATGCCGACCCGCTGCGCGGGCGCTGCGCGGAGCCGCCGGGGCGGCGGAGGCGAGGACGGCAGCGCCGGGGAGCTGGGTGCGGAGCGCGCACGGGCACCCCCCGCACGCAGGCGGCGCCGAGGCACAGCGCGCGCTCAGGGGCGCGCACACGCGGGCACACGCGCCGCACACACTCACACTCACACAGGAGCGCGCGCGCGCGCCCAGGGAGCAGCGGGGGCGCGCCCGCCACGCACGCGCACTGTGGCGCGCGCGCGCGCGCCCGCACAGCGGGGGCGGAGGGGGGGCCGGCGGAGCGCCGCGCTGTGCCGCGCCGCCGAGCGCAGCGGGGAGGCGGAGGGACCGGAGCGAGGGCGGGGCGGCGGCGCCGAGCGGGTGCGGGGGGGCCGCGGCGAGGGCCGCGCTGCGGGGCGGGTGCCCCGGGTGACGGCGCGGTGGCGGCGGCAGCGGCCGGCTCCGTGGGGCGTCGCGCAGCCCGCCCGCCCGCGCGGGCACCCGGCGCACGGGCACACACATGCCGATAGGAGCGCGGCGCGCCCGCCCCGCCACTCCTCCGCCCCACGCACCCCGAGGCTGCGCTCGCACTTTCGCCAGCGCGGGCCAACTTTCCCCGCTCAGGTGGCCGCCACACGCTGCGGGCGGAGGTCCGCAGCCGCTCCGTCCTCTCCCGCAGCGCTCGCTGGCCCCGGCGAGGGGGGCGCGGAGCGGAAACGCGGCGAGGGGGGCAGCGAGTGCCGGTGGCCTGGCGGTCGCCGCTGCCGCCGCTCGCTGTGCGGGAGCCTCCGCTGCGTTCGCGGAGACCGCGGGGAATTGGGTGGTCGCGGTGAAACAA
>VRYO01002772.1:47800534-47881529 GCA_009812075.1 Sialia sialis | reverse complement strand
GCGGAGGAGGCGGCGCCGCGTTCCCTTCGGCGCCTTCCCTTTGCTCCCGGGGGGACAGCCGCCGCTACTGGGTGTGCCTGCGGACCACAGAGGGGCTTTCGGTGCCAAGGGTGGCTGTAGCTCCGGAGATACTGTTTTCCGATTAAATTTCGGGTTTTTTTACGGCGAAATGTCGTGTTAGCCTGATCTTTAAAAAAAAAAAAAAAAAAAAAAAAGTTAAAAAGAAGGCGATGTAATTGCATACGTGTGAAGATGTGCACGTATTCGCATTTGTGTATTAATTGCTGTTTTGTGCTGTCTAGATTGCAGTACGTAAATCTGATAGATGTTATGCTCACAGGAACGCATGGAGTACACCCCACGTGCACAGCACAGAGCTTTAACTCAAAGGTAATAGTAGATGTATTTATCCCTCTGTTTTTTCTGTATGAGTCTAAGGATTGGACAATACTCTGTCTGTGGTATGTGATTTCTGCACATCTGTATCTTCACCAGACCTTTGTTAACTCATGTTTTAACATCCCAGTATGCTAAACCCAAAAACGGTTTTTAAAAAAATATGTTTTTTGTAATGCTTAGCCTTCCCTAAAAGGCATATTCATCTTCTCTGAAAACATAAAAGGAATGTGACTCAAGTCTTGTTTTCCTAGGCCTGAAATAAGCAAGATCTGGTATTTGGATGGAAGACAAATTTCTTACATGGACCAGGTAATTTTCCTGACCTTGTAGAAGCTCATGGAAATCTTCTTGGTGGGACAAAGTATTTACTTATATTCTTAAAGGTTCACTGACTTTCCTGTTTTGATGCAAACCCTGTTAATTCAGTGGATGGTTTTGAATGTCTATAAATTGTGTTCCACAGTACTACTTTCAGTCAGAAAAAAATACCAAACCACATCTCATGCACTCTCTTATGCTTTTCTAATATACAACATGATAGTGGAACAAAATTTATGATAGTGGAATAAAAAAAAATCACATATACTAAACAGAGATGTCTTAAATGAGTTTCTTATGGCCTCACTATTTTTGAAATATATCCTTCTTTTGAATTAATAATTCTATATTTTGAATAGATGGGATTCTATCCATATATGCTTGCATTTTTTAGTCCTGTTGTATTTATAGTGTCTGCCTGTGTTTCCATGCTATTTTTCTCTCTAACACACAAAATTAGACACACATAAATACTTTTTTATTCATAACAGAGAAAGATATTTTACATAAACCTGTCAGCTAGGCTGAGCTTAACTCCTTCTTGAAACTGTTTCAGAGAAGTTGACATTTCATAAGTCTGAAATCATGTTAACAGCTATCATGTTTCAGTCAACATTATGGGTATTTTTCAGTTTATTTTTTCTGATCCTGTACTAGTGAAAAAGTAGAAAATCTGGTTTAATAAAATCTTAATTCCAAGTTGTTAGACTGCTAGATGGTTTTAGTAGCATATGGGAGATATAAATAGTCATTAGTGTAGAACTATCACGCTGTTGTTCCCATCCATTCTTATTCTTAGTCCAATAGTATTTCTGGCAGTGAAAAGTTATGTCTGAATATTTGAACTAGAACTATAATTTTAAACCAAAGCAAAACCATCAAAAAATTATACTAAATTTTTGATTTTTTAAAAAATATATTATAATGTTGCCTCTTGCTAATTTATTTTTTCATCTGCCTTTCATTAAACTGGGAAATCCTAGACTCCTTTAAACTGAAATACATGGGAGGAAAGTTGGAAATAATTAATATAATTCTCATATAGAATACAAGCAGAGGGATTTGATTGAGGATGGAGCAGGAGTAAAGATAGTGCAACGAAAGCATGCATACATTATATGTACAACTTGTTAAGTGTTCAGGTCTACCCTCTTTCTATAGTACTTCAATTTAATAACATTGTCAGGAACAGTTGATCTAGCATGTGGAATCAGACATGGGAAAACTGGAATTTGGAGGTTCCAAAGTTGTTGAATGAAACATATTGGAACAGAAGGATAGACACTCTTCATGAAAGACAAAAAAAGTGTTGAAATAATTTCATTTGAATGCACTAAAACATGTTAAGGAGTGAAGACTGTTAACAGTAGTGCAATAAAAATGTTAAATTTGAGGGTGAGGATGAGATAGTGTCCCCTTGAATGAAAATCATTTAGCAAAGGGTAGGGAAAAATAATTAATAGGGATGCAATCTATTGTGAATCTGCTGGAGCGGAAAATAATGCCTACAAATATGGAGGGAAAATAAAGCTAAAGCTGAGATTGTGTGATCATGCAGATTTGTGTGATTTCTTATGGGCAAGCATCAGCAAAAAGTTCAACCAGTATTTCTGGGGATGAGATGAATTTGAGCATCATAAGGGATAGCCTATTTTATGAAATAGATATTGAACAAACAAGAGACAAGGATAATTTAGATGAAATTTTTAGTAAATTATAGGATCTGCAGGATAAACTAATGATAGAAAATAATCTTAATAGTTTCGAGCTTTTCTATTTCATGTGAAATTTCAAGACAGAAGAATGCGAGGAATCTTTAACTGCAGTCCAGTGTTTCAGAAAAGCCAACTCAGAAAAAACTTCAGTGAGTACTGGAAGAAGAATTCAAATAAGACAGATGCTACTTTATGTTAAAAAAAACCCAAGTATTATTGAATTTTTACAGTGGAGGAGAAGGGGAGAAACATAATAGTCCACCTAAACTGGAATGAAAAAGAATTCCCAGAAGATAAAAGCCTTAAGCAAGTTTTTAAGAGTAAGCACAAAACCTAAAGAGAATGAAAAAGAGATATTGCTTAGCAAGAAGAAATCTGCATCTATAATTAGAAGGTATAAAACCAAACGGTAAATTATCAGAAGCCTTGTTAAACCAAAGCCTGAAATAGAGTAAAAACTTACTGAGCAATGTAAATAAAATGAGAACTTAAGAACTGGGGTGATTGTTAAAGGATGGGGTGGACATTGAGATTAAAGTAGGCCCAAACTAAACAGGTACCAGAAAAGTTGCCTCTGTTTCTGGTAAGCGTATATGTAAATTTTGATATCTAGGGAAAGTAGAAATAGGGTAAAAGAAATCACATTCTCAGTGCATCATGACACAAGCATTTGGTCCAGTAGTTTTATGTCCTAAAATATGAAAAGGATCAGCTGCTTCGTAATACACGTAGCACTGGTTTAAGGGTATAAAGTAAGTGGGTCTGGACAGAATTTTTAGACAAAATGAGGGGTATTTCTGATAAACAGATGTGTTACGATACATATATGTGAATAATAAATAAATACACACACACACACACATATGCACTATGTAAATATTTTACATTTTTAGTTTTGTTGTCTATATTTTAACATGTCAGTATTTTTAAATGTATGTGTATCTATATATTGCTTTCTTTTGGTCTAGGCTGATAGGAACAGTGTGAAATTGAATAATGCATTCTACAAACTCAGAATTAAAACTTTTGCTATAAATTGAGATGTTCCAAGGCTATAAAAAATTCCAGTAGTCAATCAGGAAGGAGTTATAGGTTGCTATTATTAATTAAGTACTTACACAAAGGGAAAAGAAAAATGTGATTCAATGATGTATTAGGCAGGATATCATAATAGGTAACACGGTATTATTAGTATTTTAAAGGATGTGCTTTTCCATGAGTTCCTGGTGTATTATGCATGGTTCTAAAGATCAGGAAGAAACTGGTAATTAGGGCATGGAAAATGTGTCTACAGAAGAAAGATTAAAAAAAAAAGAAAAAGGAATGCAGAGCCAAGTAGATATTGAAAGGACATATGAGTCCTTACAAATGCATTTTTAGTTAAATGCTAAAAAAACCCCAAAAACCCAAACCAGAATGTATTTGAACTGAAGAGGGATGTTGGCATGCCAACAAATGCTTATATATTGATTATAAAACCTCGGAAAGGGAAGACATTTACTGACTGCCTGAGACTGGAAAGATCTTCCAAATAGGTAATCAGGCCAACTAAGTTTTTTTAAATAGAACTTGAAAATAAAAAACTGTATTTGAATGGGACAGTTCCTGTTAGACAAGGGATGTTTGTGGCAAGTTGGAAAGGAAAGGGCTTTTTGAAGAAGTTAGAATATGTTTTTTTCTACTCTTACACTGTATTTCTTCTCTGCCTGAGGGCTTATTGCAGGCTCTCAGGTCAGGTAGGATGTTTTCTCCCTTTATTGTATAATTTAGATTCTGAGTTATGTTAATTTCTTTTTTCCTTTTGTTCTGCTTTGTATAGTGGGACATGTCGTAACTCCTAGAACATTCTGCAAAGAATTTCTAACGTTTTTCCTCCTGTTGAGGGGGTCTCCACAGACCATTGGCAGTGGCCTTTTTTCTCTTCTTCTTCCCTTTTTACTTTTTCCCCAAGGAAGATTTGAGGTTTTGACTTTTGTTCTCTACTGCAAATTAAAGGTTTTGAGTCAGTGGGTAGTACCATCTGTACTACAAGTTCTGTAGATCTCTCTCTCTTTTTTTTTTTAAACTAAATATTTAGCATATTGTAACTCTCAACTGTGAGGATGTAGAAATGTAGATAATCCCTTTCAGCAATATGCTTCTATGACTGCTTATGAAAATCAAATTCAACTCAGTACCATTATCTCAAAAATACTAGCTAAATTTTCAGATTTTTGTAGGACGTGGCATGGATTAAGTGGCGCAGTGCAAAAAAATGTCTCTGGAATTTCCTAAACTGTTCTGTCTTTATGCATTAGTTCTGACTTTTCATTTCACTTATTGTCTTGCTATACTCAGGATTATCAAATAATTAAAATTATTTCGTGTCAAATACATCTAATTTAAGGTACCTAATCTATCCATAATAACTGAAATAAAAGGATTCTGATTTTTTTTTCTGAATCTGAACAGTTCCTCTGGGATAGCTCCTTAGTTTTTCTGGTGGAAGTTGTAGAGTAGGAAAAGAGGTTTATTATTATCCTTGCATACAGAGGTAACCTTAAGGTACATATCGATTAGGTTATTCTTTTCTTTCTGCTTTAATTTTCTTACAGTAAGCAAAAAAGATTTAACAGGACAAATTCAGAGAATAACCAGTGTTTTCTGCCTTAATTGTTAAAACATCCAAAAGAAGGAGCAGGCTTAAAATTTGTACACCACAGAAATTTGAATTTGATCAGTATACTATCCCTCAAACACAGACACTGACCTGTTTCATTCCTATTCACTTTGGGGAAGTTAAGCATCCCATGAGAATGTGTAATGAACTGTTCCTCATAAGTGACAAAATCATGTGAAGTCAGAAATTGAAATATGAGGGTTATGTATAAATTAGACGTCCAAGTGATTCAGTAGTAACAGCACTAATGTAATTCCTAATGTCTTTGAAAAAGATTGCTGCAAGAAATACAGCAAGAAATGTTGATCCTTGAGGCACCTGAATGTACCCAGCAAGAACTTTGGCGGTCTTAATGGTTTCTGAACACTGGATCTAGACTCTGTAAATGATAGGTAAGACTATATAATTTATATATTTATTTGTAAATTTCACCCTCCATAACTTTAAGTGGATACAGGTGCTTAGCTTTATGTTTTGTCATTTAAATAATTTTTGAACCTATTTGAACACACATTAATTAATACAATAAAAAAAATAAATCCTTAATCTGACTTTTTCAAGAGAACAAAGCTACTCCTATGTGTTTCTGCATCATATGTTTTAACCCATATTTGTGAAATATAGCCATGATGCATGTATCAGTTTCAGATATTTATGTGCATACATTCGCAGGCTGATTCTTACCAGCTTTGTCCTCACTTAAAATAAATATGAAAATTTATTTACGAAGTGATAATCAAAAATCAATCAGTTATTTTACGATTCTACCCAAGAGGCACTATAACTGTGTTATGATGTATTAAAGGAAAGTGAGGAATGTTTTGTTTTGTATTTTTAAGTAAGTAGACTTGCTCCAGTAAAAGTTCAAAAGCCTCAGAGTGAACTGAATTTGCATGTTTGGCTGCTTGGCATGACCTCAATTTCATACCACTGGTGGCTCCTCCAGGTCTTCCTAGAGGGGAGTTTTCATCAGTTTCTGCCACTAGGTGTCCCTATATGTGTGTGGGAAAATCCTGATGGAAACGTTGACTGAAGGAGGAGAAATTGAGCAGGAGGAGTAGAAAAAGTGATAGTGAACCTCCTTCATGGTTTTGAGTTCTGTTTGAGAACTGTCTTGCATATTACTGAAGAGAATATATGAATGGATTCATGATTGTGCAGTTATATTTCAGAAAAAACTTTTTTAAAAAGAAAAATGGATAATGGGCTGTTAGATATTTCATAGTCTTTTTGACGTTACATAGTCTTTTTGATAGTCTGTATTTATATATATATATAAATCAGAAAAGTCTTCTGAAAACACTTCAGTCTATTTTATGTTTGGTAAATTTATTATAATCTTAAAATTATTCATACCATTTGGGTATAAAAAATGGATTTTCACATAGTAAACATAATTAATTATATATGTCAGAGAGTGATGAAGAAATGTGTACTGTGGTTAGCTTCTCTAGAATATCTTGATAAATGGGATGTTTCAAGAATTAGGAGCCTTTGATGGATTGTACAGCTCTTTAACCCTTACAATTAATGTTTAATTAGATCGCTAGTAATGGAAAATAATGTGGTTTAGACCCCAATTCTTTTGATAATCAAGTGGCTATTAAATGTTATGCAAACATTCTTCTAGTGGGACAGTTGTTTAATCAAAGTCAGCTGCTATTATGACATGAAAGTTTTTAAAATCATTATTGCCTAATAATAATAACAACAAAAAACCCCAATAAAAGAAAAAATTAGAAGAGATGTTTTCTTTCAGTTAGAATGAATAGGATACTTGAACAGACACCTCAGAGTATTAAATAATCATTTTCTCTGACATCAAAAGGCTGCATGTACAATGAGAACAGGATTATACTGAAATTGTCCAGAAATCAGGGTTGTTGAGTAGTGTGTTCTCTTTTCCAAAATACAGACCGTTACTTAAAAGACAAGCGAGCAAACAAACAAGCTTTCATCCTTCTCAATACCATTCAAACCATGACTTGGGAAAAGCTGCTTTTCTGAAACCATAATTCCGAGCTTACTTCTTTTGAACTTGTGAAGAGCATTAGCTCTTTTTTGGAGATGTCAGCATTGTTAAACATCTGGACTTCTGTATGACACATAGTCTAAGAATATGGAATTATGGGAAGAGGTTTTATTTTAAAGGTATTTGCTATCAACATAATTTTGTTGGAATGTCTCTACTGGTTTTAAGGGAATCATGGTCTTGGTTTAAAATTTGAGCCCATAGTCTTCTAACGCAAGAGTGACAGAGTTGCAAGTCCGCTGCACTAAAACCTACATTAATGAAATGCAGCTTGTTATTCCTCATTAGCCTTGTGTATTTCTACAGCAGTATGATAATCTGGTATTTGGTTTGGATTTCCACTTGTCTATTTTAAATTAAGTTAAATTTAAGTATATCCCCTCAGTTGATAAGACTTAGTTTTGACAGACCAAAAATCTATGAGACAAATTTATTAAAGAAAAATGAAAACCTGTCTTTAAAGATATACTAGTGGGTTCCCATAGTCTGCATACCACAGGCTGGGATGAGGCTATTGTGAGCATCTATCGCTAACAACTTTTTAGGCAATGGAAGGAGAAGAACTGGTGCTTTATCATTCAATATGAAGAAATAGAACATGAGATTTGTGAGCAAGGAATATTAAATATTATTGTAGACAAGTGGAAAAAGCAAATAAGAATCCCTGTTTTATAATCACTAAAATAACTGAGTAAAACAGTGAAGCTATGAGTTTCAGTGAAAAATGGTAGTGATATATGTCATAAAACTTCTATATTGTGTATGCTCCCTATATAAAACATAAAGATATCTAGCAAGACACTGAAGATACATTATATTGAATAAAAAGAAAACACAGTCATCATATCTATATGATACACTTTAGTTAAGAATATCAAAATGCCCTGCAAGCATTGTTTATATAAGGCAAGCAATAGAAATTATAATACACGAAGAACCTTCCCAACACCCCTTGATAAAGATCAGTATAGAGTTAGAATCTTCAGAGGAAAAATTCTGAAGAGCAGTTTATCTCTGCATAGAGGTGGTATGAAAGCTGTGTCTTAATGTAATTTCAGCTCTAGATTTCTGTACATATCCCTGGGAAACATAAACATCCTACAAAGCTGAAATAGAGAGCCACATGGGGTTTTACTATGTTTAATGTTTATTGCTGTTATAGTGGTATATGCTAGCTGCAAATGGCATTTTCTGCTAGACATATCTGATCAGGTAGCATCAATCCATAGTGCTGTTCTGTAACCTGTGACTTAGAGATGATAATTTGGAGCGAGAATGTCAGTCTTATTGACATCGAGTGGTAACTGAATACCAGGAAATTCCTTAACTGTACTTGGCTACCTGTAAATTTGAAGCCACGGTAGAAAAAGCAGATGAAAGAGAGGTGAAAGGGAATATTATCCCCAGTCTTTATTTCAGGAATGAAAAGAAAATGACATCAGTTAACTGAAATGTTGCATATGGAATGTCAAATACCTTATTAAGTTAATTAATTTCTCAGAGCTCCCTTTCCAGTATCTCATCCAGAATACGAATCAGACCCCTAATATAGAAAAATCTTGGAAATATTTAATGTCGTTTTATGTCTTGCTTCAGTCCTTTTTTTAAATGCAAATTTATTGCTGCAAATTGTTGCAACAGAGAATTTTAGTAAATAAGAGTATCAGTGGCTAAATCATGAAGTCTAGGTTGCCTAGGATGAACTTTAGCATTTGAAGTCTATATAGGTTCTGCAAGCTTCAGGATTTGTTAAGAAGCTGACTACATTTACAAAATGTTACCTACTTCTGAAATGCATCCATGCAGTACTAAATTAAATTAAATTTATATAAACAATTCCTTCCACTTAAACAATTTCCCAACTATTGTAGGAAAAGCAAAAAGTATTTTTATAGCTTTATAAAATGAAACTTACTTTTTAAAGGAAGATGAGTACCATGTTTTGAAATAGTCTTACTAGGCGACCATGCATGGTGTCTAAATCAGGGCCAATTCATCTTAAATATGTCCTATAGACAGTGATGTGAGATGGGCATTTCTCAAGGATTATTCTAATTATCTGAAGTCTTCTCTAAATATATGTCCCTTTCTACTGATTGAGGGGATGTAATGCATTTCGTTTAGTGTCTGTTACCTAAAATAAAATGGGCTTGATACATACTTGGTGAATGGTCAGTCAATGTAGAAAACCAGAGATACCTGAATATAATTGTAAAGAGATAAAAACTTATTTAAGCTTTATGTCATCTGTAGTCTTACTGACATAGATGGGGCTTTCTGGGAAATATGGTGCTGCTAATCTTGAGGTCGATATTGTGCTAAAATTCAGACTAGCATTAGCAAATTCCTTTTAAAAATATTACAGGAAAAAACCTAAGTTCTCTTTCAAAAATTATTTCATTATGTTGCTAGCAAGTTCTCATGAAAATTTCTGTATAACCAAGTTCATTTTATATAGTTATATCTGTAAAAATATATATTTCCTGTTTGTTTTTCTGTTAGATTGACATGCATGAATATATGGATTATGGAACACGTGTCAGGATTGATATGATGGCAGACCTTTGTATCAGAAAGGGTTTTTTGTCTATTTCCTTTTTGCTGTTATACATTGAATAAAATCTCATGTAGATGCCAAATCAATTTCCTTGCTTTGTACTTGCATTTTCTTATAACAGAAATTCCTGTTTATTCGACAAATTATATTTAATTAAATGAGCAAATTAAATTTGTATTCTATTTCCTTTTGTTACATATTCCTTTGTTCTTAATAGCATTTTTAACCAAGAATTTTTTGTTTGCATACACTTAATAGAGCTCAGTGGTTAACCTTCACACCCAAGATGAAATGGAATAACTGTCTTTGTTATGCTGAAGGCAAAGTATTAAAAAAATACAGAAAAATGTTGTCATCCCTTGCCTATGATATTTGCAGATGTGACAGGATATTCAGAACAATAACTGCATGTGATTTATCAGTACTGACTGCTGACTGCCACAGTTTAATTTGCTACACTAACACCCAAAATGTACTGTAAAACATAGACCTTTTGTTTTGCCTTCCTCCTTTTGACAAAAACTGATTTAATTGACTTGTGTGCCCCACGTGTTATCTTCATTCCAAATTCCTAGCTGGAGGAATGTAGTACAATTGTGCAGAACCTTCTGACCCTTCTGGATATGACAAATATATAACCTCTAGCCATTCAACATATACTGCTGCTTACATATACTTTCTCAAATACAGACTGTATTTCTGAATATCAAATATATTATTATGTAGAGTAAAAAGTAATGACTCTTCTTGCTTTGTGAAAAACCCCAGCTATTATCTAAATTACATTACCATTATTTAATATATAACTTTTTTCCTTTTTTTTTTTTCAAGTAGGAATAAGATTTGCATGCCAGAAATATACCCTTATATATTATCCTATGTAAGAAGTGGTTCTGATAATTCCATACAATTTTTCTTCATCCTTTGCACACCTAAAAATCTTTATTTTTGCCTTGAATACTCTTCCATTAAGGATAAGATTCTTTCAGTTGTTTTCATGAATTAAACTGTTAATTCAAGCTGCTAGTTTACAGATTGCCAAAGCTTTAAAGAGATTGCTTAAAGATCCAACATGTACATTAGATAAATTAGCACTGAAGAAAATGTATCACATTGTGTTTATTGTTGTTATTGGCACTTATTCACTTCTTTTAACATAACTTCCATTAAATGTTTGTTGATAACAACAGATTCAAGAGTTAGAGCGTTAGTCAACTCATATGTTAAAAAATATCTTGAGATAAACTTATGGATAAGTTCAGGGACTTGCATTCTTAAAGGGCCTGAGGTGGACTTCAGATATCTCAGAATATAAATGAAGACAGTTCTGCTCAGAAAAGCCTTCTGTGACACCTAATCCTGAAGAGGCAAGAAATTGTTCCTGTGGGAGATGAGCTGTTCTTACTGGAAAAATTCAAGCACAGCAAGTAGATACTGGAGCATAATTTAAAGGAGGCTTATCTGCTCTAGGCTGTCCCTGTACTTAATGGTAAACAGGTGTTAAAAGCCTCCTTAAGATCTGAATCATCCTCTCAAGAAAGTTATTCCTTTCAGTTGACTGTGTCCCTTTATCCCTCAGGGAAAGTAAGTATCTAAAATAATTTAAAGGCTCATTTAGGGGCTGAAAGCTAGATGGGAAAAAGTCAGGTTCAGGAATCTATTTTTGACTATGCCAGAACTCACTAAAAATGAGTAAGCATCCATGCTGCTAACCCCAGTTCTGGAAATTAAGAGAGGCAGCTTACATGAAAGTTCTGCACTATTATGTTATGCTCTTTAAAGGTTAGTAATAAAAAATTGAGTTTGAGATTGTGTCTGTGGGAAGTCTTTAATCACCAGATGAATTAACTGCTCTGAGGGACAAAATATTCTGACACAGACAAAAATTGTGTTTGACTGAGTCAGAGTGGTAAAAGAAATTTTTTCTTAACCCATATCAAAATATTCCATGATATATTATAATTCAGAACAATCCTGTTTAAGAGTAAATTAGCCTTACATTGCTCCCTCACATATCCCAAAGGAAGTACAATGCACATGAGAAGTTCACATTTTGTTGCTGAGAAATTGGATGTCTTAAAAGCAGCTCTTGACTTCCAATCTCTTCATTGCTCTGCTGAGATTTTTTCCCAGTGCTGTTTTTGACCTACTAACTTTTCTGCAGTCAATTTCTTTTTGGGGCAGGGAGAATCAGAAACTTTCTTGTGTCAAATATTTAACTCTTTAGCATGAGTGACGTGGCCTACGTTCATGGATTATCTACAGCCTAATATATACCACAGTGAGATCCTGTAAGAGGTCTTTTCTTGTCATGTCCTTCAACATATATGGTTCAACCAGAAGGTAATAGACATTATGATGCTTATACCAATTCAGAGAGGGAGGAATATCTCCTCTTGAAGCCTTAACATTATGACTCATTGCACCTAACTTGTCCTAATCTCACCACTTTGCATCTTAACCAGATGAGGAGGGTGGGAACACCTAATGTAAGGTTAGCTCTATGCTTTTATCAGTTATAAAACTGACTACTGAAAAGTGATTAAAAACAACTGCTATAAAAAGGCATTGACTTTAATAATGGTCCATAGCATATTCAGTCTAAATGCTTTAAATTAATATCAAGGAAATTTGGCCTGGAGCACTGTAACTTTATTTTATTATTTTTTTTAATATACTTACAGTATTCTGAAAACTGCTGACAGGAATTTTATTTTGTTTCTTCTTGTTATTCTGTTTTTGCTAGTCTATTGATTGTGGCATTACTCTGTTTTTTTCATAAAACTTCCAATAAGATTTGGTTCTGTCATAAATCCTATATTATGAAATAAAATATATTTTGCATGCTTAATATCTTGAGTTTTATAGTTTTTGGGTTTATTTTTGTTTTTTAACTCTCTGCTTCTGAGTTCCTCTGTAATGTGATACTAAATTATGGAGTTTACAGGTCATTAAAAACAGAGTATTATTTGGCTCATCTGTCACATTTCCCTCATTCAAGGAATATTGCAGAAAGAGTATATTCTATTTTGTTGTAAAATGTGGTGAAACTACTCCTTTCCTACAGAAGTTCAGTGGTAAGAAATTATGACCTATGAATTTGATTACATGATTTTAACTGTCCCTTCAAATTGACAGGTTTCAAAATCACACTTCTTATTCAGAGAAAGCGCTGTGTGTAGCAGGCAAGGCTTTTATAATCTAGAAAGTCAGTTAAGGATCTAAAAATTTAATGGTTTTCCTCTCTTTTGTTTGACATTTTTCCATTTAGAATAGTCAGTTAACAATCTTTCAAATAATCTGAGCAGCTTTAACCCAGAATTCCACTCCAGGAATGACTTTTTACTCTGAGCGTTCGCAGCATTCAGTTTGGTAATATGGTAGTTCCACAGGACCATTTCAAGCTCTAAACTACAGCTCGGTCACTTTTGCAGTGATATAAATTAACAAGATAAAATGAGCTGTATGAAGTTGTGATGATTGGCATAGTGGTAGGAATGTTGGACAGATCGTTCACAGACTGACAAGACTGATCAACAAGGTTACAGTTCCCTTTGGTGACCTTGTTACTAAGGATGTGAAATTACTCAATAACTGAAGCTAAGTGCTTCAGTTTGTACCTTCAGGTAAAAAAAAAAAATAAAAAAAAATAAAAGAACATGGAGTTTGCAAAGATCTTGAAAAGATAATTTTGCAATCAAGAGGAAAATCCTCTTTGGTTCTATCAGAACAGAGAGTGCAGATATTATTTCCTTTCCTTCCACTCCACATGCCTATCTTACATTTTTAGTTGAGAATAAGTGATCATAATTATCAGACTCTTGAATATTCTCGTGTAAAAAGGAACCAGTTCCAGAGACTCTGAAGATTAATGTGAGATGAACTTTGAGATCCAGATGAATTCTAATGTGTGTCTTTATATGTTTCCAGCTGATCACTTGTTATGCAAGCTGCTCACCATTAAAATGTCAGGATTTGTAAATACACCAGACTATAATTGCCAAAACTTTTAACTGAATAAGACTTTAAGATTCTGTTTCACAGCATGGAATTTGCTACTTCTCTGGAATTAATTTTCTGATGAAGATAATTTAGATTTTTTAAGTCAGACAGTTAATACATACTGAAAAAAATCTGAATACACTGCATAGTGAAAAATACTGAAAAATGGTATTTCCTTAATAAATTGTATTAAGGCAGGACAATTTTAATTCTTAAATGCATTTTTTTCTGGGATATACCCTTCTATTATATTTAAATTTTGTCTTTATTGTAAATATGAGATAGTACCAATACAAGGACAAATGCACACCCTTGCCTTTGCTTTATATAGCCTATGGTCAAATCATATTTCAAAGGCAGTATTGTGTCTGCTTCTCTCAAAGATTTTTGGGGTCAGCCTGACCCTTGAATAAGGTTCTTCTCCACAGAAAATTGATAGCTTTGTGGTAAGAGAAGATGCTTGCAGCATCAGTTCAAGACAAACATTAAGAGAGTGTCTCTGCACAGGGCAGAGTGTGAATGAAAATCCTAGAGGTATAAGTCTTTTATTATATATTTATATGTGTGTGCATGTGGATGTATAGGAGAGCATATAAATATATATCTCCTGTGATGTTTCTCCTAGACTGTATCTACAAGTATAACTTCTGATTGGTGGGACAAGTGTCTTCCCTGCTATCCAGTAGTAATGTATCATTCCTCATTCATCTGCCTTCTTTAAGATACTGCACAGCTAGAGAGGAAAAATGATCATGCAGTTCCCAAGACACAGTGGCTGCATTTGCTCTTTTCCTGCAAGCAAGGTATGTGAATGTAAAGGTAATTTATCTACACTCCCCACTACTAATTTGACCCTAGAACAGTAAAGAAGAATCTGCCCTTTTAGATGAGCTTTTTGTGCATGCTTGAAGTGTGTCATTCCCATGATGGGAAAAAATAAATCAAGAATATGATCAATAGGCTTCCTAAACTGACAGGTTGTGGGGTTAAAAAACGAAAATTCATGATAAAGGGCAATTTTTAAAATTGCATTCCTTATCAAGAATACTGTTGAAATCTCACAAATTTTAATGGAAAATGACTTAACACTAATTGAAAAGATACTGTTGAAACAAATCCTGTTTCATCTGTATTGATCATGCTGTTAAAAATTAAATTTTGTTTCTACCATCTTTCAACATTTTGAGTTATTTTTCTGGTGAAGTGCTTGAGTTCTTGAAACCTAGGTTACTGTTTACGTTAACTCAATAGCAGTCTGTTGTCACGTGTTTTGACCCTGCATTTCTATGGTACTCCTTCTGCCTACTGATGTTCACTGGTTTTAAGTATATAGAAAGTGCAAAACAGACAACTTGCAATCCTGATATGAGGAAAGAAAAATAGAGCATCAGCAGATTTTGCACACATTTAGATGTGTCTAGTCTGCCATGCTGTCTCCTAGCATGCAATTGGAGCATTTTTCAGCCACACAAGAGTACTGTTTTGGAGCTTTTCCAGAAGCTCAGCTTTGAGTCAAAGAGAGAAGTCTACATTTACAAAGAACCATTCACAGCTGTCAGAAGTTAGCTGTCTGTGGGACTCAAAGTACAGCTGCAGTTTTTCCAGAATACTGACAACTTCTGTGGCAACCAGTGTCTTTCGCTAGTACTGGGATTTCTGAAGCTTTATCAAAAAAATTGTCAATACCCTATGCCTGTATATTGCATTTCCGTGGGGTTTTTTTCTCTTGTATTGCTTTTATATTCCACCATTCACTGAATTATTTTTCTGAAGTTAGGAAATTATAAAGTATGAACTTCTGAAATTATATGCTTCTTATCTCCAGGGGTTTGGGGTTTTAAGCTTCCAGAATGAACTGAAAGCATTAAAATCTATATTTTTGTTTTTCTGAAACATGTACAATTGTATCTGTAACATTTATGAAGAAGCAGCAGCAATATTTAAACCAAATAGGAGTCATGGGAATATATCCTCCCAACTTTGCTGCAGTCAGAAGTATATCCTCCTCTTCTTACTTCTGTAAGGATGGTGTATCTACAGCTCCATTTCTCCTGCAGACACCCTTAAGTGTTCCTTATTTTCAGTTCATATTGAATATTCAGAGAAACAAACATATTGTGATATAGTGCAGTAAAAAATGCAAGTCATTTCTCAGAAATGCAATAATCAGAAACAAAATGTTTGAGTTTTACAACATTTTCTGAATTCTTTTTCTGATCCCCTTCTCTGTCTCCTTAAAAACTTTGCATAATTATAACAAGGAAAAGCAATTGTGAACAGAAACCATGCATTCTTATTTCTTTCATGAAGTACATAGTACATATTAGAATATGATAAAGCAGTATAGAGTAAACAGTAATTTTTTTTAATTATATCACAGAATGTCATCTTAAAGAATATTTCAAATATGAGAACACAGAGGAAAAAACCTACAACAAAGCCAGAGATTAAATTGTAGATTTGACATGGGTCAGGAATTAAAGTCAGGATAGAGTTTATGGCATGTATTTTACATCTACAACAGTTTTAACATTCTGTTTTTGCTGAGATCTTTTTATTATTTTCTTTTCCCTTGTGAGTAAATGTCATTGTTATCAAGCTTTCATTTTATATCTGAAAATTTTGCATGGCAGTGCAGAGGGGTCTTACAAACCTAGCCAAGGAGCCTTACTCCAACTATTTTTTTTTCTGCTTTGTGTTAATTCGAAAGAGCTGAAAGCATTTGCCAGTTCATCCAGGGAATCACTGTTAAAAAGAGGAAGGGAAGTAAAAAGGGGGATGACATTTTCAGGATCATTTTGAGAAGACTTGTCTTTTTTGTGTTATTCCTGATCCTGATGTGCCTCACTTTGGTATTCTGTATCATTTATAACTTCATTACCCTATTGAGGCTGACCATGTAGTGTAGAAAAGTAAAAGACTCCTGAGGAGCTGCAGTGAAAATCTCTCTGCAATCAGGGCTGTGTGTATCAGTCTGTCAAGCTGCTGTCCTGTTCTGTGTGCAGCACAGAAACAGAGTATTGTTCAGTGGGAGCATTTCTAGATATCCAGTTTTTCTGAATACATTGATTTTATCTTTAAAATCTCCTGAATTTCTCTTCTAATTTCCAGAGAACAAATAAGAAAAGAAAAAAACAACTATATTTCTGGAAAAGGAAATTACCTGTAAATACATTCTGTCAATAATTTTGATCTTGAAGAAATATTTTTTTTAGAACCCTTTTCTTCTAGGGTGATAAGTAGATGCCACAGGCCAGTGATTTTGGATGTGTCTGTGAGTCTGATGTGCAAGATTTCTTCAGGAAGATTATCTTTTGAATTTGAATATACTGCCATATTTTGAGTAGTGCTACTTTACTGTATTTATGCATCAGGATGCCATTCGGTGAAAATTACTTTCCCTCCGTGTTGCCATTACTTGTTCATTTGTAAAGTAGATTTGGTTGTTTGTTTAGTTTTATACTTTTACTATGGTTTTTAGTCTTCAATATTTTTTGAAGCCATATCCAAATCACCATATTTTAATTATTCACCATTATCAAATCTCTCCAAGTATTGTAACATATTTATAAATGGGTGAAATAACCTCTGTGATTTTTAAAGAAATATTCAAAAAACACTGTTAAAAAAGGCTGTGAAAATCACCATCCAAAGAGAATAATTTTTTTAAAAACTTTATTTCAAAATACATCTTAATAAATATATTTTTGTCAAATCCCTGAAAGACAGAGATAAAATCCATGTTGACAGATGTCTTCTTAGCTCTACCCTGTGGAGCCCAAGACAGTCTTTAAACCAAATAGCATGTTATTATTATATTGCCATCGTGTTGCCACAGGTTTCTAAGCTGCCTTGAGGAATTCACTTCCTAAGCCATTAGAAGCTCTTTATCCCATGAAATTTGACATAGCCATTTTGGGTAGGGAAGTACTCAAATGGAGTCACTTTTCATCATCTCAGCACATGCAAGTTGTCAGAAGACTTGGCTTTCAAGGGGCTTATGAAAGAGCATATATTTTTCATTGTTTAGATTCTATATTTCACTTTGGCCACTGTTTGTGCAATAAAAGTGAAATGCTCAGAAAAAAACATAAATCTTCACATGTTACTGCTGTTTCTCTGTGAAACCCACCCTTGTACTCTGTTTTCTAGCACAATAATGAACTGTCACCCAATTATGATTAGTAGCAGAAAACTTGATATTGGTAACATTTTTATTAATGTCTGATTAGTACAGTAAACTTATTACAATTCTTTAGTCCTTGAGCAATATTTTGATCAACTTTCAAGAGTTGGATTTTATATGCATGAAGCAAAAATTCAGAATTGAACTGTTAAAACAGCCAAGACTTCTAGAATGGAAATGTTAAGTGGGATGAGGGAGAGAATTAAAAGGACCAAAAGTGATAAAAAAACTCATCAGCCAAAACAAAAACAATTTAAGAAGTGTAGAGGAGCAGAACAAAACACACAGAGGCAGTTAATCACCACTTCCTTCTACTGATGTCCAGCCAATTTCCAAGTAATGCTTGCCTTCAAAACACTATTCCTGCTTTAGACCTTTCCTCCTTTCTACTTTTCATTGCCTAGTGTGGTGTTCTATGCTATTTAGTATCTCTCTTGTCCATTTGAGTAACCTTCATGGCTGTATCCCGAGCTGGGCTCTTGCCCACCCCTAGCCAGCTACCTGCAGGGATACAGAGAGTAAGAAACAGAGAAGAGCTTAGTGCTATGCAGGCACACTTCAGCAGTGAAAACATAGGTGTGCCATCAACACTGTTTAGATCACTAATCTGAAATGGCACTGTGTGGGCTGCTGTGAAACAAATTCATTCCATCCCAGCCAGACTCATTACATATTTTATTTTTTTTTTTAACATCAAAGTTTAATTTCTTGAAATATTTTTGTAAAAGAGCTGATTGTAACTACTGTCTAGGACATGACACTATGCGAGGTGTATTCTCCTGGGTTGATACTGTATGAGAACTGTTAGTTTCCAAACTCACAATTCCACAAAATTATGCATGACAAAGCAGTCTGGATGTTTAAGTCATAAACTTTTTTAAGAAAATAAAATGCTAGCAAAAGAGTAAAAATCAGCTAAATTGTTCAAAATCAGTTGTAAAACAAAGTTTTAAATTATCTTTTTTTGAGAGCAGGGAGTCATAAAGTGTTTCACCAAAATTTGCATAAGATTTACCAAAGTGCAGGCATAATAAATGAGTTCAGAGAATCATAATCAAGGACTGAAATTAGAAAATATTAATGAAAACATATACTCAGAAAGTTTTTTCTTTATTTCAACATATTCCTTTGCAAACTAGAAGACCGTAATTTCCAGTAATTTATATGGTATTTTTTAGCAATTATGTCCCCAAACACATGAACAAATATATATGAATGTATTAATATATATAATCACAGACATTTGAGAACCAATATATCACAAAATCACAGCATGGCTGAGGTTGTCAGGAGCATCAAAAGGTTACCTTGTCCACTTCTTCTGCTCAAGCAGGGCTACCTAAAATAGATAGTCCAAGAACCTGTTCAGATAGCTTTTGTGTATGTCCAAGAGTAGAGACTCCACAACCTCTCTGGGCAACATACCTGTGCCTATAGTGTGTATCTGTAGTTCTATTACAAAGTTGTATCAAAGCAAAAACTGGTAACTCTGGGAAACTGCCAAAAAAAGAGATTGTGAATTGTTTTTAAGTGTGAAATACCTGATTATCTTCACTGGATATAGTTAATATACATATATTATGTCTTCAATTTTTTATGTGAGTAGGAGGTTGTTCCATCAAATGCTATTTAAGTAACTTTGAGAGAGAAAAAAGAATATAAAATTAGGACAATTTTTACTCACCTAGTGTTTTTTCAGGACTAGATATAATGTATGGGGGCTTTTTTTGACTAGTCTTTTTTTTTAAGCAGTCACTTTTATATCCCATTTTCTTTCTGGATATAAATATTAAGACTGGCTTACACTTTTTCCTTTGTAATAATACAAGGATGCTGTTTAATTAAAAATGCTATTTATTAATTTTTATAAGTTTATTGGTTATGATCTTGAAAAGCATTTATGAAGAAATTTACTTATCCTCCTACTGATCTAATTTTCAGTTCATCTGTTATTGATGTGACTAAAGAATAAAATCAATAAATGGTATTTTTCCATTGTAAAACTTAGGTTGATTTTAGAGGTTAGGGGTTTATTTAATGAAAGTACTTTTCAGCAATATTTTTATCAGAGTCTACTATTCTCATTCCAATTTTAGTTTTCACATGGCATTTGGAAAGACTTGATTGAGTTAGTGATGATGTTCAATCCATAGAAACATAGACTTATAAAGTAGGTCAAGTTAAAAGGGACCTTTGGAGGTAATTTCTTTTAACTCCCCACTTAAAACAGGGCCAGCTTCTAACTATCAGATCTGATCAGTATTTTTGTAAATGTTGCCCTTGACAAAATAACCAAGAGAGTAACTGAGAATTTATTTATATCTATGAAGGAATTTCTGTTGACTTGACTTTCAATTAGCCTGAAGTCATTGATAAGTAATGTCTTTTGAGTTCCTTTGAAAATCAGCTTGTACTAGTTTTGAATAATTGAGAATTTTGTATAGGTGGTTTGGGCTGAATTTGGCTGGACTCGGGGTGCAAACCAGAACTGCTCTATCAACCCTCATCCTCATTAAGACAGGGGGAAGAAAAAATATAATAAAAGACTCATGAGTTGAGTTAGGCATAGGGGAACTTCTCTCATCACTACCAAAACGGACAGAAGAGACTTGCTTAGGGAAAATTAATTTAATTGTTCATCAATCAAATCAGAGTAGGGTAATAAGAAAGAAAACCAAACCTTGAAGTATCTTCCTTCCCCCTTCCCTTTCTTGTTGGGTTCAACTTCACCTTTAAATTCTATACCTCCTCCTCATCTGCAGCTCAGGGGGATGGGGAGTGAAGGATTGCAGCTGATGCATCCTGTGTTGTCTCTGCTGCTCCTTTCCTCCTCAATGTCTTCTCCTGCTGCATTATGCAGTCCCACTCACAGGAGACAGTCATTCACGAATGTCTCCAACACGTATCCTTCCCCTACAGAGCTACAATTCTTCAGGAATGACTCCAGCATGGCTCCTTTCCATAAGGTTCAGTTCTTCAGGATCAGTCTGCTCCAGCATGGGTTCCCCACAGGGTCACATATCCCACCAGGAGCCGGGTCCTCCATGGGCTTCCCATGGGATCACAGCTTCCCCCAGGCATCCATCTGCTTCAGCGTGGGGTCCTTCTGAGACTGCGGGTCCCATGGGAACTCCATGGGTTACAGAGGGAGTGGTGCTTTAATAGGGTCTTCATCACAGGCTACTGGGGAATCCCTGCTCCAGCATCTCTCCCACCTTCTTTTTTGCTGAATTTGGTGTCTGCAGAGTTGCTTGTCTCATATATTTTTACTCCTCTCTCTGGCTGCTCTTGCACAGCAGTGTTTTTTTTCCATATATAACATAACCATGTTATCACCAAGGTGCTACCATCGTTGCTGTCTGGCTTGGCTTTGGAAAGTGACAAGTCCTTCTTGGAGCTGGCTGGCACTGACTTTATCTGACTTGGGGTAAGCTTCTGGCATCTTCACCCCCCCTTATTCTCAAAACCTTGCCACACAAACCTCGTACAATGCATAATGTATTCTAAGTGCAATATGCAAAGGGGCTATGAGACAAATATATTTCTTAGCCTTTAATGCACCACTTGTGTAAGACCCAGTTCTGCCTTCTCTGGAAATACCTGTACCACAACTGTAATTAAGTTGCATGAAAGAGGCTTTTATTTCCAGCACTCCTCTTTCTGCACTTTGACAAAAAGACTGTCATTTGTTTTAGGATTTGTTCAGACAACAGAAAATTGCTTTTCCTGTCTCATGAAGTTCCTGCAATAATTCTCCAATTCTCCAATCTCTAAGTGTGTGAATTCACTTACTGGTGATAGAGAAGAAAAGACAGTTCTTGAATGTAGTTCACTTTATCCTAAAATACATTAGATAAGGTGCTAACACCCTATTTTCCAATGAAGAGAAAACATTCCTCTTTGTATTAACTAGAAATGTAACCAAGGTGGACCATATCACAAAGCCTACATATATACTGAAGACACATAAATTTCACTGAGATTGTTCTTATCCAAAGAATAAAGTCCCCATTTTCCTATCTATTTATTTTTCTGAAGAATGTCAGATTTGTGGTCAAGTTCACTGCTGCATTGAAATACCTCCGTGTTCTTTGGATTCCGTATGTTGTAGCAGTGGTACTGACCCTTCTCTCTCAGTGTCTGCGTCTTCTTGTTGACAATAGATTTAGTACATCATGCTTTATATTTCACTTCTCATAAAATCCATTTAAATGGTGATACCATGCTATTGCATGATATCTGAAAAATGGGGTAAAATTTGCATGTGCTATTTCTTCTTTTTTTACTATGTAGAACCTTTTTATCTGTTGTAACAAAATAGGTAAATGTTTTCCTTTGCTTATGATCATGAAAACCTTAAGAAAATTGTTTATATTTTGGATTCTACTCTTTATTTTATTATTTTATGTGCTTATTCTTTTGTAAAGGGTCTCTGTCATGTCTGATAATATCTGATAATATTGTATAATATCTATCTAATCGATACTAGTTTAATAATTAATTTTCACCTTTAAAAGAAGAAAAACCCAACATTTCTATGTCCCTAGTTTTCTGCAGTATTTTATTTCCAAGTGACTAATACTTGAAAAAGAACAAAATTATGTCTTTTGGCTTATTGACTTATAAAATTAGCTTGATTTCTGAGAGAAAAAAACATGATCTCCATCTTAATAGTGGAATTCTATTCTTTCAGGGGTTACAGGTTGTAAAATGAACCAGCATACTGAGTAAACTATTTGGACTAAAACAATATAAACCAACAGTATAGTTAGCAATTTCTAAAAAATACCATAATAGAAATTAATAGTAACTATTTTATAAATAATTAAATAGTGAAATTCAAACACTGAACAGTTGCTATTCCATTTTTCAGCCTTAGTAGTACTTTACTTGGTTCTATTGCTTTTAAAGTGTTTCATGTAGGAAGGTAAAATGCCTTCTCTATTTATCAGCGTTTGGCCTTATATTTAAAGCATGTCCTGAGTTTTATTTTAACATGTATATATAGAATGTGTTGTGTACGGTTTGCCAATATTATTTGCCTTGGTGTTTCTTGACGCTATATTGCATGGTTTGTTTATTTCAGGAACACTGTAAAATATCCAGGCAGTCCTTTCCTTTAGTTCTGAAATCCTTATATAACATCATTCTGATCTACCTTCTTCAACATTTGGTGTTTTGGTAGCACTTTTATTATTCTTAAACTATGTTAGTAAGGAACATCCTGCAACAAATTTAGCATTTTTGTCATCTACCAAATGGAACTCATACTACTGCCAATATTGAAGCTTTTCCCCATTTGAAGGACTATTTAAACAAAATACAAACAAAACCCTGACAGTCTTAAAAGGCATATCTGTGTGTAAAGTGTTGTAGGAATATTTGCTCTCATTTGTAGTCATATATAATTTCAATCAGAGTATTGGCATAAGTTATAGTAGCTGACATTTTATGAACAAAAATACTGTGTTCATAAACAAAAAGGTCATCCAGAAAAATTAGCTCAACAATATAGTTATTCCATTAAAAGTATATGAATTATTTGAGTCAAATCTTTGCAGACACAAGAAAGTCTGTAGAGGCAGTTGCCCAAAGATCTTAAGCACTGGAAAGTTGTAGCGAGTTAACACCAATAGACAGTTAGTGCTGCTTAGCCACTGCCCCACTGTGGGATTGGATGAGAGCTATGAGAGTGTGGGTAATGTAACATGGACTATTTTTTGTTGGTATTTAGCAGTAGGGGCAGATCTTGAAGTGCAGAGTGTGAGCAAAGTTCCTCCACTGTTGATATCTTTAACATGGAGAATAAAGTAATTAACAATGTAATGCTTTTGAAATAAGGATGATAATAATTGTGAGAAGAAGAACAACAGCTATTAGTAGAAAAATGTATTATGTAGCATAAGTGAAATCCAGCTGGTTTTTGAGTACAAAAAAAAACAAGCAAAGAAAAAAAGCCTTGACACCAAAACCAAGTCACAAAACTCAGCAAAGCTGATACAGCAACTGTGGTCCAAAAGTAAATATCTCCACGAATAAAAATAATTTTTGTGATAACATTATGTAATAAAAAAGAATAAATCAATAAATTTCTGTTTTTCTAGACATCACTAGACAATGATGACGTGTTTTCATAGAACCTTATTTTGAAGAATAACATCAAACATTTAAGAACAGTGAGAATACTATTAAAAAGATTAGGGTTGTAAATAGAGAAAATTCTGAGAATAAAGAAAATCAAATAGCTGGAACAAATTTAAATATTTTCGAATTCTAATTGATCTTGTATATCTGTTGAATCAAAATTCTTGATTAATGGCAAACTGCAGAAGTTTCAGGATCATAAAAAACAATATTCTTTGCTGAGTAAGATAACAGTTCTTCTTTGTTGCTATGGCAAACACTGGCACTCACCATTATACTGTTCTGTATTATCAGCAGCTAGCTAGAGTGCTCCTTTCAGGACCTGCATCTTAGAGTTTTTTTGATGGAGTCTACTGCCTTGTACATTGGATAGTGCCATTGCAAGTGATATGGCTGATAAAGGCTGAAACCAGGATAGAATGATTTATTTTCCCTAGCCATCAATCTGAACAACTATTCAGCTAGGAATTGGTTTAGCTGAGAAAAAGCAAGTCAGATTTATCTGTAGTTTAGTGCTATATTAGGACAAGAGAGTCTCAGATTCTTGTCTTTGGACATGTTTTTCTGGTTTTTCATTTAAGTCAAAGGGAAATTGGATGAATAACATTTTTTTAAGTGACCAGGACTCTGCGGCTTTTACAGGGCCAGACTGATTTTAAACTGAACGTTCAAAGAATCTTTTTACCATACATGAAAAACTATTTAAATAAACATGTATACCCACATAAAAAATAAATCAGTGCAGTCTAGAAAAAATTCTGCTAGCATTGTTCAGCTTGTAAGTAAAGGACTCTGAAATAAGCTATTTGAAATATACTTTTTTTTTTTCTGATCCTACTGTGTCAACAGTGCTGCTTGCTAAACAAAAGTTTTAATTAAGGGTTAAATGTAAGTTGAGCCTGAGGAAAAATATAGTTTAAAAATTATTATATCTTTTCTAGATTAGTTAAAGAAGAGATTTCTTTATGATTCTGTACTTTATGTAATTATTTATATCACAGAAAATCAGTGCCAACTGCTCCAGTGCATATGCTTGATGTTATTTGGCAACCATCCTGCTTTCTTAGGGATAGAGTTCTGAAATTTTGATCCAGCATCTCCAGTGCTTCTTGTAGATTGAAGTATACCCTAGTAAATTGAAATCTCACAGATGTGAGACTGTTTTTAAGTCACTGAAAGCTGTTTTAACCTCTATATCTCTAACGTCTATACCCGCTATACTTTTTATGTCTGCAGTAATAGCTATTGTGTTCTTTATAAATTAAATATTTTCAATGTATATATTAATCAGGGATTCTTATCTCTATCTGTGCTTTCTGAAGAAATTTATTTTTTCCTGAATTAAGCTCAGGAACTTCACAGTAATATCTAATTATTCTTCATTTGTTTCTTTCTGTTGTTTTTTTTTTACTTTTTTTCTGAATTATAAGACAAAAATGGTGCATACAGTACCTTAAAACAATTTGTATTTAATATCAATAGTTTTAATGTCAAGAACATAAGATCAAGACTATACATTATTGCATATTTTTTTCTTCACAATTATCTTATGTTGAAATTATATATTCAAATAATTCAATATGAAACTTATGATCATGAGTAAGATCCAGATAGGAAAAAAGTTAAGAAAATGTAGGCAGCTTTTCTTGATACCAACAATAATTTTGTATTCTATACCTCACTGAAATAGCAAAGGTTTATTGTTTGGAGTTTGCATGATTCACATTAATTTTATTGACATGTGGGACTCTGATGGGAAGATGTTAGCTGGTTTATGTTATATAAATTTGCAGGAAGGATCAGCATAAGCAGCAGGTGAAGAATTGACTGCAGCCCCCACTCCCTGTTTCCCTGTGCCATTGGGGAGAAGAGGTAGGCAGTTGTTAATTGAATTAAGCCTAAGAATAGGGAGGAGAGTGTTTGCAGATTGTGGTTTGCTTCTCATTAGCCTACTCTGATTTTGTTGGCAATAAATTAAATTCATTTTCCCAAGCTGAGTCTCTTTTGCCTATTACAGTAATTGATGAGTGATCTCTCCCTGTTCTGATATTGACCCACAAACTTTTCATTATCATCTCTATTCCTGGTCCAGCTCAGGAGAGAAGTGGTGGCCACCTAGCATCAAGTCAAGGTCAAACCACCAGACTTCCCCATTTGTCTTCTTGGATAGTCCATGCTGTAGTGAAATTGTCAAGATGTAGGCTAAAATGAATTATTATTTATGACAAGAACTTGTGAGGTTCCCCCCTCTTTTTTCCCATTTTAGGAAAGTAACCCACAGGATTTGTAGGTCCTTTTGAAAGAAATCAATAGAATGATGCAGTAAAAGACTAAAACATCTCCTAGATGTGGCACTTCTTGGCCACCCATATATCCTCTTACAGTAATTTCACACTCATAAGCCACACCTGGTTATAAGCCTCGCTTCCGGGTAGCCAGGAAGACCACAGAATTTGTCCATAAATAAGCTGCACTGGGTGATAAGCCACATTTTTTTTTTTTTTTTTTTTTAAGCAAAGATACATGTGCAACAAGGTAACAGAGTTAGTAACAGTATCGCGTGAGCGCTGGGTTTGCTGTCAGGTGCTCAAATTGTAAACAGTTTTCACAGACCAGCGAAGCCTTTAAACGCAGCCCCAGGCACCCTCCCTGTGCCGCAGGCCTTGGTATTCCTGCCCCGGCGCTGGCTGCTGCGGCTCCTCACCTGCTCAGCAGCGACGGCGCCTCCCCGTGCCGCTCAGCAGGCTGGCTGCGTGAAAGCGGCAAAGCCAGGCTGCCTGCGCGAAGCTGGCGGTGGCTTGCCACCCGCTCACCAGTGGCTCTGGCTCGCCGCCCACCTGGCAGCAGCTCCACGGCAGCTCCCTACCTGGCCAGCTTGCACATCCAGGTTGGCATTTCACTGGAATTTGTCCATAAATAAGCCACACCTGGTGATAGCTGCACTTCTGGGATCGGCTCGATTCTTCAGTGAAATAGGTGCGGCTTATCAGTGTGAAATTACTGTAATTTTCAATGTGATTTATAGTATGCAAAGAATTCAAGAGAGAGTCAAAAGGTAGTTGATCAATACCATCAATAGTTACATGACCTAATTAAAGTACATCAAAGGACACAGAAGTCTTAACTGGGAGAAAAATTCCTAATACTTGGTTAATTGAGTCTTTTGCAAGAGTTAAAGAATTTACTGTCTAGACATTTTAATGTGCAGAAACTGATCAAATTCATGAGAAAGGCTGAAATTACTTCTGAACAACTCATTTATATTTAAAATTTGTAATCTGCCAAATATACTCAGTAGTGGAGACAGTGTTCCTTGATTTTTCAACTCAGCTAGCAAGTTGGAAAGAGCTATATTGTGATCTCAAAATCCTATTCACTGGGTTTGTATGTGGTCCTACAAACTCTTCCTATCAGTCTTTATTTACTCAGCATCAACATTTGCAATCCGTTTTTGTGGTCTGTACTGCTAGTAAGTTCCTTTGTTAAAATATTCAAAGCAAGTGAAACGAAAACATTGCAAACATGGTTAGAATTAATTAATTAGTTTTTACATGCTCAATTTCCCTCTTTCTCATTGTACTTCTTTTTACTGGATAGATTTTATTTCATATGGTCATGTATAATATATATGAAGCCATTCAGCTGTCTTCAGGCAACATAATAGACCTTCTCTGAAATAAAATCTCCATCTAATTATAAATAACTATTCTCAAAAATCCTTTTGTTTTAATAGAGCTATCAGAGATTTTCACATACCAGATAGGATGCCAGATAATTTCTCTATTTTTCAATCACATTCTACAATTTGGCCTAATGCCTAATCTGAGGTCTTTAGGCTCTCCTTTCAGAATTAGCACATGCCAAACACTGATTGCTTCATAGTCACTTAAATCTGTCTTTCATTTCCTCTCAGATTTTAGAAAAGGATCCACATTCCAATGTCATCTGTGTAACCAAGACATATCTATGTCATTCATCTTACTGGGTTTGTCGTATTTTATAGTGTTTTAACATGTTTAGCATTAAAATTAAATATATATGTTCTTAGCATTGTGTATAATGTAGAAATAATAGAATGAAGAACTATGAGTGAGATTGATAGAGGAAATTTTAGCCTTCACATTTTCACCCTCATCCAGCTTTCCTGCTGCAGCACTGATGCTACTTATGCTATCTGAGCAGCAACTCAGTGCTAACTCATGCCTTGATTTTGTGAGTGCAGTTCAATTAATTAAATATTTTAAAGGCTCTAGGTTATCTGAGACAACTACACAGCACTTGTATATACAAGAACTGATGATTTGTAGGAGACTCTTGCCTTTCTAGACAGGAAGAACTATCCCTCAAGTGCAGATGCCTATGTAAGGCAAACAAAATACAGTTTGTGTAAAAGATGCTTCACGTGTCTGAAAGTCAGGGACAAGAAAGAAATAGAGAGGAAATTTGTTTCCCTAGTTAAAAGCAAAAAACCACCAACCAACCAACCAAAAATCCTGGATTGTTGTCCTCCTGTTTTTTCAAAAGTTTTCACAGAAGGGAGGACTCAGATGGGTGAAGTAAAGGAGTTTCAGCTGTCCTGCCACTCACTATTCGCATCACAGATGCCTTCTCCTTGACTTGTTAAGTTGAAATATAAATAACCTTGTTTTAGCAATGAAATAAAGAATTAAATACATGGCTCCAAACAAATTACTGTTCAGTCTAGTTGTACCAGCTACTGAGAGTACATGAGTCATTTTTTTTCCATTATGTCTTTTTGCAGTTTTGGTGTAAGTAGTCACACAAAACTAAAACTAGATTTGCAATATTCAGTAGTGATAGCATCTGCCAGAGTTGTGAGACATTTCTCATTGATCTATAAATTATACCTCTCCTTTCCACTGAAGAATGCTGTAGTAGGAGAGGAAGTTTCCATGCATGAATGTAAGATCTGTTTACAAATCCATCATTAGTCAGACTATTGGGCTGCTCCCATGGAAGAACTCACAGGTCCTCTCCTTCCATTATGCAAATCTCAGAGGAGTTTTACAGAAACTGGTCTGCATGAAGACTTAGTTTCCAAGTTGGCTTTTGAACTATTTTTTCACAATCTCTTAGCAGCTGTTCTATTAGCAGCTACCTAACCAGAACTAACCAGAGAGTTTTAAATTATAGTAATTTCACGTTTATAAGCCACACCTTTTTGACTGAATTTTCGACCCGACCCCGGAAGTGCGTTTTTTCATCTGGTGCGGCTTGTATATGGACAAATTCTGGCGGAAGGCCAGCCCGGAAGTGTGAGATGGGCCGGCCCGAGGCGGGGCAGGGCCGGAGCTGCCACAGCGGTGGTGATGGGGGGAGGTGCGGCCCCTCTCAGAGCTGCCGCAGTGGGGGTGGGGGCGACCCTCTCAGAACCTCTGCCGCGGCAGGGAGTGGGGGGGAGGGGGGCGCGGCCCCTCTCAGAGCTGCTGCACCGCGCGGGGCCAGCTGGAGCCGTGCCGGCCCAAAGTGGAGTGGGGCTGGCCAGAGCTGGATCCTCCCTGGAAAAAAAAGAAAAAAAAAAAAAAAGCGACTTTTCATCAGGTGCGGCTTATTTATGGACAAATCCTGTGGTCTTCCCGGCTGCCCGGATGTGCAGCTTATAATCAGGAGCAGCTTATAATTGTGAAATTACTGTATATTTTCTGTAGAATTCCAATAGTTCAAGTCTATAAAAAAACTAAATAAATATTATATCACCACAGTGCCAATAGAGACTAAAGGTAAGCACAAAGACTTGGAGCCCAAGAAAGAGAAGAACAGATAGGGAAGAAAATATCCATAGATCTTTCATAAGACATACATTTTAAAATATTGTAACTTGTTACATAACCTAAAATTAACAATATGAAACTTCTGCTTCAAACAACTCCTAGAAGAAAAGATTACAAAAAGGAGAATAAGAAAATTTATTACAAATCCTGAAATAACATAATATATTACTAATCAGACTATGGGTATTCATTTTGATACACACTATTATTATAATTTAGTGATGTGGTGAGTTTGCAAACATAATTTCATGATCATAAATACAATTTTATAATGTGATTTAGTATGTTGGAAATATAATTTAGTAATTTAGATATACACCATAATGTATCCAGCATAAAATGTGCAATGACACTGGATTATAATGAAAGAAATTAAAAGAAACAAGGAAAAAAGAACCTGCTATTCATTAAGGAATCAAAGATATTCAGCTGTGAAAACAGCACACCTGTTTGACTGCTTCAGAAGTTGATAAGAAATAATAATAAAAAAGAGAGAAAAAATGTATTTGAACACAACTATTTTTCAATTTTTTAAATTTGAAATTGTATTTAAAATGCTTCTCTCATGGTGGTCTTATTCTTTTGCTATGATGCAATCCAGATCTACAGAGTATCCAACCATATTAAAATTTAGCAAAGTTATAAGAAAACAATAGATTTTAAATTAATTTATGTTCTGAGCAATGAAATCAAACCAACAAACAAGGAATAACAGTGATTTTAAGAAGAGCAAAGATCTAACATTTGGAAGGGATTTATGTTTCCTAAAAGGGATATATAATGTCCTATCAGACTTCTGTTAAGAAAGATTAATTCAATTACATTGCTCTGTACAAGGGATAGGGTAAGTAAAATTTCATAAAAATATTATTGTTCTTCCTTCCCTTCACCTACTGAACTTAACAAAGGCAATAATATCTAATTTACAAAGTTCAGTCAAACTCACCTTTGCTATTAGATGGTATTTATAGTCTCTCTCCATGACTCCTGTGCCTGTACAAATGTCACTGATTCCCTAGGGTTGTGGAGCGTTTCAGATCACGCACCACATTTTATTGAAATCCTTGCTGGTTATGAAACAACTGCTTAAATTCACAATTTCACTTTAATAGCAGCTAAACATTCATCAATGTTAGTTCATGGTGATGTTGCCTTGAAAGAGAAGTCACTCAAAAATTTTCTTGACACACCGTAGTTTTGTTGGTAGAAAAATCTGCAAAGGTCCATTGTGCTCTTTTCAGGCAAGAGAGTCATGGAACTACCAGAAGCCTAAGCTGACATAGCTCAGCTCTGCACCTGCACTACTCATGTAATAAACACTGTCCATCCACTGATGATTTTCAACAGAGATTTATTAATATCTAAAGAGTACATTCACCAGTTAGCCAGCTATAGTTTTCTAACTTGAAGTCATAATAAATTGAAATTTCTAATGTTGATTAGTTTAAAAAAATTGGAGCTACATACCTGTTAATATAATTTGTTTACAAAAACTCTATCTGAATGGCCTGAAGAGTGAACCAGCTTTTTAGATGTAACTATCTGACCTATTCTCTGTTAATGTCACTGAGAGATTAGATGTACCTATTTTTATAAATCTCCTCTGTTCCATGCATTTATCTATAAAAGAGTACATAAAATATAGTTATATTGGAATGTTACCTCTGAAAACACGGGTAGGCTTGAACTCTTAAATAAGGCATTTAATTCTTAGAATTATTGGGCTCTGTCTTAACAAATTAGCTTTCCCCATTCTTCCACACATCTTAAACCCCACCCCCTCCAAAAAACTGAGAAAGTCCTAATAAATATTCAATGTAAAACAACTGTATTTTGCAGTAATTTCATCACAGAATTGTTAAGATTTCTTTTCAAAATGTAACATTTAAAGGTACAGTATTCAGATGTTTAAGTGCTAGATGTGGCAAGATGACATGAAGTTTCAAGTACACTAGACAGCAATATAAACAGTTGCTATAATATAGTTCTGTAGCCAAAGATAGCCTCTCTGTGTATCTAATGAGAATTTAATTAGCTTCATAATCAAGCCTCGTTTTTGATGAAGCTTGTCATATGAATTGAACAGCATGATATTTTTGAAAGAATATGCATAATTTAATTTAATAATTTTCTTCATTAAAGGAATAGTAGCCAAAAGTTCATTAGCAACTGAAATATTTTGTTCTGTACTATTTGAATTTCTTTAATTCAGTTGGCATCAATTAATGTATGTCATGTTAGCAGCAGCTTTAAATAAAGGATGTGGATGTTACAGCTGTTACCTAACTTCACAGACCACCTTATGAGATGGAAGGTGGCCATGCCTTTACGACTCTACAGGTACTAATCTGTTCTACATTTTTGGTCAGTCCTACTACCTGGTAAGGATGAGGTTGCTTATATCTTACCTTGACTTAAGTCCGTGCAGCATTTTCACACAGTAGGAAAAAAAATTTTCCATTGAGAGGTTTCTAAGATTGCTCAGGAAGTGAAGTGACAGGAATTTCCCTTTCCATTGATTATAAAGGAAAGACATATGTGTTATTGCTGTATTTTCAGAAGGTAGAAGAATTAAAGTAGTGCGCCATCTGTGATTAATTCTATTTGGAATAACGTTTTAGATTCAAGGGGGAAAAATCATAGCTTCTAATTAAAAACATTATAAACATCCTGAGTAACCCAAAATGTTATTATATTACATATCTATTTATGCCTCAAATTATTATTATTTATGCCCTGTCTGTCAGTATCGTGTTAAGATGCAGCCATGAATGGAACTTTGTGTCTGGGTTGTACAAATGTTTTTAAGTCTGGGGCACTCAAGGCAGAGTCTCTCCTCTTGGCTCTTGCTATTTCCCTTTCATTCTGTAGGGAGAGAAAGCTGAGGCAATGTGGGTAGAGACTCCCCTTTGTTTTTTGTTGTTGGTTTTTTGTATTTTTTTTTTCAGGGGGTTGCTTCGGGCAGGTTTTACCAGGAGGTTGCGTTCTGCAGTCCTGGACTCCATGTGGTCATCATATCTCACCAGCAGCATGCACTGGAACTGGAAAAGCACAGAGTCCGAGTCATCCCTGCTGGCTCCTGCTGCTTCTGCTAGGGGCACGATGACGACCCTCCATGCGTTTCAGCTGTTGACTGAATTTCAGCCACTGGAATGTGCCAGCTGCCTTTGCCATCCGAGCTGCCGCTGCTAGACGGCTAAGAGGGAGGAGGGTTTCCACCGTCTTTGTCTTTGTCTCTCCACACACAACTGTCTTCACTCTTGGGTGAGGAGTTTCTCCACCAATGTGAGTTTTTGTTCTTTGTAACTTGTGATTATTACCGTTATTTTTCTCTTCTGTTGCTATTTCAGGGCTTTTTTTAGTAAACTGTTATTTTTTTCACTTATATATACTCATATTTGTTTCTCATTATTGGTGGAAAGGGATTGATTGAAACTAAAGAGGCGGTAACTCATTTTGGAATGTCCACCCATTAACTTGTCTTAAACCAAGACAATAAAGGAAAGATTTTGTGACACGCTTACACTGCTATCTTTTAGGCAATCAAGGAAACCTTTAATTCTAGGCTCTTACTCCTCTGTAATGATTTTTTTGCTCTCCTTGCCTCTGTTTGAAAGTCCAAGTTTGTTTTAATATAGTTACAAGAATAATTTAGTTCAACTATCCTTTCTGCAGAAGAAGGGTATTATTATGGTGTGATTACATCAACTTTAGTTTCCTCTGCCCTCTGCAGTCCTTCCACTCTTCTGGCAAGCCTTGTACCCTTAAACATTCTTAAACTTTTTTATGCTCTCTTCCAGGATATACAATGTGGATACTCCTCTAAGAATCGTTCTGATGAGCTGTTACACCACTGCATGTTATTTCAGGCACAGAACTACAGAAAAAGATAAAGGGAGGAAGAAGGAAAAAAAGGAAGGAAGAAGGGTAGAGTATTATAACTGAGATCTCAGAGTCACCAGAGTCCCCAGAGGAGATTAAGAATTTTTTTTGGCTACAATTCAAAAGAAAATTAAAATAATTGTTTTCAAATATTTATATCCTCTGTAAAATGATGGAACTTGTAAACAGCTGACTGTTATCTTTGGCATCTCAGAAAAATTCATTCTTTCGATAGTAAAACAGAAAGGGGATCAAAATACATAGTTTTAAACTCTTCAAGCAGTTAATGAAACAATAAAGTAAGATTAAAGTAGTAGTCACTGGATTGCAAAATATTAGAGATAGAGAGATCTTCCCCTTTAAATCTGCAGACCATTTAAACCTATTTTATTCTTAAACAAAGCCTACAAGCCATAGTTTATAGGTTTTGTCTCCTGTGTTTACAATAGACAAAAATTTGTTACATATTTATGTAGTATTGTGAGTGTGTGAACACTGTATGTATCTCTCTCTAGACAATATAACAGGCAACGGTAGTATAGAAACCTTAGCATATTTGACAGCACTTCATTCCTATATATTCACATTCACACTTAAAAACAGTGCTGGGAATATCTCTGACAGTACATTGCAAATACCTTACCCTGCAATTTTAACACAGAGCTGGCTGCTAATAGCTACAGTTCTGACTCCAGCCATGTTGTTCTTGACCTCCTGCTCATTCCTTCTGTGAAGCAGGAAATGAGAAAAAAATGGGTATGCAATCTGGGTGCAAAGTCTATGGCAATCCACAACAGCTCTAGCAACAATTTTACTGTGCAGAAGGATTGTTGGAAACTTTTTTGAACAGGATGTGTACAAAAGGCTGCCTTGGAGGGAATTTATGAGACAGTCATGTGTCAATTTCTGTAGAATCCTCCTGAGTACCTGATCATCTCTGGAACAGAAAGGAATAATTCTCAAGGACCTTACTTAAATTCTTCTCTGTGGTCAGACTTCCTATATAAAGTTTTATGATCCAGCTGCCACACAAAAGCATCTCTCTAGACCATTATTCCAAATTCATCCTACATAACTGTTTCTGTGAGAACTTCCACTTACAGTACAAGCCTACCTGCTCAGTGGGATCTTGACTTCTGTTGAGAAATCTTGTTGTACAGGTAACATGAGGTCTGCATGGAGATGATGCCTGAAGACAACCAGCATTAAGGAAAAGTCAAGAACCAATTTTGAGAAAGACTACACTGGTCTTTTTCCTTGCTAGAAGAGCGGGGAATGAAAGTGCAGTAGCACTACTACCCTCAAAACAGATTGAATAAAGCACTGGTCATCATCAGAAGGCAAAATTTGTGCTCTGAAAGTTTGAGGACACCTATAGCTTTTACAAATAATAGTTATGTTGGAAAACTGAGTTTCTGCCAGGTCTGAAAATGAATGGAAGACTTTTCAAAAGGACCAGAGGCCAATAGGGATGTTACACATGAACATTAACAATTAACAGCATTTTGGAGGGCAGAATGGACTATCATGAGTTCCAGAATCACAGAACACAGAGTGGTTGATGTTGGAAAGGACCTGTGGAGATAATAACCCCCCTTAAGCAGAGCCATGTACATCCAGTTGCCCTGGACCATGTCTATACTTTTGGATATCTCCACAAATGGAGACTCCACAATCTCTCTGGGCAACCTGCGCTAGTGTTCAGTCATCCTCAAGTGAAAAAGTGTTTCCTGATATTGGGAGAACCTCTTCTGTTTCAGTTTATTTCCATTACCAGTGGTCCTGTCATTAGCCGTCAGAGATTGGCTCCATCTTTGGCATCATTACATTTTAATACCTTCATCAACAGCATAGACAATGGGATTTGTGCATTCTCCTCAAGTTTGCAGATGACATCAAGCTGATTTTTGTCATTGACATACCTGAGGGAAAGAAGGCCATCCAGGGGGATCTGGATAAGCTTGATAAATTTGCCTATGTGAACCTTATGAGGCTCAAAAACAAGTGCAAGTTCTTGCACCTGGCTTTGGGCAACCCCTGATATTAATAGAATCCAGGGAATGAAGTGATTCAGAGCAGTCCTGTGGAGAAAGGCTTGAGACTATTTGTGGATGAAAAGCTGGACATGATCCAGCAATGTCTGCCTTCATCTCAAAAATCCAACAGTGTTGTGGACTGCAGCAAAAGAAGCCTGGCCAAGATGTCAGGGGAGATGATTCTCCCCCTCTGTGCCTCTCTCATGAGACCCCACCTGGAGTACTGCATCCAGCTCTGGAGCCCTTAGTACAAGCAAGACATGGACCTATTGGAGCAGTTCCAGAGGATAGACACAAAAATTATCAGAAAGATGGAAAATATCTCCTCTGAAGAAAGACTGAGTTGGAGTTGTTGTTTACAGGAGAAGAGAAAGACCTGGAAAGACCTTGCTGTGGCCTTTCAATACTTGAAGGGGGCTTATAAGAAAGAGTGGGACAGATTTTTAATGGGACCTGTCGCAATAAGACAAAGAATAATGGTTTTTAACTAAACAGGAATAGACACGAAGATGAATGTCTTTACAGTGAGGGTGGTAAGTCACTGAAACAGGCTGACAAGAGAGACAGTAGGTGTCCTATCCTGGAAACACTGAAGATCAGGTTAGACGGGGCTCTGAGCAACCTGATCTAGATGAAGATGTCCCTGCTTATTACAGGAGAGTTGGATTAGATGACCTTCAAAATCCCTTCCAACCAGAACTATTCTATCATTCCACGATCTTCTTTGCAATCTCCCTTCAGGTATTTGTATACATTAATTGATGAGATCTGCCTGACACTTTCCTTTCCTAGTCTAAAGAGTCTCAGCTCCTTCTTCCTTTCTTCCCTTACTTCACAATCTTTGTGGCCCTTTGTTGGATTCTCTTCTCTCTGTGTGTCTCTGTATGTCTGTGTCTGCCTTGTACTGAGGAGCTCAGACCTGGACAGAGTACTCCAGGCATGGTCTCAGCTGTCATGCTTCACAAACATATGATAGCTCAGGGGAAAAAAAAAAGTAAAATGTAAAGAAGATGTGGATTGTTGTAGCTCTCTTAGTGATACATAAGATCTCTGGAAAAATCATTTACAGTCTGTGCAGCACCTCTGGTGTTAAATATTGGAAAGAGTGGTATCTGCTGAGAAAAATATTATTAATTAATGGGTGAAGAAGAAACAACAACGAAAAAGGAATTAATTTGGCACAGGAAAGTGTGAAAGGAATCACAGAAAAACCTTCCTAAGCAGCTGCATGCTCCTCAGCTGTTAAAAGTCGAGGACCACTTCCCTAAATTAAACTCAAGAATTATCTTCTTTGAATGGCCTCACTTATAATCAATTTCAGTCAGTACCAAAAGTCTGTAACCTCATCAAAATATGATACTCTTATTAATGGACAAATACAGTGTTCCAGAGGATTCATTTTTCAAATATCCTCTACTCTTCTCAAAGGCAAACCAGTAATATGATATTCACAGCTGCAGACTACCTGATTAGTTTATGAGCCTATTAGTTAGAAGAGAGATTAAAATATTATTTTCACAGGATTGCACTTGCTACTAAATGGCAAATAAATAAAATACCTTAAGTTCTTGAATACCGATCTGATTTGCGGATACTACTGGAAAAGCTAAGAGGAATGCTCTGCATATGAGTAATTTTAGAGAGAACTGTAATGGGGAAACAAGTAAATTATTAATGCTAAATTTGGAGTTTCTCACTTAGGCAAATTTGCATTTCAACAATCAGGAGTTTTGCCTACCCCCATCCCAAACTAGTGACCTTATTGCTGTTTTCTTCCCACATAATACATGTGTAAGAATACCCCCACTGAATTCAGAAAACATTTTATTTCTACTTAAAAAAAGAAGAAGAAAAAAAAATCTGAACAGAAAAATCAGACAGGATGTGCTCGAAGTCTGGAGCAGCTGAGCTACATGATGCAAAGCTGTCATTTCCTACACTTCTGCCATTCACATTTCAAGTGATCTGTATGCTGAGGAAACTGTTCTAAGCAAATTATATTGATTCAGCTTCAAGGATGACATGAAAACATCCAGATGGCATGCATGCTTTAATCATAAACATTGGATAAATTATAACTTAAATATCCAGAAAGGTGGTCACAGTATTTCCTATATCAATTAATAGAAAAAAAATAGTTTTCAAAATAGTCATATTCCTTACTTGTTTGACAGACAGGGGTGTGTACCATAGTCCATAATTAAGATTTGAAATCTGTTTCAGTTCAGCTGAAATAATTACTGCCCCTTTTTCAATCTAATGTTATTGAAATTAAATAAGAAGGAATTGGGAGGGGATTTTTTAATCAGCTGTCATACACATTTCCTGAACAAAGATTCTATGTAATAAATGAACTGAAAGTAATTTAGAAAGAAATTCTCTGAGGAGGAATTCTTTTATCATCTAAAATTCATGTTAGTCAAAGGGGTGTATTATCTTATGCTACCTACCCATCCAGTAATTACATTCAAAGGACACTGAAGACTTGTCGTTCTGTGCAAAAGTCAAAATTTTTAAGTTTATTCAATTTCAAAACCTGACATTTTGGAGAAGGTGGAGAAACAGACTGAAAATAAATAGTTCATAAAGAAACTGGTGTTTATGAATAAACTCCTGTAGTAGAAAAGCAACACTGGATGGTAGCAACTAAGTAAAACTAAGTCATCAACTGCAAATCTTATGGTGAGACAGCTGCAAAGAAATATAAAAGGCAAAATGTGTCTCAATGTACATTGAATGTATATCAAATAGTGATAGTGATATTTTAATGCCAAATTTGATTACTGGATATTGCAGTTAGTGAAAGTATAACCCATTCCTTTTAAAAAGCTAAATATCTTCTTAAAGCAAGATTATTTAGACTTAGAAGGAATACTTACAAATATTCTTCTGCAAATTCTATTTTATGCAATTGTCATTAAAATTATTAAAAATCTTTTGTTTCCAGAGATTATTGAGCAATGAAGGATTAGTTTCAGTGCAAAAAGAGTGATATATTACAGTGGACAGACTTAAATTTTTCAATTTTCAATCAGTCTTGTAAAATGGAACAATTTCCAATTTTTGACAAACATTTGACAAAAGGAGATTGGTGTAACTACAGTAATTTCACACTTATAAACCGCACCTGGTTATAAGCCGCACTTCTGGGTTGTTGGAAAGTCCATGGCATTTGTCCATAAATAAGCCGCACTGGGCGATAAGCTTCCTGCCCGCTTGCTCCGCCCAGCCCAGCCCTGCACAGCTAGGTTTCCGGCAGCACGGCATGGGCCGGGGCGCCCCCACGCACCCCCTGTTTCTGGCAGCCTGGGTCTGCATAGCCCTGCACAGCCCTGCTTTCCAGTGGCATGGGCTGGGGCACCCCCGCGCACCCCCCATTCCTGGCAGCCCGGGTCTGCGCGGCCCTGCACAGCCCCGCTTCCAGGTGGCACGGCACAGGCCAGGCTGCACCCCCCACCCCCTGTTCCCAGTGGCCTCCCCACTCCCGACAGCTCCCGGTGGCCCCCTGGCCTGCCAGATCCCAGCAGCTCACGGTGGCCCCCGGCCCACCCGGGACTGCTGCAGGGAGCGGCCCTGACCCCAGCTCGGCTCAGGGCTGCTTCACTTCCATGTTGGCATTTTGCCAGAATTCATCCATAAATAAGCCGCACTGGGTGAAAAGCCATACTTCCAGGGTCACCTCACAACTTCAGTCAAAAAGGTGCAGCTTATAAGCGTGAAATTACTGTATTTTTAAGTGCATAGCTGATGTTCAAATAAATCATTTATTTCCTCAAAAACTCAATGCATTTTGAAGCAATATTTATTACACGCAGACCTAGGAAGACAGTTTAAGAAATTTTACTCATTTTGAATAAGCAGATTAATAGAATAAAATTTGATGGGATCTTTTGTGTCTATATGGATCATAATCCAAAAGGATGTTCTGTCATAAGAGTTCTTACCCTTCCTGTAATCCTGAATTGATAAAGTTGGAAAAACCTTACTTAGTACACTAAGATCATTGAGTCCAGGCTTTAGCCTTCCACTGCCATGTTTGCCACTAAATTGTGTCCCCAGGTGACAACAGAACTAAACAGTAGCATTCAAACTTGAAAACTTCACTTTTCCCAATTCCCCCAAAATATGCTAAATCTGGACAGCAAACTTTGAAGCTACATGTTCATTAATGATTGAGTATGATGAGTCACTTAAAGTTGAAAAAGCCTGAACATTCAAACGAGACATGGGAACATGTTGCAGTGATGATCTTATTTCCTTTTTCAATGCAGAGAGAGACTCTCATTGATAGTGTGAGTAGCAGTTCAAATTTACCTTCTTGGCTGCAGTCTAATTTTATGCAACTAAACCAGATATTGAATTTTATTTGTTTGAATTCATTTACTTGAATTTTATCCTCTTCTTCTCAATGTCCGTCACAATATTTTATTAAATCTGGCCAAATAACATAGATTACAAGAGTGTTTATAGAATCATGGACAAATAGGGAATTTCTTGGTTTGACTTCTCCTTGTAGTAACATTAGCAAAAAAAAACAAAAGAGTTGTTTAAAAAAATTTGTAATTTTTACATTTTCTTAGTAACACCACCGGAATTTTCCTGCTCTGGGAATTGAAAGCTGCATTACATTAAGTGTTCAAATCAAAGTGTTTTACCAGGAGAGACAGATTTTCTTACCTGTGGCAATAATCCATGGATTTACCTATTATAAAACTGCAATTAAGGATTATAAATGCATCAGCATTCTTCAGCTGAGGAATGAAGATATCTCATGGGTGGAAGGAAGCTTACTTTTTTTAACTTAGTAGAAGTAAATCATGATAGTGTGCCATAAAAACAGTATCTCCTATTTAGAATAATTAATTATACTGTTTTTTTGCTATTGTAGAAGAAAGGTATATCATAGTAACAGATTAGGAAAAGAAAATACATCTAAATGAAATTAATATATGAAAACATTTAGTAATAATGACTTATTCACAAGAAAGATACTATTAAAGAATTTTACTGGATGCTTTTGTATTGCAATATTACCATGTAAACTCTTTAGTGGATTTATACTGTACATGCAATTACCATTTTAGATAAATCTTGATAGGTTGACAGTAAAAAGAAAAATAGTGATGCTAGCTGCAGTATCTCGTTTTCAGATTAATTATGCAGTAGCTACTCTCAGTAGTAATTCTGGAGTCCTCAGGTCTTTCATTGTTTCAATATTTTGTCCTTTTTTGTGATTTAACACCTCAACAATTCCATGTAATAGAAAAATTTTCTTTTAAAAATTGCAAAATACAGCTTTCTGAATCAAAATGACAAAATAAATACTACTTCTAAGAATCTATAAATTATTATTATTATTATTATTATTATTATTATTATTATTATTTATTACTTACATAGATTTCTGCCCACCTTTTACTCTCAAGACAGATTTTTGATGGAAATCATGCAACTGCCCCAGCTTTTGTCTTTTCCACCCAGCAAACTTCATTTCCTTACTCTTACAATGAGTAAGATTTTCTCATTAGACTAACCAGTTTTTCAAACTAATTATAAAACAGTTCTGCTAATTTTAGATTGAATTTATTTTTATTATGTTTTAAAATTATAATTTGATAATTTGAATTTTTTGAAAGTCATAAATCAAGGTAACCTCAACAGCTCATTTTGTAGTATGAAGCTAAGGTTTATATATGATATTCAGTCAGAGAATAGGCAATAATTCTAATTATTTTATAATTATATAACATATAAATGTAAATATATATGTTTATATTAATATTTTTAATTGGATTACAAGATCTGAATTATTTATTCACCATACTAAGAGAGCCTATTGCAAAGTTCATTATTACCAGATGCAACCTCAGCATGACAGTCGCTACTGAAGTAAGGAGGAGGTGGGTAAATGAAAAAAAATTAGTTTTGAAAATAAATAGAGTGAGAATTCTGGAGGTTTTTCTTTGTCTTTTCTTGTCCTTATTTCTGCCAAGACAACCAAGCCTTTCATTTAGCTCAAAAGAAAAAAAATCACCTTTACTGCCCTATTTGTGGTAATTGTACTGATTTTATTTAGACCAATTTTAACTTGCATAACTCAGAATTAAGGAAGGATTCAACATTTGTGAAGCTTGAACATCAATTGACCGTGACGATAGCCATAGATTTAAATAGTCATGTTTTCTTTATTTCTGTCAGAATCACAGAAGGAGAATAATGATAATTTTCCTGCTTGTGTTACAGAAATGTTGACCATGTCCAGCAAGTGCTTTTTTCAGCATCTTTAAATATAGTGCTTTGATACAAGGCAGGAAGAGATTCTGTGCAATTCAATCTAGTTATATGAAACACATAGCATTTTATACAAAGGGTTCCAAATCACGTATTGAATAAAACACAGAGTAAATTCCTTCCTGAACTGTTCTTTTTTTCTTGAGAGGAGAAATTTATTTAATGCTCTTACTGTTCATACCTCAGAAATCTGACTTCAGAGGACAGTAATTTAAACATAGTGGTTTTGAAAATAACTTTGAAAACAAAGTTATTTGGGGTCAGATCTACTCTGAGCATTTTAGTTTTCACCAACATAAAACTTACATAAAGATGAAAATAATAGTGTGGCATTCCACTCCAGTCAGCAGTCTAAACATCAGGATTTGCTCTTTTATACCAGCAGTGGATATCTTTGGGTTTCATTAACTTCCTGCAAACTTCTGTGGAGAATTAATGGATTAGAAATTCATCCTAAAAAGCGTAGACTTTCCAGTCTAGGCTGTTTCTTTCCTTGTACCATATTGCTTGGTATGCTGCAGCTCATATCTGTAAATCTCATGGTCTCATTATAAGCCCCATCTTTTCCTGTGCAGTTTTAGAGAGGCTGGGTGAAATACATTAACATGATTGCTGTCTTCTGGTGAGCACACCTTTAGACAGGCAGCTTAATCCAGTATATGGCAAATGGATGGGTAATCTCATTTATGTCAGGGCTATAAGGGATTAAAATCCTTTGGATTGTATTATTTTAATTAAAAAGATAGAATCAGCCATACATCATGTTAGATGAAGCCTTACAATTCTGTTAGCAAGTGCCAACCAGCCAAGATATTGTTATGCAAAAGATGGAATGTAGTGGCATCAGTAATGTATTCTATATGCATAGTGGGATGATCTAAATACTGGTGAATTTTTAGCTGTATTTATTTCTCAAATAATAATTATAAAAATTTTTAAAATTCAGATAAATAACATTTTATGATGACTAGAGATGCAGTTTATAATTTTTATTCTTCAGGAGCAATGTGTGATGAAGAACCAAACACATGTCTTTGTATTATTTGAATATTGAAAGCCAAATTATGAATTTCATTAAAATTACAGTTTCCCATTGCAGCTCTAATGGGCTGCTAACAGTTTTCACTGAATTAATTTGAATTAAAATAATTATAAACAACAATAAACTTTCTGGTGAATCAAATCTATTATCACAAATATGGAGTCAGTGATTGCACATTTACCTAAAAAAATATTATAATTGAACAGATTGCAATAGAATAGAATAGAATAGAATAGAATAGAATAGAATAGAATAGAATAGAATAGAATAGAATAATTTCAGTTGAAAGGAACCTACAATGGTTATCTGGTCCAGCTGTGGAACACTTCAGAGGTAACCAAAATTTAGAGCATATTATTAAGAGCGTTGTCCAAATGCCTCTTTAACAATGACAGGTTTGAGGCATCTACCAGCATTTTAGGCAGCCTCTTGCAGAGTTTGGGCACCCTCTTGATAAAGAAATGGTTTTAATATCCAGTCTGAACCTCCCCTGGTGCAGATTTCATCTGTTCCTAGATTTCTTATCACTGGATTCCAGGGAGAAGAGATCAGCACTTGCAATTCCACTTCTGCCACTCAGTGTCCTTTTCTCCAACTTAACAAAGAGTCTGCAGATGCTGCTCACTGAACATGTCTTCCGGCCCTTTCACCAGCTTTCTTGTCCTGCTCTGGACAGATTGAAGTAAATGAAATGCATCCAGAGGAGTGCTATTTGTGTGGTTTACTGTTTAAGTACAGTTTCATGGATATATTTAAAATCATTGCTTAAATAATTTTCTTGCCAGTAGCACCTAAGCACATTTAGCAGATCTGATAAACCAAAAAATTTATGTGGCTTTTTCATTTTTGGGCAAAAACCTTGTTCCAAACTACATTCTTGTTGGTCCTTAGCTGAAAAATGTCATCAGAGTAGGAAATTCTTTTCACCTAAAGCAAGATTTAGGGCAAAACCTTCTTCCTCATTTAGTAAAGAAGCTAAAATTGTTTCCTCCCAAAATTCAATTCTAATGTAATGTGTCATGTAATCTTTTAACTTGTAAGATCCATGTTCATTGCTTTTCGTGAATCTCTATAGACAATATTATTTCAAAAAACTGAGATGAGAAAACTATGGGTTTGTCTAGTCCTTTCATTTTCTATTTGAATTTTCTACTATATGTTAGCTTTTTTTAAAAATGAGCAAGATTAGGCATTTATCTATTCTAAACTCTTTTCCTTTTGAAATCAAAGCTATGATAAGAAATAACAATTGAAATAACTTTAGAACTTGTAAGAAAGCCTGAGAGTTGTCATTCAGTTCCTCTGCCCTTGAGAAATTTTTTATTTAAAAGTCCCTATTATTTGGGACCCTTGTTTTGAGCCTCATAGAAAGAACATTATATGCTTCCTCAGCTATCACAAATTCTGCAATTAGCAATACAAATGATTTCCTAAATTTTGTTGATATCCCTGCCGTGCTTGTCCTCATTTATAATTGGTTTCATGGTTTACATAGGAAATACTTTTCTTTGATGTTTTCACAAGTGGGAAAAAAAATATGTGCCTTTTTGTGTCTGTCTCGACAGAAGGTAAACAATTTTAATAGCCTGTGGGATTGCTAATTAGAGCTAATTGTGCACCTTACAATACTTGCTTTCTTCACAAAGTGAGGATTTGTTTGCTTGAGAAACTTGTACATGCTCAACCTTAGAGGCAGAGTTGTTTGGCTGTGATCATCTGAATTTGTAAATTTATATTTCATGACTTCTTATCAACTTGTGGCAAAAACACAAGCTTGTCATTCATGCACTCTAACATGTGCTTTCTTATTCTGTCACTCTCTACAAAAGCAGAAACTAGCACAGACAAAATCTCTATTGAATAAAGATCTGGACCCCATGGATAAACTGTTCTCGGTACAAAAAAAGAGAGAAAGGAACTATAAATTCCCAGAATCTTAAAGATTATACAGGTGTTCCATGCAAATGCTGGACTTCGATTACTAGAATTGCCTTTTTTGAGAAAAAGAGTGGTGGGTTTGCCCACTGTAGGCTAATATATGAAGAAATTATATACTTATGGAGCTTTTGACTCTTTTTGGTTCATAAAAAGTATTCAAAATTTAGGAAAATTATCTGTCTCCTGCATGCAAAAAGTAATCAATTCGAGTTTGCCTCTGTGTGAGGTCAGTTGTATCCTTAGCCTCACAGAAAATGCTTAAAGGCCTAGGAAGTGTTCATCTTTATGTAATCTAATGTAGAAGATGAATTGCAGGAATAAGAGCTTTGTAGTAGTGGTTTTGATGCAAATTATAAAAATGTTACATTTTTTCAGTGTGGCCTCCTACAGAAATTACTAAAATCAGAATGAATTCTGAAAGGAATTGTTATGAACAATTTTGGTTATGAACAATTTGAGGTTGCTTAAAGAGCCTGTTATTCTTTTAAGCAGGCTTCTAACAGTGAGCTGTGGTATTCTTGTCTATTAGGTACAATTTTACAAGAACTCATTCTTGTGTGATGAATGAGTCAAATGTAGAACATGTTTCCAGTTTTTAGGCAATTGCCAGTTTGAAAAACAGCCAAAAAGAGCTTATTCACAGTGTTTATGTCTCACTGTGCTGCGCAGTTCTGTTCCTTGGCCTGATGACTGGAAAAGAGAACTTGTATATGTCATTATTAGTAAATTATGTAACTTAGCCCCTTCAAAAATTCGTGCATAAGGAACATTTTTTTCCTGTTCTAGCAAGAAAGAACAACCTATGCAAATTTTTGCCATAGAGCTTCTGCTATAGCACTTCCACCAGAAAAGTTAGCTAAAAATAATATGAGCCATTATCTGTTTCTAGCAAATGACTACTCTGTTGCATAAAAACTACAAATAATGTTGTTTAGATGCTTTGAGGAGAGTGCAAAAATAAAAATACAGAACACAGCTGGACTACCCCAAAGCCTTAAGAAATTTTAATAACTTCTACGTTATCCTAGTAGTCTTAAAGGCATCACTAGCTAAGCTATATCCTGACTCAGGCCCCTGCCCCAATCCCCAACCTCCCAGCTAGCTCTCAGTCAGAGATGGGGTGGGGGAGTCATGGACAAAGCAAGACAAAGGAGGCTCAGACCCTGGCTCTGTTCCAAGGTTTATTCTTGAAGAGGTCCAGGAGAAAGGAGAGCAATCACATGGTACACAGGGGTTTATCTACCTTACAGGAAAGGGGGCGGTAGTAATAGGATCTCCTTCCAGCTTGGTATGGTCAGATAAGGGATAAAGTCAGGTCACAGTCAAGGAATGTGAACTTATGTTGGTTAGTGTAATGCAACAATATCCCCATGAAAAAATATAAAGAGTGAACTTGTATTTCCAAATTCTTTAAAAGTTATCACAATGTCAATGGTAAACTGAAAAACTTCTTATCACTGCATTAACCTGAAATGAGTGACTAATTAAAAAGGCCAAATTGTCTTAAGAATGACAACTCGTGAGCTGCTATTGTGCAATATCATATTTTGAATCTTGAAACAGTATAATTTGGAAATCTGTTCCATGTTCAATCTTTATGTCAACTGTTCTTGTGGCACTTCAGTTGACATCAGCAATTAATGATTGAGAGAAGGACGTATATGGAAGTAAATAAGAATGTTATATTCAAAGAACAATGCAGTAATAGAATATTCCCACTTACCTTGCAAGTATTTGTAGATAGATTAGATAGATAGATAGATAGATAGATAGATAGATAGATAGATAGATAGATAGATAGTTTCAGGTTCTATACACTTCAATACATTACAGAATGGTATTTAGAAAGGACCATTGTGAGAATAAAGCATGTAGTAAAGTGTTACTTTTGAAGTGTTTACAGAGTAGAGCATAGAAAAAAGTCATAGTGAGAGCATTTACATGTTCACTGTTTATTTGCATGTGTGTAAGTGTGAATAAAACAGATATACATGAATTTGCATGGTGAAATAATGCATAGTGCAGATAACATAAATTATATGATATACTTATTTTTCTGCTATAAAAGGAATAACATTAAAACTTTTATAGAAAGAATTTTTAAGGCTTTGTAAGTAAACATGAAAGTTAGCTTCACCAAGCTTTTTTTAAAAGAATGTTCTGTCCTGTGGATTCTGTGTGAAGATACAGAAGCAATCTCAAATGATTTTTCTATTGCTTTTATTCCTGTTGCCTTGACATCCTTTATTAGCTGTTTGTGGTATTACACATGCCCCCATGTTAGATGAAGGGACATTCTGCAGTGATTATTTTCTCTAAGTTTAAAAAAAAAAAAAAAAAAAAAAAAAAAAAAAAAAAGGAGGAAAAAAGAAAAAGACCACTTGCTTTTATTTTGAATAAAAAGGAAAACTGGCAAAGGAGTCATGGCTCTGTTCTTATGTTATGTCACTAGAACTTTTAAGGACAGCTCTTTGAAGAAGGGAGGGAGGAAAGAAGGTAAGGAGGGAGGGGGGCAGGAGGGAGGGAGAAATGGAGGGACCATGAAGAGGATAATGAGAAACACTACAACTAATCACAAAATAATTTTCTCTTATAAATTAATAAACAGGATTAAATCAAATTAGTAAATTAAGATAATTTCGGTTTCAGTAAATAACATAAAAGGTAATTACCAAGACTACAAATTGGATTCTGTACTTAAATCCTTCCCGCACTATGCTAGAAAAAAATTACTATTTTTTAAAAGGACAATAAATTTTCTAATGCATAATGAGAATAAATACTCATAAACTGAAAGTTCGAAGATGATCAAATAGGCTCCAGGAGTATCAATGGGGATATTAGTTAAATGCTAAAGGAAAAATATTTTTTATGTGACATAACCTGAAACTTGTTAAAACAGGTCAGGACTAAATAGTTATAACTGTGCCATGTCTTTCTAGTTCCATGAGGACATCTGATTTTAAGTGGACTGTAGGAAATCATTCAGATGCCTTAATATTGGCATCTAATACAACTTAGGATAACCTGGGGTATCTTGATTACCATCCCCCCATTCAGAAATATTCAGTTTTACTGTAGGTCTTGTGCAATATTTATAATATGTCCTAGGGCATGGCAAATACAATTGGGCTCTGTGTTTAGTCAATTAAACTTCAGGTTTTGAAAAGCTCACACTTCCTTAGGCACTTGAAGTGGGATTCAATCTCTCAGCTCATTAATCTTAGCTAGATTTCTTCTCCCACATTCCAGTCAGTAGGCAGGAGCACTTCCAAACAATAGCTGAAAGAGGTGAATCCCTAAGAGAGGTGCAATTCCAGATGCCATAATGCCTCAAACCCAAACCCAAAACCCAAACAGCTGGCTCAGAATAGGAGTATGACTCAAATTTATCCTAATTTTAGATATCTACATGCACATTCAGTATTTTGATTCTCATTTAGTCACTGGATTTTCAGTATGCAGTTGCTCAAGATTATATATCTGCTGTGTGAAGAGGTCTCTTGGATGTGCTCTGGCATTTACTTCAGTCCTTTTCAAAAGCTTTAATTAGTTAGAACATTTCACGTGGGGCAAGGCTCCTGAACAATGAATTGAGTCTACCTGAGTCTTTGGATTCTACAAAGCTACTCAGTTACTGTAAGTCTGTAATTTACTTACCTAAATTTACTCCCACTTAGAAATTCTACAATATCTGAGACATCCACATAGGACAGATGAGACACAAAACAGATAGAAGAACTGCATTTGTCTGATGTGACAGTGGGAAACCACACAGGCTACAGTAGAGCATCTGAATTTGATATTTATCTTCAGGCAAAGGAATCCCATCCTATATGACTGAATTTTGGCTGACTAAAGTTAGCTGAGAAGACTTTAGTTATTATAGTTATTTACTCTGTGTATGATTAAGGTTATCTTGGCTGGAATGTGTGTAATAGGCAAGCTAAGTGAAGTCAGCTGAGTCTCTGATAATGAATTACATTTCTTCAGAGCAGATCTTTCTTTCACCATGGTTTGGTCTGCACGTAAACTACTAAGCTGTCTCCAAAGCAAGGGATGTGTATGAAGAATATCTGTTTGGAATGGTCCTTAGTTTATGATAAGTTTCATAAAATCATAGAAGATCTTAAGTTGGAAGGACTATAAGGGTCCTCTAGCCTAGCTCTCAGCCCATCACAGGACTGCCCAAAAATTAATCTTATGACTAAGGACATTGTCCAGATGCTCCTTGGGCTCTGACATTCTCGTTACCATGATAAACCTCTTCCCTGGGAAGCCTTTGTAGTGACTGACCACCCTCTTAGGGAGGAATCTTTTCTTAATGTAAAATATGATCTTTCACTCAGACAACTTAATTACATTTCTTTGTCTCCTATCACCAATAACCAAAGAAAGTAGATCAGCACCTTACTCTCCACTGCCCTCCTTCAGGGAGCTGTAGTCTGTGATGAGGTCAGCCCTCAGCCTCCTCTTCCTGAAGCTGAACAAGCCAAGTGACATTACTTGCTACTCATAATTCTTTCCCTCAACAGCCTTTCAACAACTTGATCCTTTTCCTCTGGACACGCTCTAATACTTTGATGTCCTTGTACTGTGGTGCCCCAAACTGCACACAGGACTTCAGGTGAGGCCACACCAGTGCGGAGTAGATCAGCACAGTCACCCCCTTTGTCCAGGTTGTGATGCTGTGCCTGATGCACACAGGACACAGTTGTCACTTGTCCTAGGAGACCTAGGTGACTCAAAAAATGTGTGTATTATATGCCATATTATCTATGCATCATCTGCAACCTTTTGTAATGGCTCTTTAAGACCTTGCAACCCAGAAAACAGAACTGGGGTGTTTTACCCTGGTTCAAGGAAAGGAGAGGCCTGGGGTTCCCTTGGGGTCACCTCACATGAAGTCACATCTCTGTGGTGCTCAGTAGCACCGTTTCTTCCCCCATCAACACAGCGGTAACTCAGAACTATTGCAGCAGCACCTACTGTGTTTATACAAATATTGTTGCTCACATCACAAATTATCTAAATTTTTCATAAAATACTACCTTTGCTGACCATAAGATTAAAAAAACCCCTGTGAATCATTTCAATGCATGCATAAAGAAAACAATACATTAATTAATGCCATTTACAGGGTTGTGGAAATACTAGAAGTGTAATGACTTCCAAATGTTTTGCCTATATGTAAACTGGTTCAGACTGCTTAATGTTCAGAATTTGTCAGGATCTAAGTCACATGAAAAACAATGATATAGTATTTAGATAAAATAATTGTACTGATTCATAGGGAGGGAGGGAGGGAAGCACATAGCACCTCAAAAATACCCACGAGCAACAGTCCCTGATAAATTCCAACCACCAAAAACCCTAAGTATATTTTAGTAGCTCTAAGAGCAAGACACTTCAGTGAATGGTATAGATAGAGGCTAAAGCTTTCTCCAAATCAGAAATATTATCCTGAGCATGAAATGCATGATATTATGAATTAACATGGCATTTGCTACAGTCTGAGAGGATTAGTTAATAGAAATGTTTGTGCTGAATTAGTGGATTAAGGACATTTTCTTTCTTGACACTAAAAATGCAAACTTAATTCGGTCTAATGATGGTCAGAGGCAGCTTCCTGATAGTCTCCTTTCTTTCAGTGAAAGGTCTTCATGATGTTCATTACTTAAATGTCCTCACATACAGCTACCTGTACTGCATTGCAATAAAATCACTAGAAGCTACATTGTTTTAAATAACAACTTATAGCCAGACAAGAAATCCTGTGAGATTACTGCAAAAGACATTTTACTTGTGTACAACTCAGTGGAGAAGTATATTTGTAAGATCATTAATCACTGCAGTGCACCTGGCAAAATTCTGCTTCATGAAAAATATATGAGAGAAAGGACTATCAAAGCTTAAATCTTAAAAAAATACTACCAAAAGAGTAAATCAATAACATCCCTGTTAGTAGGAAATTACAGTATGCTTCTTGCACTGTTAGAGTTTATGCAAATTAATTTCCTGTATCCTAAAATTAGCCTTACTATATTGGGCATATTGCGTAAATGTGTTAAAGTATTAGGGGAAAGATTGATAGCAGACCGTAAAATTTATTGAAAAGAATGCATTCCAGACTTAAAATACAGCCTTGTTTTTTGAAATTTAGCAGAGGAATTTAACAAATTACAATAATTTCACAATTATAAGTCCGGGTAGCCGGGTAGACCATGGGATTTGTCCAGATATAAGCTGCACCTGAATATAAGCCGCACTTTTTTTTTTTTTTTTTTTTTTTTTTGTTTTGTTTTGTTTTGTTTTGTTTTGTTTTTTTAATTTTTTTTTTAAAGAGAGAATCCATGTGTAACAAAGTAACAAATTAGTAACAGAATCACACCAGCACAGGGTTTGGTGTCAGGTGCTCAATTTGCAACAGTTTTCATAGACCAGTGAAGCCTTTAAAGGCAGCTCCAGGCACCCTCTCCAGCCAGCTCTCACTTCTGGGTTGGCATTTCGCTAGGATTTGTCCATAGATAAGCTGCACCTAAATATAAGCCACACTGCTGGGGTAGGCTGGATTCTTCAATGAAAAAAGTGAGGCTTATAATTGATGCCTTAAAGCTCTAGAAATAAAAAAACCACATTTTCAAAACAAGACAAGTCAGGTAATAACTGTACTTTCTTTAGGAGAAAGCGAAGGTGTTTAACCCTAGTTCCCAGAATCAGTAATTTAGGATAGGACCCCTTCGACATGTGTTTTGTATTTCTGTCTATCAGGGTAGGAAAAATACAGTTAGCTGGGAACTATATAACTGTACAACAATAGTCTACAGAGCTACAAATACATGTAGCAAAAATCATTTTAGTATCAATATTTGTAGTAGAGTACAGAAAAGCAGTCAGTTTGTACATACTATTTGATTCAATAAAAAGCAAAACCGACCCCTGAAATCATCCTCTGGAAGATGGTTTGATAACCTTATATGTCAAACCATTTTGTTAATCTAACCAAAATTCCTGTTTAAGATAGGGAAAAAAGTTTTGATCATGGAATCCTTTAATAAGAAAATTGGGGTTTTTTTTTTTGTAGATTGGCATTCTTTGTAATTACTAACTCGACATACTAAAAAAATGACAAATGTCATTAGGGATTTGTGAGTAGTTTGATTTAATGCTGAACTATGATGTTAGACAGCTTTCCTGCCTATCCTTCAGAAATGTTAGTTTTGAGACATCCCAATTAAAATGATTCTATCAAGCCTGTTCCCCAATTCCTTAGTTCCCCTCTCTTGGCTTTACAATATTCAGATTTTCACTGGCTTCCAAGGTGATCATGTCTTTACCTCCATATGCTAGTGTAATCTCACCTACCTTGTTGGGAGCAGGGGCAGGTGAGAGGGGTTGTTTCCTTTCCTAGTGGCTCATAATGCCTATTGCACTCTACCTGAGAGCTATCTTGCACATCTAGATCTGGATATCCTTCCAACCTTTCAATAGAAAATGCATAATTACATATGTACTAAAGATGTGAGAGATGGCAAACATGATTAAATCTGAGTGACTGGAGAATTAGGACACTGAAAAAGGTAGTTCTTAGTGTTTCCTTAAATTGGTCCTGGGGGCAGGAGGGTAGGGTAGTAGTTTATCCAAGCATTTCCTGCAATGCTATTTTCTTTAACTGCTAAGAAGTTTTTTTTCTTTTAAATTCTTCAAGGTATACACCTCAGGACACTCCCTTGTTTAATTTCATTTTTTAATCTCTAAGACTCTGGTCTCTTCCAAATATTCTTAATTAAGCAATGCTAAACTAATGAGCTTTCTTTCAGAGCACTAACCAATGCCATTCCTTTAAAGCAGATTGTCTTATCACTATTACAATTAATAAAATAATAAAATAACGCATCTGCAGTTACACATTTGATAGAGTTCTTTCTGTTCCTCTAATATAATGTATTTTAGAAGACTGAATTTATTAAAATGGAAAAAAAATACACACTTTTTTCTGTCTTCCAGATAATTTTGCAATGTTACAGGAAATATTCTTCATTCATTCAACCGGTATCAGCAGGAAATCCGAGAACATTAATGAATAATTAATGGAAATGAAGTAATTGGAGCAGTTATACCATTAAAACCAATAACTGAAATTATTTATGGACCTCTAGATAGAAATGCATGGATAATTTTAATAACACTGCCACATTTGATACACTAAATATATTAAATATGTGTCACTGCTTGTCTGACAAAGGTGTTAAAAGATGCGAAGAGCAAAAAAGTGTTGACAATATGTCTCAGATGCTTTCAAAACTTCAGAGTTCTAGTCAAAGTGAAAATGCATGGAGTTACACTGAGACTTATGGATGCATATACACAATAAAAAAAGCTTGAGCATTCATTGGCATTGACTGAACATTCATTTTCTTCCTGATTTCTTAGCTAACCACCCTTCCCAAAATAACTTTTTAAAGAATAAAGCATGAATACATTCCATGGTTGCCCTTGAAAGGGGAGGAAAATGGACCCCCTTCATTTTTTTCTGTCCTCCAATACTTAGGCTTTGCTCAAGTAAATCTTCAAAGTGTTCTTCCTCAATGTAAGACCACAGCCCTTGGCACAGGGCAATATGCATGCTGAATTTTAAGCTAAAGAAGTGATGCTTCTGCTGGACCACCACACAATGGTGTATTTTTATTTTTTTGAACTCTTTGAGCTGAAAGTCACACTCAAACACAATGGCAATGTTTTCTTCCAGTATACTACCACTGAGCACCAGGATTAGACTCAGAATCAAGTGTTATGTGTTCGGAACTGGCCAGCAAGCTAGCCCTTGAGTAGAGAGGAAGCAAGCCAGATGGTGTCACCTTGCCCTGGAGCCATTTAGCTCCACAGATACAGCTCTGCTATTGCTAATTACAAGCCAAAGACTTAGCACCAGCTGGGCCAAGGCTCATCAGGCTGCGTCTGAGCTCCTCTTGGCCTGCCTGGAGCATTTTTTAGGTTTTCAACTGTAACAACAATTTTCTAATGACCAAGTACTTTTTACCTCTTCCATTTCACTTTGCTCAGATTTGTAAAATTTTGTGGCATAACCCCAATGTTTATAGTAATAGTAATTAATAGTAATGTATTGATGACTTGTGGGATAGAAATATTTACTATTGACTTAAAAATGAATTTTAGATACAAATAGGACTGGTATGACAGAAAGGGCCTTGAAAATGGACTCCAGGGATGCAGGGTAAGAAGTAATGCTATGGGACAACAACAGAAAGAGCACAGGATTACACTGGAGACCCCAGAGCTATAAACAATATATGAATGAAACAAACATACACCTTGTAAGAACAGGACCAATAACAAAGGCATAGCTGACCTTCCCATCTCTTATCAAATATCCTGACTATAGAAATATAGACATGATATTCTCATACAGTGGGAATTTTCCAGCATAACCTTTCTCATTTACTGCGAATAATTTTTATTTGCTTTAAGTTCAGTAACAGATATCTTAATGAGTAGTACCCTCCACAAATTCCCTGGCTGTAAAATCAAGTTGTAAATGTCCAAGGCAACCATAGCCCTTTTTTGTAGCACACAAAATACATTTGTGTGAACTGTTTTCAAATACTGAAGTATTCAGACCTATTTTATCCATGCAATTCAAATAACTCAGCACAAGGAATGAAGAAGGCATTTGTTATCTATGCTAGCCCTTTTAAGGACACAGCCTGCTGAAATAAAAATCACAATCAGAAAAATCACAGCACAGAAGAGCACTGGTTTTAGAAACACATTATGGCTTCTTTATTGGAGTAATGAATTAGGGATGAATTTGAGTGAACTAATTAAAGTCTTGTATTTACAAATTAATATCTGACAATAAACCATTAAAAAAACCTGGGCTCGACAGGTGGATAACTATTGTGGATTGAGAGGCTTTTGGAAGCCATTTATTATCCCCTATAAAACCTGTAAACAATATTCATGGCAGATCATGAACTGACAGTAGATATACTACTACAGAAAATGCTAGCAGCATTTCTGGATAATATCAAAGTCAATCAGAAAAAAAAATAAAAATAAAATTTTTCAAATAATACATATGATGAAGGTTGAATAATTAGAGTGCTAGCAGCTGAGCCTTCCCTCTTCATCTACAAAGTGCTTTCCAGGACCATTTCAAATCAGCAAAGGCTCCAGCATGACCTATCTTGGCCAGATGTAAGCTTGAAGTCTAGTGCTTTGCACCAATAAAAATTATAATTATTTGCCAAATAAAGATTGGATGGCAGAAATATAATTGTAATTTACCAAGAAACAGAGAAATTAAAACATACTCAAAAGGAATCCCACAGATTTAACTCCAAAAGCATACTTGACACAGCAAATTTCTAAACTTGCAGGTGTGGCTTAGATTGTATAGTTCATGCTGTGTAATGTTCTAACTCTGATGAAAAGTGCTGAGCTTTGAATCTATATCAGGGATATATTTTGTTATTTCTAGCCTTTTTTGGATTTTTTAAAAGACAGACCACACTTTCAAATAAAATAAAACATATTAGCATCACACCATTGTTCAAGTGTGCTGAAGTTTTCATATTGTTTCTGAAATATTTCAGCTTTTTTCCTGGTCTTGATTAAAAAAAATCTGTTTTATTTACTTAGATTCTTAGCAAAATGAGAGGAAAGAGGCATATTTCCTTTCTCATTATCAAACTAATCTTAAGGTGGGACAATTTCCACAATTTTTTGCTGTCTCAGCTTGACCTCTGTTGTCAGTGAGAGAAAACACTTAAAAGTGTGACTTGTCACATTTTTCACAACTATCAAGAGCTGAATTTGATATAGCACTCTATTTCAGTTTCCTGATTGTGAAATATGAATAAGAACACCTACTAACTTTTAAGAATGTGTTAAATATAAATCAGTAGTTTCTTGCCTGATCAGATATTGTACCTGATAGCCCTGGGAACAGTCCTTGTGATTCCTTTCTTACTGATTAACCCTTTTAAAAATCTGTGACAAGACTTAGCCTTTATCTTCTAGCTATTCCTTGATTGTAATGAACTTTTATATACCCTGTTGTCAGAAAAAGAAGTATAAAGTACATTAATTAGGATGATATAATCTATTGTTTATTAATTTTAGTTACCTCTTATGGGTTAAAAAGGCATAAATTTCACATGTGTGAATTTGTACCTATGTAATATTGAGTCAGGTATTATGCCAACCTCATTTTAATCGCATTCTAAATTAATTTTGTACTAGCACTGAGATGAGATACCTGAGTCTGTAACTCCTAGATATTCTTTTTTTTCAGGAATTAAAGTAAATACCAGAATATCAACCTAAGAACCCATACAATGGATAAATTCACACTGTTTTTCTGTAACAATGGTAACAAGATGAACAAGCAAAGAAAAGAAAAACAGCCCCAGACGTGGTGTTTGTTTCAGTCATAAAATCATAGGATGCATAGAATCATAGAGTTTTCTGTACTGGAAAGGATCTTTAAATAATCAAATTCCAAATGAGCAAGAATTCTTCCCATGAGACCAGGTTGCTCAAAGTCCCCTCCAAACTGGCCTTAAATACTTCCAGGGACAGGACATCCTACCTCGCTGGGCAACCCATTCCAGTATCCAGTTACTTTTATGGTAAAGAATTTTTTCCTTATATCTAATCTAAATCTACCCTGTTTCAGCCTAAAGCCATTATGTCTTGTCCTGTCACTAGAAGTCCTTGTAGAAAGTCCCTCCCCAGCTTTTTCATGGGTCACCTTTAGACACTGGTTTGCACTTAGTGAAGCCGTGTTAGCTGTCCCCAATCACCTCCTCATTTTCCATGTGTCTTGGCACAGTTTCCTGGAGAGTCTGCTCCATGATCTTGCTGGTCACAGAGTGGAGGCTGACTGGACTGTTGTTCCTCAGGTTTTCTTTTTACCTCTTCTAAGAACAGTTTCCTGTTTCCTCTTTTCTGCCACAAATTCTCATACATTAAGGTTAGTGGCTTAGACTCTTTGCAAGTTCCTGATTTGTCTGCTGTTTCTTGATAGCCCATCAATTAGAATGGCTGACCAGGTTTGCCCCTGATTATTGTTTGTTAACACTGATAGGCCAGGGTTTATGTCCCTCCTTGTTTTGCCTCCCTTGCTTTCCTTATCCTCCTGACCGAAAAAAATAAACACCTTCACAACCTACACATCCTGCCCAATTTGTGTGATTAATCAAGTTTGCTGTCTTCACCATCTATATTACTGTATATTGGTCAGGTTTATTTCTGTATGCTCTTGTTTTATGGCTCCTTTGACCAGGTATCATTAGAGGAGCAGGCACCCTCCTTGCACTCACATTTATAATAAGCACTTTCCTTCGGGTGCAGACACTTTCATATTGACCTGGTATAATTGCTGAGTGCCCACAAAGAGGGTGTTTCACATTCTCCATTTCCCTCACCTCCAAGTTTTTGATTCTATCATCTTTTGGCAGCACTCTACTCGTAGTTCAGGAGTGAAGAACTATTTCATTTTTCAGCTATACTTCTATTCTACTGCAGCAGTGGGATAAGGAACAAATTTCTAATGAGTATCCCAAACCTAACCAAAGATGTCATCTGAGTTTTATATGGCAGAAAAAACAAATCAACATTTTGCTTGTACATTTTGCGGAAGATTATACTTATTTAACAGGTAAGAGAAGTCTTTGCTTGCTCTGCTGAATTACATGTATATGTAAAATGTTTTAAAGAGTTAAAAAGAAAGTAAAAAGATTCCATTACTTGTTTTGAGGTGCTGGATTTATAAATTTTAAAATATATATTTGTTTTTTCCTTTTCTGCTTTTGAATCATAGCCTTTTGGTCTCAGAAAAAAAATAAGCTACACTTGCAAACTAGTCTTTGATATTAGGAGATATTGCTTTGCTTGTCTAAGAAATTATATGTTAATTTAACCTTTAGTGAACGGTTTTCAAATGCACTGACTGAATTAAATTAGCTGTCAAATTATTTTCTGATTTTTAATATGTCCTCAGTTACTTATGATTTTTTCTGGTCCAGAGCTCCTGCCTATGAGTTATACCTATATAAACATTCAGAATTATTATAGATTCAAAATATTACACAAATTTCCTGAAAACAACTCTGGCTAATGTGTAGGCCAACCAACTCTGTTGTATTTAAAAGGTCACACATTCAATAGAGAAAATTCAAATAACAGCAGGGTTTGTTCACCAATCAAGCTCCTAAAAGACATAGAATATTTGAGCCCTTTAGCAAGTAATTTCAACTCTAAGACAAAATTATCTTAGAGCAGGTCTCTTGCAGCAGATCTCTTGCATAAAAGCTCTTGACTCTTGCTTCTCTAACAAATTGTTTGGAACACTTAAACCCATATGTGTTGAGAAATCCTGTGGTAAGTTTTAAGATGATTTTAAGGTACGAATTCAATTACAAAAATGTATTTTGTTTCATATTTTCTGTCTATTCTGCTTAGGTTTTCGTTTTCAGCTATAGAACCCTAATACTGTCTCCAGCCAGAGGTGAACATAGTAACTGATTTCTTACAGTTTTGTATCATCAATTTTTAGTTTAGCTCCAGTCTGGCATTTTAGATTTCTGGGCTAGGAGAGCATTGCAACCTTAGTTGTCTGATGAAAAGAATGGTTATACCTCCTAAAATTATTTATGAGGGAAAAAAATACTTCAGAGATTCAGCCTATGTTTAATATTTGGGATTTGGATTCCATCAAGCATGTTTCCTGGAGAAATGCCATTCAGGATTTAATTTGCTTTAAAGACTAAAGGCATAGGGCCAAACTATTTACTGAGGGCCAATTCATGCACATCCAGGCCTCCTAAATATCCATTCAATTGCATTACTCTCCCACTTCCTGGAATAGTTTAATCTTTTTTTGTAAGCGAAATGATGAAAGAGGTGCTGTGGCACAAAGAAGCACAAACGAGGGCCAGGATGAACAAGGTTTTGATACAGAGATAGGAAGAAAACCACATTTAAACAACATAATCCAGGCAGTTGCCAAGAAGAACTGGAACAGATTCAGTCAGTGTCAAAAAGAACAGAATTCAGAATGTACTTATAATTTAAATTTATATACATAACATTTGGTATGCAATTTGGACTACTGCTAAAGAGCACTGAGTATCTTCAGTGTCCCTTTAAGAATAAACAGAATTGTCCCAAATACATGAGTATTTCAGGAAACTGTCCTAATACAATATGAGTAAAACAGAAATGGAAGCAACCCAACTGGCATTTCTTTCAGAATGTTACTTTCTCATATCTTTTCCTACCTATTTACAGGCTAGGGAGAGAGTTCTAAATCTAGACAAACAATAGCTATAGAAATAGATGGGGGGCAAGGGAAGCAGACAATGCACATGTAAAACATAAAGAACAAACACCCGATCTCTCCATGGTTTGAAGTCCCTGCCGTAGAAAGAGGACCTGCTGTTAAACAATGGGAATTTCTAACTCTAACAAGCTCTAACAGCTTGTTTTCTCTCACAATGCTCAGTTTGTTTTCTTCACATCCTGGATAGCAGAGGAACACCAAATCTGGGATATTTTCCTAGTGTCTGTTTACATGAGCTCTTAATTATATGTAAAATACATGGACGCTCATTGACTACAGCAGCCATAGTCACAAATTTATGAATATTTAGTGCTCATTAGTATATCCTCCATCCCTCTGGAGATCAGTTCCAAATGCTGCTTTCAAACTGTCCCTACCAGATAAATTAATCCCATCCCACGATGTTTCTAGCTTCCAGCTTTCTATAATTTTATTATGTCTCCTTTTGTTGCAAAAGGGGAATTAGTTAATTTTTCAAGCTTTCCTAATTAAGAACATAAAATCAGAAACATTATTGTCTTAGAAATGGCCCTTGTGGCAATTTCCACAATGATTGTTTGGTGTCTAACTTGTATTTGGGAGACCTAGCTGCTTCTGAAATCAGTAACTGTTTAAGCAAAAGCTGTCTTCCCCACCACATTTTAAACTAAAATAATCAAGAAAAGATTTAGGTGCTTATCTTATAAACTGTAATTGACTTCTCAGGTTTACTCTCAGGAAACAGTTTATTTTCTCAAAAAGGACATTGTTGCTGAGTGAACAACTGCTGGGGAAACCAATTTCACCATATAAGTTCAATTTCATACGCTTTAGAGGAGAAAATTCTATTTTTCAACTAACCATCATGTGCCTATAAAAGATGAATAATGGATGTAAATTCTTTTTATTATTCCCTTATGGAAGTGAATCTCTTCCCTTAAGAATGACCTTCATTTACTACTTTTGAAGAGAAAACAGATGGAATCAGTAAAGTAAGTCATATTCAGATATACATATAAGTGGATAGACAGAAAATTGAATGAAATACAAGATAGGAGAAGGCAAAATGGTGGGTAAAAATTGTAAGATGTTACAAGGTTTGGAAGACTAGGAATCAAGAAAAGCTGTGATTAAAAGAAATCTGACATACATAAAAAAATAGGCAGGAGAAAAATATAAAAGACTGGGTTCAAATTTTTTATTTATACTAATTTTCAGGTTTTGTGTCATCAAAACTGGGAGTGTTCATCTCTTCAAAACCACCAAAGTATCCTCTCATTTGATTAACATTGACTTTCTAAGTACCTGCATACTTTATTCTTGCTTATTAATAATTTTAATAAATAATATTCAGTAATGTCTGATTACTGAACTTCTTAAAGTATTCATAAATGACATGTAAAGAAACTTTTACTCTGATTCTTGCATCAGACCAGTGTTTTCTTCTTTGTGTAACTATCAAAATTCTTTCTCATTAAGACAAGTGTCCAAAGGTAATGTACTAAATCACAGATTTTTTTGCTTTACTAAATTTGTATTCACCTTATAGAAAATTGGAAAATTCATCTCTGTGGTGTTCCATCATGTATATTAACATAATCAGTGATATGCTCCTTTAATGCTGTGTTCATATCTAAAAAAATGCAAACATGAACCTAGTGCTAATTAGATATATGATAAATACAGTGAGATGCAAAGTATTAGACTTAATGGTACCTCAGATCGCACATTTTAATCAAAACTGTGAAGTTAATACATAATGTTAATGATACCACAGAAATTAATTCAAGCAGATATATTGTGACATACTACCAAACTTAAGTGCATTTCTCTGTAGAGGTTTCTAATCTACTGCCTAATTATCTAATTAGTAACAAGTATTTCTAATTTTTTTAAACTTTTAATGAGATCTCATGGCAGGCTAAATACTGTTTTCTTTTTTAGCAGAAAATATATGAAAAATAATTGCTACTTATGAGCAGCATTGTATCTATATCTATTTATACCATGATATGTCAGGACAATATGTTAAAACCCATACTTGGAAGTAAAAGGCAATGAACTTTTCTATGAGGTCTAAAACTTCAGAGGGTGTTAAGGAAAAGGTGTAGGCAGTCTCAGTATCTTTCTGGACATATTTTGAGTCCATGTCGGCATTGAATAAAAATATTCATGCCCCTAACTATTCATACTGATCATCAACACTAAGGTTTGAGAAGATAAAATTTTTTAAAAAATCTTAGCTTATGGATTTTGTTCTTCCTACACCAGTGAATCATGGACTGTGAGTCATGTGTGGTAATGATAAGAGAATCATTACACATAAATCTGGACACATTTCTAACATCTTTATCCATGTACATAGTGTCCCATACTTTGAAATAAATGGAGCTGTTAATGTTCTGTTCAGTAAGAAAGAGCCTTCTGACATAGGACAGAAAGCAGGTAAGCAAGCTTTTGAAGAAAATAAATTACTGTTATATATATGATTCTCTTGTATATCTTACTATATTAGAAGTACAGTAGACAATTTGCATCAGGAAACAACAATATTGGAAAAAGGCTTTTTTAGGTTTCTTGGGAGCTTGAGGATAAAATTCTGCTGCTCTAAGGAAGGCATTACTACAAGACACATAAATTTATTATCACCACACACCTAGCCTAAGATTTGTTAGCATTTTAAAATAGCTTTTTAGTTTACCAAACCTTGTTGCAGACAACTTCTCTTTTAAGACTGAATTCCTGAAAAACACACAACCCAATCTCATCCTTTCTCCTAGACTGTTATTTCTGCCCACTCTTTCAAACTTGATACCTACACTGTGTACAATGAGTTCACTGATTTCCTTCCTCCCTGCACTTCAGCTCTTCTAAGAGTGATTTCAGTGTCACTGCTCATGCATCTGAAGAATCAGATTTCTCTTCAGTAACAAAGTATAGATCTGTCTGTCAATGTCCAGCTCAAAATGAGCTTTTGACAAAGTTTCTTCTTTGAAGATTTTCCTCATCTTACTTAGTTACCCAGGAAAAGGAACAGGATTCTCCATTTCCACAACTAAGCTGAATGAAACACTGGGAATAAGGCTTACTTAATAAGGAAGGATAGTGAAAAAGTATAATTTTTGTAAGAGATTTTTGCCAAAATAATTCTTACGAACTTTACAGATTTTGCACATACAATTTTTGTGTGCTATTCTTGCATCAAAATCTGCTTTTAAATAAAAAGGAATAAACCAGATATACAAAGCAAATAATTCACTTTTAGTGGAATTCATATTTTCAGCTTTATGGTCCCAATAACCTAGTTAATATAGAAAAGTCTTAGAATTAATGCATTTCAAGCCATTATACAGTAAATACCATCGCAGTGATTGACACTTTTCTCTGGTAAAAAAGTGCCAAATGTGCCTATTTTGGTAGACCAAAGCCTTTTAAAATATGGTAATATGGTCTGTCTGCAATAAAAAAGGAAGAACTGAAAAAAGTTAAAAAGTACTCAAAGTAAACATTTGGTTCAACTTAAATATCTTTTATATCTGGCAGCTAAATTCCCCACTTATAATTTATATGCCAAGTATAAAACTACAGATGTCCCTACTATAGAAATTAAAGGAAGTATTAAATAATTTTACTGATATTATTTTGCCATGTTTGAATGGTGTTTACATCATTCATATGCTGCAAACTCTTTGGTTTAGCTCCCTGTTTAATTGTGGAATCATTTTGCCTTCCACCCTAATTAATTACTAAGAAAATCATGTTGTCATTTCTGGATATGATGAAGAGGTCAGAGCAAAAGTCCCTCACTGGGATCTCACTTCTCCTGGATTTCAGAGAATTTTAATGTGGTGTCTTGCACAAATAAATTTGGAAGTAAATCACAAAGGCAATAATCCTAATCAGACAGCACTGTTTCAGAACGTGCATTGCTCTTGCTTCTTGATCAACACAGAGGTGCCAAACTCTGATGTTTTGTTTTGGTTTTATTTAGATCCCTTTCTAGTGAGTGAATAGTGGAGAACAGGTAGTGACACAAATAAGGTAGATTAGAAGGAAAACACATTTTTAAATGCACTTAATAAATGACTCATAAAAATGCTAAACCACAGATGCAAATTACTCTGACTGTACAATCTCAGATACTTTCTGGCAAAATTTTACACTCAGTCAGTGCTCTATATTCCACAGTATTGTGGGTATTGCTGGTGACAGCAACTTAAATACACCCCGTGTTTCCTTCTTTTTCCTACAAAAAAACATTAGAAGATCTGAAGTCAGTTAAATCCAAACAATTTTTTTTTTAAAAAAAATGGGAAAATACAACTCAGATGAGTTGTTTGTGGGACTAAGTGTTTTCATTGCTTTAAATATTATTTTCAAAGTTTTCACATTTATGGTTTAAAATGGGTGCCCTTTACAGCACAGTTTAAAATATGTATATTTAAATATAATATGTTGAATATATAAATTATATATTGAAATATTATTAAAAATATAATATTTTGAATATTCAGATTTTTGGCTGACGTAAACCAAGTCAATGGATTAGGCTAGTTAAAAGCATGAGATAAATTGGTTAAGGGAGACTTGATTTATCTTTTGTTCTTCGGTTTGGGGTCTTCAACACTCTTAGCCACAGTGACGTATAAGCAAACAGTGATAACAGCACATAATATTCTCCCTCAGGGTTGTGTAACTTCATTAATAATGCCCGCCAACATTGTTTTCAAGGTCAAGTCATGTTTCAGTTTTCTAATGTCCGAGACCAGACTACTGTAAAAATATATGAAAACCCCATCTTGCTGGTTCATGAAAACTCAGAAGCTTATCATTTGTCAAAAAGTGATATTTCTGGCTCAGGCTCTTTGTCTCTCTTTTTATTAAATACAAATCTTCATCCTCATCCCCAAGTGCTGCAGATATATCTGCCTTTTTGACACGTCTTCTGAAACTTCTGAAACTTTCAGAGTTTGGCCTCTGTGGGCATTTTCTTATGTTTCACCTATCTGAGGTTTGCTGCTCTATTTTATAATGTACATCCCAAACTACAAGCTCCTTGTAATTTTCTTAGAAATAAAAAGAACATAAGATAGTAACTTATTTAAGTATATGCTCATTAAGAAAGAAAAGGGAAAAAAAAAAAAAAGATAATTCTTTAGTTCAGATAACAGATTTTATTTTTTTTTTTCTACAGAAGGTTGCCAATTAAAAAATCGGTAAATTAGGAGTTCAGTATTAAAAAAAATAAAAATAAAGGCATAGAATCAGGGAATCATTAGGGCTGTAAAAGGCCTCTAAGGTCATTGAGTTCAATTGTTCACTCTGCATCACAATCTTCTCCATTAAACTATGTATCCATGTGCTGCATCCCCAAGCCTTTTGAACACTTCCAGGGATGGTGATTATTGAACCACCCACAGTGTACCTCAGCCATTAACCCAGCCTGTCCAGATGGCTCCAAAGAACCTTCCTACCCTCCAGAAGATCCTGTCAAACTTTATAACATGTCCAAACTCTCTGGTGCACCCAATCTCCTCATCCACTAAAGATATTAAACAGAATTGGCCCATTAGCAGTGTCCTGGGAAACACCACTTATGACCACCCACTAGCTGGATTTAATTCCATTCACCTCCATTCACCGAAAGAGTAAATTATTGTAATATTGTAACGATTAAGGAAACCCCAGGTAGATTTTTTAAGATGCTAGAAATCTCAGGTCTTGAAAAAGAACTAATTGATCAAAATAGAAAAAAAAACCCCTGCCTTCCACACTACTCCTCCTCCTTTGGTTGATGAAAGATTTGCATTTTCCAAAGAATATTACTAAAAAATACAGGACACTAAATCTTTGTAGTTCAGTAAGCCATCTTACACTTTACTGAGTTCTCTCATATAAGCCTACCTTTAATTTTCATGTGTGTCTTTGGATAGTGATGCCTTAGCATTCCTGGGTTGGTTTAACAGATTGCCACTCAATTATTTTCAGTGTAATTTAATTTAATTTTCCTGGCCTATACATTTGGTTTAATTACTTTATTTGTTATGTGAAACTGGGAAATAAGACATCTTGGTAAGTCCTAGACTTGGCAGACTTAACTTTGTGACCCCAAGCAAGTCATCTAACTTCTCATTTGCCAATTTGGTAAATGGAGAGAGAAAATCAAAGTTTACCTAATTAAGGACTCTATTGGGCTTGCATGGCCAAGTTTTGCTAGCAGTGGGGCTACAGAAGTAGCTTCAGCAAGAAGATGCCACTTCCTCCACATCTGGCAGAGCCAGTGCCAGCTCCAGGACAGCCCTGTCACTGTCCAGGGCCAAGCCCATCAGAGATAATATCTGAAGTAATGTATCCAGAGAAGAAAGACAGGGTAATATGTGAAGTTAAAACTCTGCAGACACCAAGGTCAGTGCAGAAGGAGGGCAGGAGGTGCTGCAGGTGCCAGAGCTGAGATTCCCTTCTGCTTGTGGTGCAGACCATGATGAGGCAGCTGTGTCTCTGCAGCCCATGGAGGATCACAGGGATGCAGAGAACCACCCTCAGCCTGTCCAGGAGACCTCTTCCAGAGCAAGTGGATTCCCTAAAGAAGACTGTGAGCCTGTGGGGGGCCCATGCTGTAGTAGGCTCCTGGAAGGGATCTGAAGACCTTATAGAGAGAGGGAGCCCATGCTAGAGAAGGTTTTCTGATAAGACTTGTGACCCTATGGGGTACCCAGACTTGAGCAGGCTTTCTTTGAAGGACCATACCTCTTGGAAAGAGACCCATTTTGGAGCAGTTCATGAAGAGCTATAGCTTGTGGAAATGACTCCATGCTGGAGAAGGCAAGAACTCCTCTCCCTGAGTGGCAGCCAAAATAATGCAATGAACTGGCTGTAACCATCATTTCCCCATCTCCCTGTACCACTGTGGGGGAGGAGATAGATACTGGGAAGGAGGGAGGGGTTCAGGGAAGTGTTCTTAAGATTTGTTTCACTCTGATTTTGACTGATAATAAATTCAGTTGATATCCCCAAGTCAAGTCTGTTTAACCTGTAATAGTAATTGATCTGTGATCTCCCCCTGTCTCAACTCATAAGCCTTTACATCTATTTTTTCTTCCCTGTCCAGTTGTGGAAGGGAGTGATAGATAGCCTTGGTTGCATACCTGGCATCCATCCAGGGTCAACCTATCACAGACAGTTCCATATATTATCTGTATGAGGGTTTGTGAAGTCATTGGACTGTAGGATGATGAATAATGAGTAAATAGCACACAAGTCCTTTCATAAATTAAACACCAGTTGAAAAGTATAAAATAAATAGAGGTTATGGTTAGTAATTCAGGGTGTTTTCCAGCAGTGTTATGTATGCTATTTCAATCAAAAAAATCAGAGTATGAAGAGATTTACAACAAAGTATTAATTCTAAAGCTGCTCTAGCTAATCTCACAGCTCCATTTTTTTCTTCCTACTATGCCCAGAAAGACTCCAAATGGCCAAGCCTCCCTCCTAGTCATCAAAATCTCTAATTTCCCATGTACTTAATTCATAATCTTCCAAGCATGTCCACTCTTTTCTGTTCCAAGTAGCATATTAGTTTTGTTGCCACTCTAATCTCCCTTTCAACTTCCCAGTCTTCTGGGTGCCATCCTCAACTACATAGTACCACTGTGCCACCCCATTCTTATACCCTGCCCTGAAGTTTCTGTGTTCATGAACCTCATCTTTCTTGCCCTCCAAATCCTGTCAATAGCACAGGCCACTCCCCCACTTTCTATATAGTTTAATAATGCACCATGGTCCTATGACTTCCGCTGTTGCTCTCCCGCTGATCATGTAAATTTGGTTTTCTTCCCCATCTTCCTTGCTCCCTACTTGGCCGGGAGCATGAAACTTGGCTGCTGTGGGAGGGATTTACCCTAACAAGACATTTGCCAAAAGCTACTTGGATACAAGCAACAGCACAGAAACTGAAATCCAAGAACAAAAAGGGCAAAAAACTTATATAGCAGAATTGCCCAAGAAACTATGCTAGTTGCTCTTTTTTTTTTTTTTTTTGTCGTTTTCCCAGTTGGACAAATCTGAAGCTGATAGTACAGACTTTCAGAAGGATTTGAAAATGTTGTAAGAGTAACGTCTGCTGATGGATCAGCAGATGAAATTCAGTGTTGATGATTGCAAGGTAATATGCCTGAGGGAAAATATGACAGAAAGTTAGTTGCTACTTCTTGTGTAAGTGATCCTGAATCTACTGTGGACCGTTCTCTGAAAATTTCAACTCAGTGTTCAGCATCAGAGAGATGAACAATATATTAAATAATTATATATACTGTGCATAATTAGGAATTATAATTATATTATACATATTATAATATATTTATTAATGTGTGGTTTGGAAAGAGTTTCAGTGCTATGTGCAGCTTATGACCTGCAAGGCATCCTCAAAAAAGGCTCTAAAAGAAACAGAAAATATTTTCTATCAAAATTATTTCCTACTTTGGAGCAGGGGGAGGTTAGCATTTCAACTTATGAAAATAAGGTGGATCCAGGACACTTTAGCAGTGAGAGTTAAAATCATAAATTAATGAAGCAAGTGGATAGTGATTATTTCTCATCATCCAAAAATATAACTAATGCCTAATGAAATTATCAAGAAGATGATAAACTGGTTTAAACACAAACATAGAAGTACTTTAGTGTATAATCAGCTGTGATAATTTATAATAGGGATATGGCTTGAGTCCACACATTTAACTTGGCAATATTTAGTCATAAGCTGGCTTTGGTATGATAACCCATGGAAGATTTATATAGTATATGCCCTATTTCCTATATCATTAAATTAAACATCTGCCACTGAGTAGTGTCAGAAGAATTTGAAGAAGTTAAAAATGCTCCAGAGTCTTGCAGATACTGCTGCTTCTCTTCCACTGATCACACAAAAGATACATTAGCTTAAAAAGAAAATAATCCCAAAACCCCAAATTCCCCACAGCCTCCCCACTTCTCTCTCCCCTCCCTCCCCCTCAAGATTATTTCTTTATTTCTTCCCATTTAGTGTTCAGTGCTTGGCATAATCCCACTTGACAGATCCAATATAAGAAATAGTATGAATTAGACCTGTAGACCTATGGAAATTAGGTTAATAACTTGATGTGTATTTTTACAGTGATTGGCAGATGTTTTGATATTAAGCATATCCTTTTTGGCCCTGCATTTTGTTACTTATTGCACACTTGGATTTGCTACTAACCTCAACTGGAACCAGGTCCTTGCCAATTTATATTTTCCGTGATCAGACTGTGCAATGAAATCTATTTCAAAGAAAGAATCACAACCATGCAAATCTTTGACATTTGCCACAGCCCCCACTGCCAAAAGAAGAGAGTACTTTCATCAGCAAAGAGAAATTCTATAAAAAAAGGAAAGAAATATCCTTACTGATCCATAACTAGACCATTAGCTGAAAATCTTCTGGAAAGTAGCAAGATATTATATATTTTTTTCATTAAAAAAACAAGAAGGATTCCTGAAAAAAAATACAATTTTTTGATACTACACAAACCATTTTTCTAAAATTGCAATTTAGTTTACTTTTGAAACCAAAAAATTATTGTGTGAATGGCAAAACTCATATGTGAGTATGAAGCTGATATGAAACCTCAAGCAATAACTCTGTGTAATGATTCACAAAATGGCCAGAACAAAGTAGTAATGCCACTGATAAATCAGAGACAGAGACCACAGCTTTGCATCTGTTTTTGCAAATGTTTGGTTTCATAAGCAAAGTATTGTTTATATTAAAATGGGTACAAGTCTTTCCAATTACATCAACAGACACTGAATTAAGCCTCAGGTTTGAAGGTTTTAAGTATGTCATAAGTGACAGATGAAATACATTTGTGGTTTCTGTGACATAGTTTCACATTCAGCCTATAAGTATTTCTCTATAGGAGACTATGATGATATAAATAAAATTGAGAGGTCTAAATACATATAAATATATTACGTGCACAAATAAATGTGAGGAATAATCCAGGCAAGATTCAGTAAGAATGCTGTATAATCATTATGTCAAATTAATATATATTTTTCACAGCTATTTATCACATTTTTTTTTGTATAGCACCTATAATTTCTGTATCAAGAAATTAACATTCTGAGAAGGAAAAATCACTGCAATCATAAGCATACCCTGTAACTTTATATGTTGAAGTAAAAGTAGCTTCCTAGGCAACCTTTCTATTGCTAGATGAAAAGTAACTTTTTAATGTAGATTTTTTCTCCCCTCCTACATCTAAAGGACAAATTAAGACAAAACTTGCATTTTCCTAATTTATTTAGGAAATTTCTTCATATAGGAAAATTTGACTGTTAACAAAACAACAGTAAAAGGAAGAAGGGAGGAAAAATAGTAGGAGAGTGCATGAAAAAGAGAGAGGGAGAGAAAGCAGGTCTTGAATGAAATAAAATGGGTAAGTTTCAGAGACTAGTTTATGCTATTTGGCTGCTAAGAAAGCAGTGGGGATTTAGAGATTCAGAGGAAGAAGAGAAGGATACTGTAGTGCAGTCAGGTTTAGTGAGCTATATAATCTACTTAAAAGTTTGATTAGAAATTCTATTGTATCTGCACATGGGCAGGCTGCCTTGTAGACAAGAAGGAAAGCAATGAGTTCTTAAGCTTTCATGTGGCAGCACTCCCATTGTTGTCTCTTTTTAATAATGACATGGAGGCAACCACGATAAATCTAAATGGGCAAAGCACTGATTGGCTTAAGTGGACTTTATATCTAAAAGGCCCGATAGTCTGTGTGTCTGCTGGATTTCTATAGCAACAACTGAAGGGCAGCAGCACATTGATGAAAAAAGTAGCAAAACCCTCTCCTGCAGGTGTAATTTGTTCTTACCTTAACTCTAGTTCTCTTTCAAAGATCACTCTTTCTCTATTGGAGGATGTCAAACTCTGTTTGCTTCAGAGAGGCGAAAATGTTTAAAACAGTCATGCCTACAGTCCTCACATGGCATACACTCCAGAAGACATACACAAATAAATGAATATCAATATTCAATGCATGCATTTTGTAAATACATCTTGTTCCTTGTTATTTATTTGTTGTAATGTCCTCAGATATTGGATATTATCTATACCTATAGCGTTAACCTTCTGCCTATTACTTTACCTATAACTGAAGTAAATTCAAAGGGTGATATTAAATGATTTTTCTCAAATTATCATGTTGCTTTTCTATAATAAGTACAGTAATTTCACACTCATAAGCTGCACCTTGTTATAACCCACACTTTCGGGTAGCCGGGAAGACCACGGAATCTGCCCATAAATAAGCCACACTGGGTGATTAGGTGCACTTTTCTTTTTTTTTTTTTCCTCGCGGCAGAGGGGGCACTCCCCGACCTGTCCGCTCACTCCCCCACTCTGCTCCTGACACCCAGGTGCCGTCAGCACCCTCACGTGGCTGTTGAGGGCGGGGAACGCAGCTTCCCCGACGGCTTGCACTTCCGGGTTGGCAGTTCTCCGGAATTTGTCCATAAATAAGCCGCACCTGGTGATTAGCCGCACTTCTGGCATCGGCTCAATACTTCATTGAAATAGGTGTGGCTTATCAGTGTGAAATTACTGTACTTTATGTGTTATGAAAATATTTTATAATAATGTGATTCTAATGTAATATCTGTAAGAAATTTATTGAAGAGAGAAAGTTACTTAAAGGAATTGGTAAAATGTGAAACAATTTCAGTAATTTATATATTAATGAGTTTATATTAACTCAACATAGTAATCTCTACCGTTTCAGATTGTTTTTAATTATACATGTGACTACTGAAATAATTTTTCCATTTCACTATGTAGACATAACTGCATTCTGCGAGTTGCATTACGTGTTTGTTTGCCATTAACACTAAAGATGATAAGTATGCTGTGCTTTAGTTACTTCATATTATTATTCTTCAAATGATGTATTACAAAATCTTTACAAGTATTTTTTAACATAAAATAAAGTTAGGCTATTTGCTCTGTAAATAAGATAAAGAGAAGTTTAAGGTCATAGGCTAAATTTATTTTATACTAGCCTTGCACATGCAATAATAATACCTATACACTGCACATTCATATCAACAACATAATAATAACCAATGCTGAAACATTTGGATACAAGCAAGAATGTGCTATAATTTTTGGCTTTTCAACAATTTTTATTCTTCCTACAGCTTATTACAATACTTTCATTTCTTCCCTCAACAGTATATTTTATTCCAAGAGCTTACAAGATGTTTGCATCATTTATACCAAAAAGTGTTCGTGTGACCATCTGAACCAAACAGATTTTTACTTTCTGTATTCATGTCAGACAGAGATAGTGAATTGACTGTGAAATCCTTGAAATGATGACCTGAATCTGACATAACTTTAACTGGTTCTTGTAGTTTTTAACATAAATTTATGAGTTTCCGCTAAATTGCTTAAGAAACACAGGAGTAGCACATTTCACTCCTGCATCACATCCTACATTGATCAATCTTATGTAAAATAAGAAGCAAGTTTTCTTGACTACACTTAGGGACAGAATTTCAAAAATCAAGAGAGATGCAGATGGAGCAGAGCTTTTAGGTTATTTCATTAAATCTTATTGTAGATGGGTTTTATCCATTATATACACTAGATATTTATTTTACTACTGAGGACTTTTAATTTTCCTTTCCCTCCAAATACCTGAAGAAATTACCAGATGACTTATTGCTGATTGCTGGCACCACAAATTTTAGACTAATAGTCCCAAGTAAATATAGGTAAACAATACAATAATCCAAAAGCAAAATATATTACAAGAAAAACTGAATCGTTTCTTTAATTAATTATCAAGAGTTTTAATGAGGATAAGATCTGGTTCTCTGAACTCTGCTCTAGATTTCAGAGATGGTAAAGAGAGCTCCTAATTACAGCACATTTTTAGTTCTTCATCATATCTATATTCTGCTGCATGAATTCACTGAAATAGATGCAATTGAAATCAGGCAGTATATAATATTTCCTTTCATTTCAGCAGACATTCATAGCTATGGAAATTACAGACCAGAGAAGACAGGAAAGACATGATCAAAACATATCCTAAGCCCTGAGGTCTTCAGTGCTTGGAAAGCAACATAAACTGTCTAGTCATGCTAAAAAATATCATCACAGAATTCCAGATCAGCTCTGTGCCTCAGAAAAGATATGATCTAATAGCTTTTATGGAACACTCTTCAATATTCATGTTAGGAGCAGCAAAGCTATTTGCAGCATCATGGACATTTAAACATAAAGAAAAATGGCACAAGGTGATAAAACTGAAATAATACTATTCAAAGTCATCAAAGAATCATTTTAGGAAGAAAGGATAAACAGTTCAAATAGATAACTATGAGGCACAACAATGCACTTTTCCTTGCTGAATATTTGACCGGGGTGATTAGAAAAAGTGTCAGGGACAGGAGATATAATCTGGAGAAATGTCTGCAGTAGAAAATGTTTCAATTTGTGGTGGGTTGACCTTGGCTGGACACTGAGTTCCCACCAAGCCACTCTATCACTTCTCCCCTCAACTAGATATGGGAGACATAAAGACAGGGAGAGATAACTCAGCAAGTACTAACACAAGCAAAAGAGACTTCACCTGGAGAAATTAATCTAACTTATTGCCAATCAGAAGTTGAGTAGGATAATGAGAAATAAATCCAAATCTTAAACCACCTTATTTGCACCCATCCCTTATTCTTGGGCTCTGCCTATCCTCCTGTTTCCATCTCTCTAGGTCACATTTACTGTTAAATAAAAGCCATACCATTGGCTTAGGCATATGGTCTCGTTTGCACCTTAATTGCAGCAGAGGCATCTCTTATAATCAAATCATAACAATTTGTCATATCCACAAAATCAGAGGTCACAATCAAGTACTGCTTTTCAGTCAGCAGCTATTGAGCCAATATTACTTATATGGAAAACATAATTAAGCATTAATTACAACTCTAAAGGAACAAAAATATGTTAATCATGATGCAGCAGAAATTGACATGCTGTAAGTCCCTAAATAGAAGCATCATATTTATAGCTTTTCTCAACAATATGATATAGAAAGCAAAGATGAATTACATAAAATACAGAATTAACAATCCTTGTCTTGAAGAAAATGGGAGTCATAAAACATTTTGGAAATGAAGAAATGCAGTAAGCTGAAACAACATGAGATTGAAACAGAAAGTTTCCTATCTCTTCTTTCCAGGCAAGTAGAATTTGTGCAAATTAATTCCTTGTGTTCTCTTGCTTTTAGAAGGCTCAATTGAACAAGAATAGGGCATGGTTAACTCAGAAAAGCAGAGAAACTATAAGGAAAATGTCCAACTGTGCATTGTGAGGTCATCATAGCAACACAAATCCCCAAACCAGCATGACATCTAATAACATGCATCTGATGTGTCTTCTCTCTTCAGGGTGAGAAATTGTGAAAAGCAACTACAGTGAGGCTGAGCATTACATTAAAGTTGCAGTCATTCAAAGGAAAATCACAAAGAGAATTCTCAATTTTTTTAGAAAATACTTAATGAACACCACAGAATAAATGGCATGCATAGGAAAATGGGAAGGCATGCATTTGGTGAAGTCAGAATGGCAATGAGGAAGAAGCATCCATCAATTTGTGAAGTTATGGAATTTTTCATCCCAAAGGAAGTTTAGATCATGTTACTTAGAGGATCTAAACTGCTGTAGTATGGGACAGTTGCTCAATAGTTTATTCCAAATATCTTTGGAAGTCAACAAAACAATGTAAAGAATTATTTTAAAAATAAAGTTGATATGCTAGCTGCTCATGTTTCAAGGCTAAAGTGAAGTTTTGTCTGTCTTTGCTATGGAAAGGATGGCATAAAAATGGCATTAAAAATGGCAACAGAATCATGGGAATTTTCATTGTGTCTAGAAGACATATTAAAGCAGAATTACTTTCATTTTAGGGAATTGTTGCAGTCTTTTCTAAGGAACAAATCAAACCAGTTCAGATCATTTTAGAGTCTGAACATAACAGGGTAGATTGTATTTCTTTCACATGATTAAACAAGCTGACCTGGAGTGTGCTCCAGGATGAAGATAAGTGAAAGCAGGTGCAATGGGAGGACGTAGATGGTAGACCCAAAGGAATTTGAAGCCTGTTGGAAATTCTGTGGGGAACAAAGCTAATCCTTTCATAATAAAAAGAAAGAATTAAAGTGGACATGTAATAGCAAGATACCTATTGGCAACAGTATTTATAGTCATTCAAATGAATTCTTGCCTTGTATTCTTTCAATTCACGAGAGACTGCAGGTTAGGCTAGTGATGAAATCTGAGTTCAGAGAAATCTTAGTCCCTTCGACTTTCTCAGTGGACATCAAACAAAGGTTTCTGTGTATATTTTGAAGAATAAGGAAAACTGAGCACTTTTTGACATCTAGCCAACCTCTGCTGAGGTGTTAAATGTATTACAGATGAGCTTGGAAGACAAGTAGCAATACTCTGAGCAGTCAGAGTAAAACAAAAGGTTAAGTTGTGCTCTCTTAAAAACCTTGATGGGTGAAAAGAGGAAAAAAAAGTCCTCTTATTCCTAACTTCTGCATAATGCTTTGAATTGAAGAGTGCAAGGAAGTGAGTGTAGAACATTTTACCTCTGAGAAAGAAATCAATGAACAATTTCATAAATGTTTTTCATGTGATGTGTCTGCCCCCTGGGGTTGTCACAGAATAGCTTTTTTGAGAAAAAAAGATAGATCTCACTGGACTTGAAAACCATCCTGTAAATTTCTTATCTTCAAGTAATTCAGATAAAAATCTCAAGGCACCATTCGATGTTACAATTTATCACTGTTGGGTTTGTGTCTGGAGTAGAAAAAAGAAGTCCATGCAATATTGCTGAAATAAGTTAGTCCTTCAAAATCATAACACTGGTTTAAATATCAGAAAATGCATGTTGCTCTCCCATTTAGGTATAGCAGTTTGAAACTGTAAATATATTAATTTGTTGATGAAGCATTGCTCTGCAACTCTGTTGGCCCCATCTTGTCTCCTTCCTTTTCTTACATGATCTGCTCTCCAAATCACAGAAGTATGTTTTTCCCCTACTATGAAACAAATTAAAAGTAAGGATATAAGAAGAAGATAGAGCAGATTGCAGTCATCAGGCACAGGGTTTGGTCAGATGAGTGTACTGACCAGACACAATTTACAACCAGACACTTTTATACCCCATTCTCTTTGTTCCTCCTTTACTTCCTTCTGTTCCCCCTTCCTGTGGATATTTCCTCATTAGTTGAAACAGTCCAACCAACAATCTGAACCCTCAGATTCTCATCCTTACCATCTTCAGAGTCATGGTTTGCTTGCAGTTTTGTGGTAACAAGATCAGTTCACACACTTAAATTTCTGAGCCTGACAGATATTTTCTTTGTCTCTATTATGTTTTCCTGTCAGATCTAAGCCTCCAAATGTTTTGTTTATCGTTTCTCCCTTTTCCTTGATGTCCCTTTTGAGAAGGCTGTTGATCAGAGAAATCCTATTGAAACAAATATTTCCATATTGAACATACTATTGTCAATTAGTTTGACTGGCTAGGTTGGGGTGCTCCCCCTCCCTCATCATTTACCAGCCAGAACTGTGTCTCTGTATGTTCTTGTGCATGGTTTTCCTCATTTTTCATAACCCATTTTAGCACTGAGAGTATCCTGACCAGACACTCTTAAAAGAGAAGAGGCTTTCTCCTTCCTCTCACCCATCCATAGTTTCACATCTTTTGTGGCCCTGACTTTAGCCACATCTCTTCATCTCCCTTCTGGCACTTCCCTTGTGATACAAAGCCAAGTCTTCTAAATACTCCTGTATTCTTCTAATACTCCGGTATTCTGTATATTTGTTAATCTAAATTTCTACTATGACAAAACAGGCTGTTTTGGTTCAACCCCATTTAGAAACCAATCACCGAGCAGCTGCTCACTCAAGTAAGATGAGGAGAGAATAAGAATATAAGTGAGAAAATGCTGCATGACTGAGACATGGGACTTCAAAGGAGGGGTGCAAAAAGTCATTCAATAAAGAAGCCAAAGCTTGAGCAAAAAGAAGTCAGAGTTGAAGTCATTGAAGTAATTGAAGTTATTGCAGTCATTTATTGTTCTCACAGTTCACAGTATATAACAGCCTTATAAACTGTTCAGCCCCAAGGAGTTAAAGCTCTAAACCAGTCACGTCCCTAAGCCAGAATTTTTTCCTAGTTACAGAATCAACCTATTATTTGCATTACTTGCCAGCCTTACAAAACTATATTGTTTCAAAAAACTTGATAGCTGCAGTTGTGGTACTTTTGTAGCTCTTCCCCTCATATCTGTGGTTGCTTACTCTGCAGTCTGCAACCAGCCAAGGTCAGAATATCTCGATAACTGTGCTCTGTTCTTCATCCCACTCACTCTCCCATAAGAAAACTCATGAGTTGAGATAGAGACAGTTTAATAGCTAAAGCAAATTTGCTCATTTGCTCATTCCCATCATTAGACAGTTGTTCAGCCATCTCCAGGAAAGCGGGGCTCTGTCATACATAACAATTATTTAGGAAGATAAATACCATAACTCCAAACATTCCTTCATTTCTCCTTCTTTCCCCCAACTTCTGTTCCTGAGCATGACCCCATGTTTAATTTTCATGACTGTAAAATATCATCACTCTTTCATTCTTTTTAATAGCTGGATTTTATAGTTCAAAATGTATTTTAATTTTATTAATTTTTTAATTTTTGCATTAACAAAGGAATCAAAAATAGAGAATATTGCAGATTACATTATTTACATATATATGTAAATATAGAAATATACGTCATGTCACATACAGTGATCATGTGATCAATTTTTTCAATATTTCTTGTTTCTTTCTTATAATTTATAGTATATTGGAGGATAACAACTTATAAACAAACAACAAATTTTAATTCAATCTTCTTTTCAAAACACACGCAAGTCTCACACTGTAAGAGACTCATATTGAGTCAAGCTCTCTGCTCCTTGTATCATTACCTAAAACTTAGCTACATACCTAATAGCCTTCTCCAGGTGCTCCTTGAACTCTGACCATCCTGATGCCACAACCACTTCCCTGGGGAGGCTGTTCCAGTGACTGACCACACTGTCAGTTAAAAAAACTTTTCATAATGTCCAATCTGAATTTCCTTCCATTTCCTCCTGTGCTATCACTGGTTATCAGAGAGACATCAGCACCTTCCTCTCTCCCCCTTGAGGAAGATGCAGACTACTATGAGGTAGGTCACCCTCTGACTTCCCTTCTTCAGGCTGAACCAAATTACCTTGGCCGCTCTTCATAAGTCTTGTTCTTGTTTCACTATTTCAATTCCCTTCCTCTGGACACAGTCCAAAAAGCCTTATATTCTTCTTAAACTGAGGCATGCAAAACTGCACACAGTACTTAACTGCTCTGAAATTCAATGAGGGCAAATTCAGGGTCCTGCTTGGAAGGAATACCCCATGCCGCAGTACAGGTTGGGGAAAGCACCTGTGGAAATTCTGCTGGAAGGAAAATTTGCAGAGAAGGACCTAGGGTTCTAGGAGGGAAAGACAAGTTGCCTGTGAGTGTGCCTTTGTGGCCAAGAAGGCCAAGACAATCCTCGGGTAGATTAGTAAGGTCGTTGTCAGGCATTCGAAGGAGGTGATCCTGTGCCTCTACTCAGCCTTAATGAGGCCGTATCTGGAGTGCTGGGATCCTCAGTACCAGAGAGAGATGGAGCTCCTAGAATAGGTCCAGGGGATGGCAACAAAGATTATCAATAGAAACTCTCTTACATGGTAAGGATGAGGGAGCTGGCCCCATTCAGCCTTGAGAAAGATGTTTGAGAGGGGAAGTCATCAATGTCTATCAGTATCTGAAGGGAGGGTGCCAAGAAGGTGGACTCAGGCTGTTCTCGGTGCCAAACAATAGGACAGGAGACAATGGGCAGAAACTGACGTACAGCAACTTCAATCTGAATATGACGAAGAACTTCATCACTATGTGAATGACCTTGCACTGGAACATATTTCCCAGAGGGGCTGTGGAGTCTCCCACACTGGAGATATTCAAGAACTATCTAAATGCAATCTTTTGCCATGTGTTCGAGGATAACCCTGCCTGCGGTTGAGCCAGGTGAACCATTGTGATCCCTTTCAACCTGACACATTCCATGATTCTGTGAGGCGAGGCCACACCAGTGTAGTGTAGTGCAGGACCTTTGTTGACTGGCTGGAGATTCTATGTCTGATACACCCCAGGGCACAGCTGGCCCTTTTGGCTGCTGACGAGCAATATTGACACACCATCTGCAAACCCCCAGACATCTTTTCATGACGCTGCTCTCCACCTGATTTTTATATATTTGTATGTATTTCCAGAGAATTCAGTATTTGTTGCAGCTATGTGTAGCTTATCTGTGAAATGGAATTCCAAGGGAACTCAGATGATGAATCTAAAATCAAATGTGCAATTAGAATATGGTTGCTTCCAGTGCATTTGATCAGGGAGCTCATATCTCTCATATTGAAAGTAAAGAAAACATTTAATAAAATTCCTAATATCAAATTTGAAAGATTAAAATAAAATAGTTTTATCTTCCATTTTTTCTCTCCAAAGTTTTGTATAATTTCAAGTAGAAAAATAAACTCTGGATGTATCAGTTCAATTACTATACTCATTATTCAGTGCAACTATATTATTCAATTAAATTGAAATTAAAACTAAATTGAAATTACAATCTGAATGAACTGCAGGAAGTTATAAATAATATTGTATTTGTGCTACACTTCTGCTGCATTTCATTTAAAATTCACATGAAAATATAATTAAATCAGTATTAGTAATTTACTTTAGTTGTGTGTTAATCATATTTTAATGGAAACCCAAGAAGAAACAGGCAAATCACAATTAAGTCAGCATTTTATTTGTAGGTCTAAAGGCAAGTCCTTAGAGTTAGGGTTTTTTCAAAGACCATGCTTTCCAAGTGTCTTGCCTGTTATAATGAAAATGAAGAAGGTAAGTAATGTATACAAAGACAAGCTTCAGATGTTTGTTGATGGCTTGTAATACCCTCATGTCTCATTACTAGATGATTGCAAAGCAAACTGCTCCTCAGTGTAATATCAAAATATGATATAAATAACATCCAAATTGTTGTTGGGATGTTTCAGCTTTATGGAATATAACTTCTGTCATTATTCCCTGTTAGGAGGGCTTATTTCTTGATTGTTAGCATTATCAAGAAAATATTAATATACATATGTGTGTGTGTGTGAGTGTGTATATATATATGTGTATATATATATATCTTATATTTATATATATAGTAACATATCAAATCTCCAGGTTTATATTTGACACAAAGCAGTGCACACAAGGCCACATATTGACACTGTGGTTCTTATTTATAATCAGCCCAACATACAGGTCATTTTACAGTTATGAATCAAACTTTAAATACATATTTTGCTGGAAATTGTGTTAAAAATGTTATTTAAGCTAAATTTTAAAAAATACTTATGATTATGTTTAAAATAAATTTTATTAAGGAAAATGAAATTAAAATGTACGGTTAATGTTTAACAGTGAAGATAATAGAGTTTTTATGGTGTTATAAGATATTCCTATATGGTACAATCATCTTCAAAATGATGGAACAGCACATGCAATAATAAAAGTGGGACAGATGTGAAGGAGCAACTTACTTGTTCTACCCAATAGTGATTTAACATAACTAGAAAGATTCTCCAGTGATCTTCTTCATGTATGGAAGTGATGAACAAGGAATCTTCAAAAAGTATTTTTGATATAATTTCTCTCAATTAAAACTTCGTGTTTAACAGACTACATTCAATTTAAAATATTTTAGTTTTCTTAAAATTGCTGAGAAGATAAAAGAAGTTAGATGGACTTGAAACTGGCAAATTACTCCAGCATTTAATGCAACAAGATAAAGACTAATATACAAATTCTTTATGCTAGCAGAAAAAATAAAACTGCAGAACTGATGGACTTTTCTGAAGAAGTGTTGCTTACCACTTGCAAAAGTTTAATTTTCTTTTCCTTTTTCAAGCATTTTCTTAACCTTCAGAGACTTAAGAAGAAGCAGAAAGGTCTTCAGAAAGCTGGGACTATGGATTTATTTCCATGATCCCCCAGAGTCTCTTTTAAGAAAAACCCACTCTATCTTTTTTTATCTGATCATTTAAGTGATCTTTGATGACAATGCAGAGTATGAAAAAAAAAAATGTAATGCAGACATAAAAACCCAGCAGAGTATGCCAGACAGTATTTAGAAAATATCACAGAGATGCCACCACAGCATTTATTATCAAAGCAAAAGAAAACATGAATGCAAGAGAATAACTACTGAAAACACACGATGTATGTTTATAAAAACACCTTACAATACTAAATCAGAACAGCTTTTATAACACCTTCCATTATTAATGAGCATGCAGCTCACAAACATTTCCAATTGTTGTTTTTAAATACAATTTTTTTTTAAATGTCTAGCAAACACTTTTGAATTTAGATATCTGAAGGAGAACATGACTCTAGGGCGTTATATATGGGATGGATGTACAGTAATTTCACGAATATAAGCCGCA
>VRYO01002772.1:47778644-47792096 GCA_009812075.1 Sialia sialis | reverse complement strand
GTCTTTGACTAAAGCTTTACGCAACAAAGACAAGTGTTTTGGAATGTTATTTTCTGAAGTTCAATTCAAAACTCTTATTAGCTAATGTTGCTATGGGACATGAATTCGTGATTATTTTTAAGCCTGTCCCTGAGAACTGGAGCTTTTTTTTGCCTTCTTTTTTTCTTATTTATTATTCTATTTAAGCAATTACAAATTCAAGTAGCAAAGGTGCCACATCCTAGACATGATTTCTGTAGCCACTGATAAACCCATTCTTGCCTTTCATGTGACAAGATCAAGCTCAAAACTACGCTACATCTGATAAAGAAAAAAAGGTACGTGAACTAACCATAGCTATGTTAAGTTTTCCATGCCCAGAAATTATGAATTAAATCAGTTACAGTGTTAGAAATTTTTCTGCATTCTAGTAATGTATGATGGAAATAATATATTTACTTGCAAACAAAATATTCCAATAGTTGACAAAAATAAGATATTGAATCAAAAATTAGAGAAATCATGTTTTTAAGTTCAGTGATTTACAAGGGTGTAGGTCTTCATATATTGATATTATTGTTTGATACTTGTGTGATGGAAGGTTTGAGGTTTTGTTTTATCAGTCTTCTTTTTCTCTAATCCTAATACATTTAACAGTTTGAAAATCATCGCAATTAATTACCCCTGCAAAAGAATTTTGTCAAGAATGTTATAGAATATCTTATCTCTCTAAAATGTTGCTTAGTAACAAAGGCTGTTTATATGCAATATTTAAATGTTCTTTCCTTTCTGTAAATGGTGAAAAGTGTTAATATTTTTTCTTACCCTGGAGGAAATTTTATCTCAATAAATAATGATTTGATGCCATACATATACCAAGTACTGGTTAATCTGAATTCACTTTCAGTTTCTAATTAGACATCTGTTAAAGTCTGTAACAGGAAATCTAATAGAGTTGTGTTGTAATTTGTCAAAGAGATTAATGATTCACAGCGTTAAAGTGTCTGTAAATGGAGTACTTATGTGAGTCATTATATAAGTTGAGATTAAACTCTTTTGCTTTTATGGAAAATGTTTCCAACTTGTGTTATTACCAGCAATTATAACATAAAAGCATCCACCCCCCAAAAAAAATTAAATGATAAAACTATTTTTTTTTGCCATCATTCCTTAATTGGAGTACTTATGCTTAAAATAACTGCCAAAACTGATGAAAACCATATTTTTTCTCATTTTCTCTTTATCGTTTTGACATTCCAAGATTTTAATGAAAATATGCATAGAACTGTACATTTTCCAAATCTGTGGGAAAATTTATGAAATAACATTAATTATTTGGGTATTACAGAATGAATTGCCCAAAAACTTCTTATATATAGAGCTTATTTATTCTAAGAATTGCAAGTGCAGGATGCATATTATGTCCCATAGTCATTTGCAGTCCTTCAGAAGTCAGCAGAAACTCAGAATGTCAGTTAAGTATCACAGTTGAGCAAGCTTTTTTACTGCCAATTTAAAGTATTTTTCAGTGTTTGGGAAATTTGTGTCTTATTTTGCTTTTGGTTTTATATTTTAAGAAACATTCTGGAGGTAAAGGACAGAACATTTCCTCTGCCAAAGTAAACAAACAAGTAAAGAGGTAAATAAATTTTATATGTCAGAGAAATTACCACTGGCTTTGAGAGCCCAATGACTTAACAATAAATTATTGGGTGAAAAACATGTTGACAATCTGTTTCCTCACTTTGCAGAGGAAATCATTCATGTTCTATCACGAGAAATTCCCTTCACATATCTTAGAAGGCAGAGAGTATTCAAGATTTTCTCCTCCTGCCTTCAAAAGAAATGTCTTTTTCCTCCACTCTCTAGCTTGTATGTGGCAATACCTTGTCCTACTTGCCATGTAGATGGATAATGCAAAGTAATGCAACTCTGCCTAAAGTCTTCATGTACATTTTTAAAATGTAGTGACCTTTACAATTTGCAGAAATGTGTCTTTTTTAATTACAGCAACAGTCCCTGATTAGCAAAAACACAGAAGAATTACAATTATTTCCAATTGTGAAAGGATACAGTGAATCAGAGAGAACACAATGTACAAGGTCCAAATTCCATCTGGTTTGTTGAAACAAGCTCGGAGGTATTCAGCATGATATGAACAAGTTCCATTTCGTGTGGATTGTACTTCAGAAGGTGTAACGTTTAGAGCAGTTCATAAAAAATTATGGTCTTGCAAAGGTTCATATATGCTTTATAACATACCTGACATAAACTAGAAAACATGATATTTAGAGACAAGAGATAATTTTTTAATGGAGACAAAAAAATTACCAATCCAATGTATGAATTAAAAAAGCCAACAATTTGTACTTCATTAATGTCAGGGAACAACTTAAATCCCATATCTGCCTGCAAAATCAACAAGAAGTCTGAAGCAGAATAGGAAAATTACAATGCTACCACAAATAAATGTAATTATGTGCAATATATAGGTAATAATTTTATATATATAGTGCATTAAAAATTAATGCACATAATAGTAATATATTTGAACACTTAAATACACAGAATTTCATTTTGGAAACAAATATAAAAACAATATTGTCTTTGGCAGAATATTTCAACATTAATTTATTGCTAAAAATTAGTCCCAACTAAAGATCTTATTTTTAAATCTTTAAAGTCAGCATCCAATAATACTGTGAACACCTCTCATCTCTCACTAAGTTACATGATTAGCATGAAATGGATGTTGAGGCATTTTCTATATCATTACAAATTACTGGAGCTGTAGGCACTAAGATGTGATTCCCTCCCTTCACATCAAATGTCTGAGTTAAATCAGTTTTGTTTTTTTCCTACCTATCCAACTAAATAATGTAATTTAAAATATTTTAAGCATTAAAAACAAAAGAAGGTAAAACCAAAAAACCCACCAAAATCCATTGCTTACAAATCAAAGCTAAACCAAAGTGGATAGCTGAAATTGTTGTGAAGAAATGGAGGGCATTCCTGACTTTTGAACATCGTGAACAGAGTTCTGACATCCACAATTCTTTCTAATATAACTGAACTGCCATAGAAGTATTAATATACTGTGGGGTTTTTTGTACAATATTTGCTTCTCACATACTGTACTACAAGTACAGTAATTTCATGATTATAAGCCCCTTTTTCATTGAAGAATCCAGCCTACCCCAGCAGTGTGGCTAATCATCAGGTGCGGCTTATTTATGGACAAATCCCTTCTAAATGCCAACCCAGAAGTGAGAGGAGGGCGAGGGGCCTGGGGAAGGCGCCTGGGGCTGCGTTTAAAGGCTTTGCTTGTCTATGAAAACTGTTTGCAACTTGAGCACCTGACACCAAACCTCGCACTGGTGCGATTCTGTTACTAACTTGTTACTTTGTCGCACATGGATCCTTGCTTAAAAAAAAAAAAAAAAAAGTGCGGCTTATATTCAGGTGAGGCTTATATATGTGGACAAATTCCATGGTCTACCCGGCTACCTGGATGTGCGGCTTATCATTGTGAAATTACTGTAGTTAAGTACTCACAGACTTAAGCTTTTGTAACAGCTCAGAAGTACTTAAGTCACACCAATCTTAAAATAGAAGATTAAACTGCATGGATGGATTTCGGTTAATCATGGACAAATCATCCAGCTAAAGAGTTACACTTCAAACGGGAATGTAAAACCTAATTGGATGTACTAGACTACCCAAATCTGTTACTCCCTGGACAAATTCAGGATGCATTGCCCAGGCTTCTTCACAGTCCCCACTAGTCCCTCCTTGTTGGTGAGAATAAGGTCCTGCACAGCAGCTGGCACCTCTGTCACTTGGAGTAGGAAGTTGTCATCAATACACTCCAGGAACCCTCTGGATTGCTTATGACCCACTGTATTGTCCCTCCAACAGATGACCGGTGTGATTGAATTACTCCACAAGTACCACAAGGTCGTGAATGTGAGGCTGCACCTGTCTGTCTATAGAGGGACTCGTACATTTGGCTTTCCTTGACAGGCCACCTGTAGAAGATCCCTGCCAAAATGTCATCTGCGCCTGATCTCCCTGTATTTCTGACCCATAAGCTCCCTAACAGCTCCTCATCCACCTTCATGTTCTCCAGCTGCTGACTGACGTGGAGGGCAACACCTCCTCCTCAACTCCCTTGCCTGTCCTTCCTAGAGAACCTGTACCCTTCCATTTGAACATTTCAGTCATAGAAGACATCCCACCGCATCTCCATGATGACAGATTCTAGCCTCACAGTCATGTGCATGTCTACACTCCCTTTGTTCGTTCCCCATAGTTCTTTGTTGAAGCTGACCTCCATGAACCCTTGGCAGAGCAAGCTTCTCAAAGCAAGTCTCATCATCTAAGTAGCTGAACCCCTGACCGTGGCACCAATCTTGTAGTCATCTGTTGATTTTTCAAATTTGACTGGCTCTTTCAAATCACTTCTCTTTAGATTGGAGGCTTGTTAAAAAAAGTGTGTGTTCTGGAGTCCCTTACCCCTCTCTCATGTTTCTGTAATCCTTTTCTAATTTAATTTTTGGCTCCTTAGGCTTTTGTACATTTCCATGGCAGTGATTATTATCTTGAATACTCAAGAAGCTATGACTATCTGAGCAGCTATACTTTTGCTTTTGCTTTTAATTATCCTGAAAGATTTTAACTCACTTGTGCTTCCACGTATTAATAATTTATTTTCATATTAAAATTAGCCATGGTCACACAGTTGTGCTACATAAGATGACTCCATGCATCACAGGTGGATAAAACTACTTGGACAAGAGTAAAATGATGTAGCTCAATGTAAGTGCCAAAATATAGATCTCTAGTGTGATTTGACGATGAGTAATTTTAGATGCATGCCTGGCCTCCATCTATAGTAGACGTGTCTCATAAATCATGTGTCACATCTGACAGTGGCAGAGGGATGTCTAGGATGCTTTAGAGTGCTTTAGGTAGCCCTAGGCAGATTTTTAAGCAATTGATTTTTGTCCATGGTATCAGACACTTGCTGTAGTACTTGGCCAGTCCACTGTAAAAAAAGGTCATAGTGAATCTGTACTGAAAGATACTTGAGAAATGTAAATTTTGATTTATAGGAAGGTTTTTTAAAATATGTACTTAGTGTTGCAGCCATTTACTTTAGGGACTTGGATTGCATGCCTCCCTCAGAAAAGAGATTCCAGCACTGGAAAACTTAAGTCCTAAAACTTTTTTGTTCCATATGTTCCTCGAGAAATTTTAGCATACGATGGGCCATATCTGAAATTCTCTATTTTAAGCTCAGTGAACTTACCATGTGAGAGTATCTGTGGCAGTCCTGTGGCAATTTTGGACTCCTACTAGGCAGTAAGAAATCATTTGGTGTTGGGAAGCCCCCTGGAGGTATAATGGATCTGGAAGATTTAATGCCTTCTCCCAAAGTAATTCCTTAGCTCTGGAAGGATGTTTATTTGATTGGGTCTGAATGCAACATTTTCCACAGGTTTATAGTTTCATTGCTTGAAAGAGACAGTAATTTATATTGTAATACTTTGCAAAATTGTTTTTTGCAAAGACAGAAGTAACTGTGAAGAAATAACTGTGAAGAAGCAATGAAGTTTATGGCCATAAACTAAACCACAAGAAATTCTACCTCAACATAAAGAGCTTCTTTATGCTGAGAGTGGCTGAGCTGTAACAGGCTGCCAAGGGTGGGGGTCATAAAATCTCCCTCTCTGGAAATATTCAAAACCTACCTGGATGCATTCTGGTGTAACCTGGTCTAGGGTTGAACTAGATGGTCTCCAGAGGCTCCTTCCAGCTATTCTGTGATTCTTGAAATGATGTATTATGAACTCAATTTCATTTTGATCTCTGCCAGGGTGGCACTGTAAGCAAGGTGGGAGAGACTTCTGTCATAATCTTCAAGGCATCAGCATCTAGAATCTCCTGAGCAAGAAGGTATGTATGCACCCAGAATCATGCTGTGTCTCTTAACATATACACTTGAGTAAGTGAGTTTCACACATATTTTTCCCAAATAGACCCCAAACTTTTGCAGGGTTAAAGTTTAATGTTTATTTCAGCCAGGTTGTTTAACAGGCTGAACTCCAAGCTGGTTGCATCGGTTGCCATGTTGTATCAGTTTTGCTGTTAACAGGAACAGTTGGTGTGCTGAGGCTAACTTGCTATTCTAGCCAAATTTATTTCCAGCAAGGCAGGATTATTCGGCTCCTATACATCAAGTCCTAGCCTGCTAGTATCATGATTAACACTTCCAGAGAGGGAGCTAAGTGCATAACATTGTTAGCAGTCATTTAGTTCAAGGCAAGCAACAACAGAGTATGACAAAAAATACCTGAGTCCTCATGGTCAGAGAATGACAAGAACCATATCTAGATGTTCATAAATCCCCTTTTTACACATTTTCCTCAGATAATTGAAGCAGAATAGCTAACTAAGCCCTTTCCAAATTCTGCTAACAGAAATGAATCCCTTCCATACACACACAGAGTAAAACAAGTATACTCAATCTCTTCTCCGCATACATATGAATTAGATAGTTGGCTTAGTTTCTGCAGTTGCATTAACCTTTGTGAGTGTATTTTCCTTCACCAATTAATTCAAGAATGTAGTGGTTTGGTCCTCACTGGCAGCTAAGCAGTACATAGCCATTCACTAACTTCCCCTGCTACCAACAGCATGGGGAGAAATAACGGGAAGAGCAAAAGACACCAAAAGTTGTGTACCAGATAAAAATAGTTAAATAAATAAAGGAAAATGGAAGAGGAAAGAAAGGAGAAATGCAAACAAAAGAAGTGGTGCAAACACAATAAATTCTCTCTTCTCACAGAAAACCAATGCCCAGTCAATCCCTAAGCAATGGCTACCTAACTAATACTCTCCTCCCTCTGTATTTTTGCAGCTGAAGATGTCTCTGTATGCAGTAGTCCTTAGGTAATTTGGGTCAGTTACTCTGTTTATGTCCCCTCACCTCTTCTTTTATACTTCCATCTGTCTTGCCAGGAAGGTAGCATGGGGAGCAGAGAAGAGCCTGCTGTACTGTAAGTGCTGCTCAGCAACAGCTAAACCACAGTTTAGCTATCAACATCATTCTGATCACAGCCAAAGCCTTGCACCTTAAAGATTGCTCTAAGGAAAATTAACTCCAACCCAGCCAGATCCAGCACAAAGAAGGAATGGTAGAAGTGGCTATATCTGTACAATTCATGTTCCATCATGTACCAAGGTCCTGGTTCTCATGGGTGACTTGAAGAAATATTGAGAGGGGGAGGATTAAATCAAAGTGCAATAATGCTTGATAGGTTGGAGTAAAAAAGAGAAATTCAAACTCTTCTCAGAGGTATTCAGTGACACAACAAGGGGTAATAGTCAAGAATTTGTCTATATGACATTCAGATTAAATGAAAAAGAAAAAAAAATCAAACCTGGGAACAGATTAATCTGAGATTGGGTGGAATTTCTATCCTCTGAGATGGTCAAACCTTCCTGTACATGGTAGATGTCCAGCAACATGAATAATCTGCTCTAGAAAAACGTTTTTCTGACCAGAGCAGTTTGACTAAATGATCTCCAGGTATCCATTTCAATCTCAATAATGTTATTACTTTAATTAGTTGAACAGAGAGTCAATATGTACAGTGTAAGGTTCTTTTAACCCTAAGAACCAATTTGCCTTGAAATAAATTACAATTTTCTTGTATCTGTTGTCTTCCTACCCCTTCTTGAGATTTCCACCTTTTCAGGCAGGAGCCCTTCAGTACTCATACCACTACCCTTAGAAGACCTGCACTTGTCCTCAAGCAAAGGAAAAGTGTGCAAAGGGCTCCATAAATTTCTATAGAGAAAAGGAATTATACTACCTAAAATATAACTATAAATATTTACTAATACAAAACACACAAAAAAACCCCCACAGGCTGGTGTTCTGAAAGATTTCCCTCTCCAAAAGACTATGAATTATAAAAAACACTGAAATAAAGTGGGATTTATGCATAGATTCTTGCAGGTTAATTTAAGCAAGTTTAGGATATCTGCCAATGTAAGGGTGCACAGGTTGAGTCAGATGTCCAAATTCCTAGAAGCTAGCACAGCTCAGATAAATATGTGAATGTTTTCTGACATGCATCAGAAAAACACATTTAATTGTGAGCCTTCATATGTGCCTTTTAGGGATTTTTCAAAGTTAAATAAATGATTTTTTGCCACTGGGTTCTGACTGTGATCCAAGCACACTTCTTTTTTCAGAGTCCTAGTCGTGTCTCTGGGCCTTTCAATCATAATCACATTTTTATAGATGTTAACAGCAGGTCAACAAACTAACCAGCTAGCTGAATAACAAGTAGGATTCTCTGCAGCCTGCAGGAATAAAATTTTTACAGGATGCATACAGACATATTCACAGATACAGTTTGTGAGGAGCATTCATGGGGTTTTGTATGAAAGAAGGGAAGTGTCCTGTGATGCCTTATATGCTGGAATATGGGGTGAGTAGTTTGTTCATAGGGAGCAAACTATTTTCATACTGCTTTCTGACTTTCTCCTAAAGGAAGCTTTCTGGTTTACTGACAATAAATGCACAGGGAGCAACTAGCATAAGCCTAGTGCAAATGGGCTAGGGTCCAGAGCTGTAGGGTGAAAAACAGACCAGATATAAACAATATAAACATGCCTAAATTCATGGCACATCAGCAAGGCATGCCAGGGAGGGTATGGCATGGCAGTGGAGGCATGGCACAGCAATCCGTAGGGCAGTTTTCCCAGGTAGGGTGAACAGGAAAAGCTCCTTTCCAACCATCCAAAAGAACCCAATGAAGGCAGATAAAAAGACACCGTATCTGGTGCAGAAGAGCATGAAAAGATCCTCTCAGTCCCAGCTTCATTAGTGCAGTAGTTTAAGCCTCCTCAGTCACGGTGCTAACATGTACTGTGGAGCTCATTCCCCTGCAGCTGCTGCAGTCACTGCCCAGCCATGCCAGAGACCTCCAGCCACACTCATCTGCTGATGGCAGACAGAGCTCTCCAGGTCACAGTTCGCCAGAAGTGCCTGATGTGTCTTGGTGAGGTTGGGGCAGAAAAACCAGTTATTTTGCAGAAGTTGTACTGTTGAGGAGCTGTGTCACCAGGTGAGAGAGTTCCTTTTCTGGTAAAGCAATTTTACTTTTACATGGTTTGAAGGATTCTCAAACTAAGTGCAGCTGCGCCCGTAATTTTGCTGGCCCCCATCAAACATCTCCTGATCATGAGAAGAAATATTCATGTGAAGGAGAAGGGAAGTTATGGAGGCACCCATATGCCCCACCATTGTTGAATGGTTCACTCAGCAGCAGCTAAGTATGTGAGTGTAACCAAGGGGTATGCCCAGGACACACAAAACTGTCTGAAGGGTGTTGAGAAGAGTATGGCTATCATCAGGTTAAACATTTACCAGGAAATTACAGACACCTCAGAAGAGGTCAATCTTAAAAGAAACATGAGGGAAGAGGGGCATTTGTGATGTAGGGAGAGACAGTGAAGAGGAAGCAGCAGCTACCATAGGGAGTCTGTCCCTGCCAAAAGCATCTCTGGGGCACCCTAAAACTTGTCTGAACCATACAGGACAACCTGCCATGGGGCACTGGGAGCAGCCAGCATCCAGCAGTAGGCTGGCAGAGTGGGAACAGCACATGGGACCCCCTTCTCAGGGTACAGGACACCTCTCAAGTCACCTCACCAGCAGGTGCGCCAGCAGTGGCAGTGACATGCAAAATTGGAGAAGACAACTCCTGCATCCAGGGAATGTATGTGTCTATGTGTAGGTGTAAATACTTGGATTAGACCTAAAAGGCTTTTTATATATTCACAGGTGCTTATTAGCATTTTCTAGCTGAGCTGGTACATTAAGGGTATTGATTCTGAACATATAGCTAATGGACAGATAGTTAGTTACATGTCACTAATAAATTAATAAACTGCTTCAATTAATAGAATTCATCAAAACACCTCAAATTAATTTTTATCAGGCATCCTTGCAGCTTTTGGAACTTGGTGAGGTTCTAGAAATTATGAATTCTCAGAAATAGTCTCACCCAGTTCAACACAGCTTTGAAAAGGTCTGCTTCGGTTTTAAGCTTCATAGTTTTCCACCTTTCATGTCAGGATATGGAAAATGAGTAGAAGGTACACACCTGCTTCTTTTCCCTGACCTCTCCAGGGAAGATCACTGTCTGTGATATGCTCTTCTTAGACATATTTTGTATGGAGCAGTATGTGCATAAGCAAATTATATGCATCTCAAATACAATTGCAAGCTTCTAAGGGGCTCTTGACCTTGAGCCTGTGACTTCTAGAATACTTGGGAAAGCTTAAAAAAAAATAAAAATCCAAATCTAGAACATAATTTGGTTTAAAGGACTGGAATGTCTGGAGTGAAGGATGTAACCTATCTGACTGATAATAGAAAAATCATTGTTTGCCGAAAAAGAAAATACTCAAAAAGACAATAAAGGTGAAGATGACATTCAGAAGAACAAGATTTGAGGCAACAGTTTGTGAGTCCTGAAATTCTGGGGGTATTTAAAAATACCCAGTATGCAACTTTTTATTGTGGCTGCCTATATTCAAGTACACAGAGTTCTTTTTCAGCATGATTGGATGAAAAACAGTACAATGAGTGATTTACAGCATGATATGATCTTTGTGTAATGCAAGTTGGCACTTAAATTATTTTGATATCCAATGAAATTGCATGCACTATCCTTGTAATTGCAATATCCATGCAATTTTCTCACTGTTTTCACCTGGCATGTAACACTTTCAACTACAGGGGCAAAAATAGCAAGGTCTCACTTCAAGAGTCAAAAATATCCCTATGTTAAGGTCTCAGATGTATCTCAGAATTAATTATTTTTTCTTTTTCTCATCCAGGAATGAACATGCTTTACCACCATTGGTTTTAGATGGAATTAACATAAAATATTTTTAAAAACAGTGGGAAAAAACCTCATGTATATTGCCCTATGACTGTTGGATGTTTGCCAAACCATGTAACTTTAAGGGGTAGCTTGCCTCATTCATTTTTTTAATTGTCCTTTGGAGCTGCCAGTCACTTTATTTTGATTTAAATGGAACTTTGACTAATAAGGTGTTGCCACACTTGCCTCTTATACATGGCCAAGGTGAGATGGAATCTAGGATAAGAATTTTTATGATACAAATTTATCTACAGAAGAGTAGAAACTAGACAAATTGAAAAATCAATTAGTTTTTACTTTCATGCTTTAATTGAAACTTAAGTAGTTTTATTTACTGTTTTCATTAAAATATTTACGTATTTTACATGGACCTTTTAAAAGTTGTCATTAGGATTTGTTTTCAAGTGTACAACATTTTTCCTCTTTCTAGAAGTTAACATGACCTAAATTCTTCTTAGCCACTTAACATGATTTTATAGCTCTAAATCCTGAGACTTCGCAATTTGTGTCACTGAAGCAGTAAGGTAATAATGAAATTAGTTACATTGTACTTTTATGTCATTACCTTCGAAGGATGAAGTCAGACAACTGGGGGGAATAAATCTAAACCAAACAGACTCTTAACTTCTTGCTACTTTTCTAAGAATTTAATTCATGAAAGTTTCAATGGCACTGAAAAATATCTACTATTTTCCTTTATGGTGTCTATGAGGAAAATGACCATCAGAGGATTAGGGATGACCTTTAATAGCACTAAAAATGTATCACTTTGTTTATTTCCACCACACTTAGCTTATGCCACATGTAAAATGATAATGGCTCTCCTCACACCGTTGACTAATTTGACGTCTTTGTCTGCTTCATATTTTCATATGATCCAGAATGGGAAGACATGTATCTAGTGCAGTCATTTAGTTACTCTGACTCAGTCTGGGGTTTATTTTGTTTATCTGGTTTTTTTAAAATTTTTTACTTTTGAAATCCATCTATGAAGTGGTTTCAAATGCTAAAGCCCAGAACAACCAAGCACATGCAGTACATAGATAAATACAAAATAATCCATCTTAATAGTGAGTCAGAGAATCATATGTTCCATACATTTAGACTTCATCATAAGCAAAACTCTGTATGCAGTTGGTAGGGATATATTCACAGTCATTCATTTGCACAGCATTGCTTGAACTGCTGAACAATCCCTCAAGGATCAATCCCAGTGCTGATGGGGCTCAATGGCTTTGTTAAAGACTGGGATGGGGGACACAAGCGATCTTCAGCCAATTTTGAGTTATACTGATCTGCAAAAAGCACACAATAAACTGGAGGGATGGGACTGCCATTTGGAATGATCTGGTACAGGTTGTAGAAATGGTCTGAGGAGTGTTATAATATTCTACAATGACAGAGGCAAATACCTAAACCAAGGTCAAAATAACCCACATAATTTCCTCCTAGCAACAGAACTGCTTGGAATTAGTGGCAAGAAACAAGTTTTGCAGAAAAGCCCTTAGTCTGTGCTGACATAAAGTTGAATGTGAGACCACAATGTGCCCCCATAACAAAGAAAGACAGCAACATTCTTGGTTATAAGAGAAGAGGGCAGCTGGTCAAGGGAGGTGATGATTCCCAGCATCTAGAATGAATTCATCTAAGGTGCAGTGTCCAGTTTTGGTCTTCTTAATTTGGGAAGATATGGACATATCAGAGCGAATCTAGTGAAGAGCAATCTCAATACCTGTGTCACCTTAGAGCAGGAGGTTGACCTAGGGAACTAAAGAGGTCCTTTCCAGCTGAGACTGTGCTATGATTCTGTGATCAGCATTCCTATAAGCTCTGCTTACCTGAATGCGCTACTCACATGCAGCTTCCACAATGCTTTCACAAAGGATGTATAGCTTACCTGTATATTATGGATTATGATTACCTCATAACTATAAATAGAGATAGGGGTAGCATAATAATCATAGTTTGGTTTCATATTCAGACTGAAATTTAAGATCTTCTTTTCACTCTCAAGTTTATGACCACACACTTGACTAATTAGTATCTTCTCCCCACAGGGAAAATGTAGGTGAATTGTTTAGTTCTTTAAAATACTCAACAAGATTTTTCTTCTCTGTTTTTTTTTTTTTTTTTTTTTTAATGTAGCATTTCAAAATCAATCTCCTGACAGTCTTCCAAAGGAATTTAATCTCCATTTCAAAAATCAGTTAATAGTTTGACTGACATTGAAGTAAGTATTTTAAAGTTCAATGTGAAAAAATCTACTAAAGGAAAAAAGGCAGGGTGGTCTTGAATTTGCAATATATTTCATAAACATCTTTTTTCAAGTGCAAATGATAACTCATTTGGGATGTGTACGAATAAAATTTAAGCATTTTTTCCTTAATGAATAAATTAATTCTATGTATTTTAGATCTGTTTCTCAATTCCTCTGAGTTTTATTTAGATATAGTCACAAGATTTAAAAGGCAAAATGGTTTGAGACAGGACAGTTGACATTTTA
>VRYO01002772.1:47758078-47774122 GCA_009812075.1 Sialia sialis | reverse complement strand
TTGACTCCTGTATGCAATGGACTAATATCTATAAAGGTGTAAGGTCTTGTGACCAACTCCTCTTTTCCTTCCATCTTGGAGCCATCCAGGCAGAGGCCACATCTGTGGCATTGATTCTGTCAGGGTGTGGCCTTGAAGGCCTTTCAATAAATTCCCATTTTATTTCCCCTTCACTCTGTGTGGCTTCTGTTCTAGCTCTTCTAGGCATCAATTTGATCATTTAAAGTTCTGCTAGCTTTGCTCTCTTCTACTTTGTGAATCAAAATACTACATGCTGTTACGTCAGTGTAATAGTATAAAGTGGTTGATGTATGGTAGGAGGAGTGGTGATGTAAATTATTTCTCATATTTTAATAATTTTTACATATTTGGTTTTTTGTGGGGTATTTTTGTGTTTCTTTTGGTGTTTTTGTTTTGCTGTTGTTTTTTGTTTGTTTGTTCAGTTTCCAACGGTTTACACTATGAGAAGAGAATAAGTTTCTTAATCTTTCTTGTGGTCCACTGAAGTGGGGATGTGGCCAAGCCAAGGCTACTCTGGGATAGGGGTTCAGGTTCAGACTCAAAGACTGAAAACAGGATCAGACAGAGCAGCGGGGCCATGGGGATGGGATGGAGCCATGCTGGGATGTCAGCAACTGCATGAGACCCCAATCCAGTCAGTTGCTTCCATGGTTGGGCAAGGCAGAGCTGAGGTGGAGCTGGACATCAGTGCTGCTGCAGAACTGCTGGAAGGGACAGCCCTGGATGGCCTGAAAATGCATCCTGAGCTCACAGGCATTTTCAGTTGTAGAAAGCCAATAAAAAGCAAGAATTAAAATTCAGTTATTGATTTATATATAACATATCCTTTCTTTGCTGCTTTGGTGTCTTAGCATGGGATTTGAGTCTCTTAGCCAAGCCATCTCCTCTGTAATTGATATTGATCTCACCACTGGCCTAGTCCCTGAACTTTTAACTCTTCTGTTTTTATTTTCTAACAGAACAAATGGGTACACCCATGTCAGCTTCTCTTGGGTAAAGCTTTTCTGCTGCTTTGTTTCTCCCTAGGCATGCAATCAGTTTGTTTCTTAACTTGTTTGATTTGATCTATTTCTGTTTATCGATTCTTCACAAGTGCATGCTTTTATGCTCTTCAGGATTACTCCAGAAGGACATTCATGCTGAGGCAGGAGAATGAGGTGCTTCCTCTTTGTCCTTGTTACCAATTTTCTATTTGTATTACCACTTTATTTCCATGACATTCCCTGAAAGGCTGTTACAGTTAATTGTTTTATTATAACATTGATAGACTTCAGTAATCATATATCATGATTTGAGCACAGAAATCACTAGATTAATAGCTTTCATTTCCACTATACAGCATCCACAACTGTGAGTTAATAGCATAGATGATAGCTTCGAAATTCATTTTCTAGTAATCTATTTTAAGTGTTATGTCAATGCTTTCCTGTGTCAAAAGGCACGAAAAAACATTTTTATAAATAAATGAGCAACAAAAAGAGCACTAAGCAGAATCTCCATCCTTCTCTGTGCCTTCCAGGCTAGGGATATTTCTGATCAGTTGCACACACTCACTTGCACACACGTGTATATATACTTAAAGTAAATATAATTTTGACTGGATTTTGGTGGTATCAAATATTTACAGAACTAATTAATGCTGTTGAAGGGTGTTAATCCTCAAAGTGTAAGACCAATATAATGAATTGGGCATTGCCATTATTGACATGAGGAAAAATGTTACTTTTAACTGGGCATAGGGAGACTGATGAATTTAAAATAGGAGCTACATTATTTTAGTCATGTCAGATATCAAAGCTTATAACTGTATAAATTAATGTGGATGGAAATTATTCTGCTTTACATCACCCTTTGCATGAGACTTTCCCTTCCATCTCTCTAGATTATATGAAGTGCTTAAAATGATGCCAAAAATTTAATTACTTAGATTAATTCCTGGTTTAAGTACCCCATGTTATGCACCATAAATATCTTGCTAAGTGTTGCATTATTTTAAACGTGCTGCCATTTGCTTCCAGCACAGCACTTCCTTTTGTGATTTCTGTAGTCAAAAATTTCTGCAATTTTCTACATCCACTTCCATAAAAGCAAGTTCCATAAAAGAAAATTAATTCCCTATCATAGAACCAAGGAAGTTACACATTTTATGGTTGTAGAGTTATCCACTGGGTTATCCATTCATTTAAAAAAGATGTACAGAGATTAGTCATCTAGACAGTGATGATAAGCCTTGCAGGGTAGTAGCAGGCTAAGACAATGAAATAGAAGAGTACGATGGGTTGATTTTGACTGGATATCACGTGCCCATTGAGGCACTGTATCTCTTCCACTTGTCAATATGAGAGGGGGAGGAAACCAAATTAAAAAGCCTATGGGTCAAATTGGATTCCGCTTGCATAAATTAATATAATTCACTGCAATTAGTAGCAAAGAAGGATATTCAGAAATAAAAGCCAAGAAAGTACAAACAAACCTCAACACATTAAAATGTTAGAAATACATGTTACAGATTTATTTTTCAATGAATAATTTTTTGCTATAACTCTGTTACCATTGAGCCCACAAACACACTGACCTCTGTGCCCTCCTGCATGCCTTCCCTCTTTACCTCAATCCCTTCCTTCCTTCCTTCCTTCCTTCCTTCCTTCCTTCCTTCCTTCCTTCCTTCCTTCCTTTCCTTCCTAGTATATATCTATATACAGATATATATCTTCTTATGAAGATGAATCTATGTTATTTTATTCAAAATGCACATATAGTGCATAAGAAAGTCAAGGGTAGTTTCTCTACCTTAAGTTAATTCAGAATTTCAGAAGATTGTCTAACTGTAGGGAGTGGTAATTTATATTTAATGTTTTAATTTGCATAATAATTTGGAACAGAATCAGATTGATAATTATTGCTAACTTGTGCAAAATGTAGTTTCAATTTACTGAACAATTTTAGTAAATCCCAGCTGGTGTTTATCTTGTCTATAGTCAATTAAATACTTGAGTCAGCAAGCTTACTGACCAAAAGTTGAGTTAACCTAAGTTCTCCATGTAGTTATAGAAGGAGAGAAAGAAAAAGAGAGTGAACGAATCTTCATTATTCCCAAGGCAAATATCTTTCCCCATTGAAATGTAACCTAGACTAAGATCCTAAGCATAACCAAATGAAATTACCTAATGACAGATGAGTTACACTAAAGAGAAGGCAATTTAGTAGATAGGTTTTCTGTGATGCCCCCAGTTTGTTCCAAATGTAGACTTATGATCTTTTTAATGCTGTGCATATTCAAAGAAATATCTGGGAAAAAATACTTCATGCAACAATGTACTGTTCATGATGGAAATAGAGGTTATAATGCAAAATTATATCTTCACATATAAAATATTGTGTTTAAGCTGGCTATAAAGAATAATTGCTTGCCCAAGATCATTGCTTAATGAAGGAGCAACTGCCTAATGGGAAAGCCTCAATACCTAATTAAATCCAAATTATATTGAAGATGAGCCATTCAATGAAAAATCATCTACTAAATGGTTAGCAAAATACCTGAAACTTCTGCCATTCATAATTTTTTGTCAAGTAATTCTGCTTCAGAGTTTGATAAAGGTCAATAAGTAGGAGCAAAACATGGATTTGCTTCCTGAAAAAAAATTGTTCTTAGCAATTTTTCTCAAGATTTTTCTAAGAAATGTAACTGTCCTCAACTGTAATGCCAATACTGAAATACTGAATTACTGTGTACAGTTAGCATACATTAAAATAAAGTTACTGTGTCACTTAGCATATTAAGTATATCAGTAATTTTTATTTTAATATAATTAAAATCAAATCTCTGTCATGGTAACTGTCCTTCAGGTAATTGTGGAACAATTATTATACCATTCCTTAGGTTCATCTATGCAAGACTGAAGGATATCAGCTCTCTCAATCTCAGTTTTTCTTGAGGTCCTCTAGGATGAAGATCATCCTGGTGTCCTTCTCCAGTTTCTCCACATTCTTTTGGATCAGGGCAACCCCAAACTGGATGCAGAGTTCAAGGTGCAACCTCACCAGTGCTGAGTAAAGAGGAATTACAATTTTCTTCATTTGCCTGATCATATTTCCTCTACTGTATAACAGAGGGCCAAGATTTCTTTTATTTAAGATAAAAGCACAGTTATGGTCTCATATTTCCCCTTTTTCTTTCCATGAAAGCTGCTTTTCAGCCAGTTCCTTCCTAGAGCCCGCTGGTGGTATGCGCCTTTGCAGTTCTGATCCTTGAACTCTAAAGTTTCTGTTGGCCCAATGCTAAAACCTCTCTGCTCCAGACTCAAGGTCTTAATTTAAATTCCTAATGTTAGGGTGGTTTCAAGGACAAGTTCCTGTATAGAGAGTTCACAAATTCCTGATCTGAAATAAAATTATTGAAAATTCTAGCAAAATAATGTCCCTAGCCCTACAGCCAGTGCTGCTCTTTGAATAGTCAGGAGGAAGGGCATTTTTGTGGACAGCAAAGCACAGTGAAGAGGACCTACAAGATATACTGAGTAGAATTGAAAGAAAATGTGTCCTGCAAATTCATATTGGTCAGAAGTCTGAAATAAATAGAATTTAAGGCTCTGAATGATGCATGTCTGCAGATAAGGCCACCGATTTTAAGATTCAGTCTACATTTATGTTTGTTATTATCACTGTCTTTTGTCTCTGCCTCCTTCATTGACCCTTTTGATTTTTGTCCAATTGCAAGTTATGGAAAGAGTTGTTACTGTGTCTTGTATCCATGGCAACCAAAAAAATTACAATAAGTGCTGTTTATTTTCCTCAGGCATACCTGTAAAATGAGAATTCTCACCTTGTAGTTCCCTGCTCATCTATCCCTTTAAAGCCATGCATCTATATTTTTTGAGAGTACTTGTATAGCAGGTAGGTGTTAATGTTTCTCAAAGATGCCACATAGTAGTGTGTCCTTGGAATTTTCTCATTAAGCTCCTGGTAGTTATACTGGGTTAATCAGCTTTCTTCAGAGCACCAGGATGCTGCTGAGTTTGTCACAAAAACAAAGCTGATGATACACCAATATTTTAACTATTGCTGAGGAGTCCTTACACAGCATCAAGGATCTTCTGCTTCTCACTCTGCTCTGCAGTGAGTAGGTCAGGGTTGCACAAGATGCTAGGGGAGAAAAAGCCTGGACAGCTGATCCCTGCTGACCGGGGGATGTGCCACACCATATGCCACATCATGCTTAGCTATAAAAGCTCAGGAGGAAGTGATTATCTTCATGGTTATGGCATTTGTACCTTTCACACATGCTGAAGTCCTGCCTTCCAAGTGGTGGCTGGACACCTGCTGGCTGATAAGAAGTAGTGAATTATTTATTTCTTTGATTTGTTTGTGTGTGGAACTTTGCCTCACTTATTAAACTCTCTTTATATCTACTTGTGAGTTTTCAGCTCATGCTCCTCTAGGGGTGTCTTTAATCTAGCTAGGAAAGTAGGTGAGCAACTGCTTGGGGACAGCCTCTGGCCAAGTATTTCAGGACAGCTTCTTTAATATGTGCTATTTATAAATGCACTTATTTAAGTATATTATAATAATGTATAAGCTCCCCAATACTTAGATGAAATAGTATTTCTATAAAATTTTGTTTGATGTAGAATTCAGTGGAAGCATTGCTGAAGAAGCTTTCTAATAATTCTTGATAACACATTTAAGTATATCCAATATAAAATATAATTGCTTTAGAGTATGTATTTTAGGGCTAAAATTAAGGAGTTTATAAGTGATTTTATGTTGTTTTAAGAGGTATTTAGATTCAGTCTCTGAGACTTTTTTGTACTGGAAGTTGGCTATTTTCATCCAGTTTACTCATTACAGTCCCTTAACTGATATGCATGCTTTCCATTTATAATTTATTTTCCATATGATTTAATATATTTTATTTTTATGTCTCTCTTCCATCAATTCTATTTCCTATAAATATTTTTAAATATAAATGTTTCCCACCATTAAACTTTCTCTGCTTGTGTCATTACCTCTGTATTTAAATCATAACTACTACTAGTTAAAGAAATAATAGAGTCCAAAATAAACATTGAATCATCAGTGAGGCATAGGATCAAAAGTAAAATATGGAACCGCTTAAGGTAACGGGAAAAAAAATTAGTTGCAATGATGTTATTAAATTTTGTTTCCATATTAACATGATATCAATAGTAAGGGATTATATAACACAGAACAAATGTAGTGTCTACATATTGGATTACGGGATGGATTATGAGACACTATGGGGTGGAACAAATGTCTTTTTTTAAGCAGGAATCATGATTTCTTGCAGAGGGCAATTATGTGTCCATTGTTTCTCAGATGCACAGAGCAGTTAGGGTTGAAATGTTAATATCCTAATGTCCTTAATGCTGAACCCAGAACTATTGTCTCAGAGAAGCAATAAATACTTGGCAAAGTTTTTAAAAGGACATGAACAGTATCTTCCTGTTGTTCCAACTGATAAGGTTTTATTTACATAATTATTAATTTCATTTGGAAATTACATATTTGAGTTCGTGTGGATGGAATTATTCCTCTTTTGCTTAGCACAAACAGGGAAAAATTGCCATTTTTCTTCACTGAAATCCAGAGCTATTAGTTCCTAGTTCAAATAAAGCTGAAATTCTCATGATCTGAGACCAATATTTGGTCAACCCTCTGCTTGCCCAGAAGAAATTAAATCATAACTTAATGAGATTCAATAATATTTTACTCATTCACTGCTCCCAAAAGTACTTCCAAAGAACTGATTTTTTTTCTGTCACCCCAATTCTACGCATCGCCTCCCCTTATGCTGCTCTGCTGATGCATTACCATGCCATTGCAGTTTGGAAGAAAGAGACACATAGAGCTTAGCTTCAGTTGGCTGTGTTGATTTACAGGACCTGGCATGCTTTGACAAGTCTATCCCTGATCCCATTTTTTTTTCTGGTTCTCATCTATGAGAAGTCATCTTCTAAATACTTGTAAATGTGAGTGTACATGTGTGTGGACATGCAGAGGCAAACACACATGCACACATATCACAGAGTCACAGAATGGATCAGGTTGGAAGGCATCACAGGGGATCATCTGGTCCACCCTACTTGCTCCAGCAGGGTCATCCTGGAGCACATTGCTCAGGATTGTGTCCAGTTGGCTCATGAATTTCTCCAGTGAAGGGAGACTCTGCATCTCTGGACAAACTGTTCCAGTCCTCAGTAATTTGGAAGTTATTGCTTTTATGTTGCTTAAAAGTAATGTAATAGCAAAATTCCCCTACTCAATATTTCTATGCATTTTTTGTTTATTTGAAGTTATAATAAGAAAAAAGAATGAGTAAAAAGAACACAGACATTCATGACTAAAAAGAGCACAGCCACTCAGCTGTACAAAGAGAACTCCTGTAGACCTCATTACACTGCCTGCACCGAACAAATCAAACACATACATGAATCCTAGTCGCTTTTTATTATACTCGTAAAGCAGAGTTTGGGCTCACAAAAACTATAGCAGGCAACTTTATAAAAACATAACAGCTTGATTTTAGTGGTTCCTTCATAGCTATCAAACAAAGCAGGTTTTTCTCAAAAAAAACCCTAGCAGATACTTATGAAACAACTGCCTTATTTGGCATTGTGAAATGAGTATTTTCACTGTGTACTGGTTCATAAAAAAGAGAGACAGTCCTGTCCTATCTACTGTTCAAAATCAAATGCAAAAAACCCCCTATTAACATGTTAGATGTATTCTAAGTATTAAGGATTATAGCTATGTAAATAATTGAGAAGTCATCTTTAGATGGATTCATTCAGTTAGACATTTTTGTACATTTTATTGTTAATTTTCTGGATACTCCTATCTAAACACCCTATTCTCACAAATATTTAAGGATTTAATATTTTCATTAAAAGCATTCATTTTTTCATGTGGAAATGGATAAGATATCTTATTTTCTCATTTGATACCCATAATCCATCTGCCTATTTTCCTATTAAGGAACATCAGTTAGACAATCACAAAAAACAGACTATGTTTCACCTGGATGAGCTCTCCTGCACTGAAATTAAAAATGGCAATACGGAATAAAAATACAAGTTTAAGAACAGATTGCCTTTTATTTCAGTTTTTCATGGGAACCATGTATAAGTCTTTACTGGTTCACGAATAATCTGTTGTCATAAAAATAGCTTGTTTATCAAATAGTTTATTGGGAAAGTTCCTTGCTTTATTGTGCCTTCATACACGAAAAGAATGCAAAGAATGACTGACAGAATTCATTCTACTTTTACCATATAAAATCTTACACATTTCAGATGTATCACATTAAAAATCAAAATAAAACAAACCCACTCACAAACTCCCAACATGCTCAAGTTAGTTTTAATTATTATTTCATCTATAATAAATTCTGATGAATTTATTTATAATCAGATCTGTTAGAATTAAAGCTGGGTCATCAGCTTCTGTCATCATTTACAAAAGTATTCCTTCTCTAGAATATAATTCTTCCCCATCACCATTAGGAAACAAAACTAGAACTAGATTATGCAAATGTTAGAGATACTTTTTTTCCTTCCATTTCCCATCTAAAGATAATGCCCTTATATAGGCAGTAGCACAGCATGAACAAAAAGAAACAAAACAACATCTAAAGTTCTGTTTTAAGGGCTTTCTGACCATACTGTACTGAGAAATTTTAGAAAGAACCCCTGGTAATATCAAAGGATTTGGATTTCTGAAGGAGTGAACTCTGTTAAAGGATTTCTTTTTCCAGATGGTGGTATGTATTAGGTACGGATGTTGAATAGATGAATTCTGCCTGATTGTCATTTTCCAGGGCTTGGAAAGGCCTGAGGAAGTCTGAAAAAATTGCCATCAACTTCAATGCCTTAATGGATTTGTGGAGCATTTTTTGTAAATCTAAACCAAAGTATTCAAAGCTTGCACCTGCTCAGGATGTTTTTTCTGATTCTGAAATACGAGCATAACAGGACTGGTTAGGGATGGTATTTAGGCCTTTTCTACCCTAGAGAACCTCCAGTATTATAAATATGAGCTCCCCAGTAGAGTCATAACATCTGCTGTCTGAAGGAGTTTTCTGCTGCTTTAGTTGTATTGCTTCCCTGAAGCATGCAAGATGAAAGGGCAATTTTTAAATTTATTTGTATATTTTAATGTTCTTTAAAATATTTTAAAATTTTTATTTATTATTTTCCTTTTTTTTTTTTTTTTATGCAAAACAACTTTCAGGCCTCAAGATTTGCTAGTAATTTCTGCCTTTTTGTTTAGTCAATTTGTCTGCCTTCAGATTTTGGTTTTCCAGGCCATTCTGAAAAAAATCACATTGTGAAAAAAAAAGTAATCTTCACAGCAGTAAAAATTTTAGTTTTCAAAGAGACTCAAAATGAGTATAAAAAGTTAAGATGGTTTTTCTTATGGTCATGTTAACTGGAAAAGTGAAATAAGTGCTAAAACTACTCAAAAAGCACATGGAATTTTAATGAATAATTTTGTAGTTGTGCTTGGCCAAAGCCTGGGAATTTGACAATAATTACAAAGATTTTTGCTCCCCCAGACATAATTACTCAGAGGCAAATTCCATTTTGTTGGGTTTTGAAAACTTCTTTGATGGCCTAATTCACAAAAGTCAATGTGAATAGAGGTTAAAAGTGAGTGTTTTGAAAAGGTTAATTACTTAATGAGTTTTTAGAAAGCATACAATGAGACAGTGAAGGAAAACATCAATATGCCCATATTTTTCTAATATAATGAAAGCAAAGCAAGACAACTGGGAGCAGCAATAGAATTTCTGTCAGATCTGTAATTAAAAATCAAATAGCATTCGTGTTTGAGTTAATGTAATTAGACCTTACTGTTAATTTCAATATTTTGTTCATTTTCAGCTTGTGCAAGGCAGCTGTGAAAAACAGAACCAAAGGACTTCTGAAACTAGACACAATTTCTGCCACTATAGAAATGGGGCAAAATTTTTTCTGTGATATTATTGAATTCCAGGAACAAAACAGTCATTCAGCTTTCTACTTTTATATATAGGAAAAATTTCAGTGGTTGTCAATAATGTATTAAAAAAAATTAGTCATGGTCTTTACCCTAGGGAATTACTATCAGATTGATTGATTTAGCTATATAATTTTTGAAAATAGAATATTTCCTTCCAGTTTACCCTGGTTAATAGCAATATTGAAATAATGCCTGTAGCATTGGTCCAATGTGCATGTGTGAAAGAAAGAGTCAGAGACTATCCTCACAATTTAAATATACGTGAAACTGAGAGGAAATACTCTGAAAAAAAGTTATGTGGCACCTCAATATCCAAATGCAACTGATAACATACTTTGTAGAAGATATTTAGTGCAGACTTTTAACATCAGCTCAAGTCTTTTCAATGCTGCAGAGAAATATGAAATTTACTGCCCTCATTGGTTAATAGGCTGTGGTTGAGCTGCTCTTTTTTTTTTCTACAGAAAATCTGCTGGGAAATCTTGAAAGTAATACGCAACAATTGTTAGAGTAAATAGAAATGAGAGAAGGAAGACCAAGGTTATTTGGAATTAAATCTGTCCAAGTATGTCAAGAACAAAAAGAAGAACATCTTTACTATACAGAAAACCATTCACTGGAACAGATTTCCCAGAGAAGTTGTGGAGTCTCCCTCACTGAAGGCATCCAAGGATCGTCTGGACATAATTCTGTGCCATGTGCTCTAGGACGACCCTGCATGATCAGAAAGATTGGACCAGATGACCGCCTGTTGCTCCTTCTAATCTTTCCCCTTCTGTGACTCTATGAAATGCTTTGAAAAGCATCATTTATTCAAGATTTTACCAGGAAAATCTCATTCAAATAATTCCTCCGGAAGGAAAAGGTCCCTGTGTAATACAGATATGCTTCAATATTAAGTAAATCTGAACTGATGATATCTAAGCTTATGGTCTTGAAATATATCCTCAGAGATCAATTGCAGCCTCTCAGGGCTGCAGCTGCCAACTTGAATGAAAAACTAGCTGTATCTAGAACCAAATATGAAGTAATTGAAAAATATAACCTGTGCTCCAATCCTTTGATATCAATTTTTAGGAATTTCTTTCATCACGACAAAGAGAAATGGGAGGAGAGCAAAGCTGTTTATTTGTTTTATTCTAAACCAACTAAAATAATATCATTGTCTGGTCTGGTCTCCTCACCAGAAAAGTTACTGTGTCAAACCTAATGTAGTGATTAGATGTAAGAAAATTGAATAGTTAGACCTAATAGTTATTAAAAGTTGTTATTATTAATAGCTCTGGTAATTGTGGCAAACAACTATTGAATTACTTGTTTACTTGATTTAAAAATAACAGAGCATAAAAATTGCCTGGAATTTCAAGAGCACAGACTTGGTGACATTAATACTGCTTGAGTGGTCTGGGTTTCAAGGCTCTCCTAAGACGAGGAATCAGACAGTTGTAGCAGTCTTTGCAGAGATCACTGTAAGTTGCCTCAGAGAATTACGCTGGCGATCTGCTATTTCTCTGTCATGTAAGATCTGGTGTAGCTCAGTGAAAAGGCAGTGGAGGAGCTCCCTAGAGCTAGCACTACAGCAACAATTGCAGCAAGGGTTTTAGCCTGGAAGTCACTCTCCAATCCAGTGCATTCTGTGTAGATGCATTTTCAACTTGTAGTGATATACAGAAGATCCACAGAGTGGGAAATATTCAAAACCCAATATCAATGACTTGTAAATATTCAGTTTTAGTTCTTCTCAATTATTTGTTTGTGGTTGTTCTTGTTTTAATTTGATTTATTTCTATCACCAGTATACGATAGGTAACACTGTGATAAATATTGCTGAAACCATTATTGACTTCTACTGAAAGAGTTGAGAACAAGGAGCAAGGAGAGTAAATAGTAATTCCCTTTTCATCCCATCCATTTCCCCTTCACCTTCCTTTTTCTTTCTCCTTTTCCTAAAACAAACAAAAGGAAAATAGAATTCATTATTCCATGTTTCTTTCCCCTTTTCCTTTTTCTTTTCCTTTTATCTATTTTAAGGAGAATTTATCCTTCTTCTCTAGACAGGTGCAGTCTCTTTGCTATTATATAAGTTGTGGATAAATGATATTTGGCATGCATTTATTTGAGACTAACAGAGTCTTAGTATAGCAACAATGAAAAAAACCCAACTATAAAAAAGGCAGAATTGACTGTCATCTACATATGCTTTTTCTTTCCACGTACAATATTAATATAATATGGAGACATACAGAGATGTATATGTTATATATCTTTTATCTGCATATTTACAGGCTACATAAGTATGCAGAATGTGCACATGCAGTATGTATGTATTTTATATGCATGATACACAGTCTACATATATATACACTATAGTACAGGAATACTAAAATTGTTTTTCTCCTTAATACATTAAATTGTCTAATCTTTAAAAGCATGAATCTGAGTTTGTATTACTTCTGTGAGTTTTTTCTAATTCAGTGAGATTTGGTGAAATTATATTAATTTTAAATCAGCATGAAAGTAGAAAGAAGGCTTTATAGTGAAAGACTTAAATGAAGCAAGATTCTGTGTCAATTAATCTCCCATTTCTTTCTTTCAGTTCCACACCTGGTATTTCTCTTTTTTTCTTTTCTTTTCTTTTTTTTTTTTTTTTAATCACTCTTTATTTCATGTAATTTATTTTTTATTTTTATCATTTTACAGTTCTGTATGATCTATTTTTCATTGCACCAACAGCTTCCTTCAAATCAGTAATTTTATTAAAATTCTTTCTCATCTCAGCTGAAGCACACTGGACTAGCATCCTTTCTAAGAGAATCTCTTTGGATGTGACCTGTTTTATCCCAGCCTGTTTTCACTTTTGTGGTGAGTTGGCCTCAATTAACAATTAAGCACCCACCAGCTGTTGGCTTGCTCTGTGCCCCCAGAGGAAAGTAGAGGGAAACTGTAAAAAACAAAAGTAAGAAAAACCTTTGGGTTGAGTGTCCTAGGGTACAATGTAAAGATGTGCCCAAAGGTATGTAATCAATCACCATCTCCATGAACTGTTAAAAACAGGAGGGGCAGTGTTTCCCTTGCCTCCTCCCCTGGACTATCTCCTGTTAATGGGCCATCAATGCCCTGCCCCATGAGTCATAGATAACTCCCTCTGGGAGACATTCCTGTTTAATGGGCCATCAAGGACCCATGGCATGACTGATAAAATAGCATCATCCTATTGTAAGATGCTCTGCCGAGGGGAAGGAGCCAAGCATTCCCACCTGAATATAATGTGGGCCTGGGAGACAGCAGGTAGCTCTCTTATGCATTGGTTTCCAGAAGACAGGAGCTACTGGATCTTTTCTACAGGATCGCCACTTCAGCAAGACCACTTCACCTAGATTGCTGCCACCACCCTAGCTAGCAGGGTGTCAGGTTGTATTCTGACTCTGTCAGTGCTTTCTTTTTTTTTGTACTACTGCATGTATTTTATTTTTTTTTTCTATTAAATTATATTTCTGACTTGGAGTCTCACTGGTTTTGCTTTCAAACTAGTACATTGGGATAAAGACAGTATAAAAGAAAGGGGAAAACCAGAAAAATAATCACCAAAAAGAACCAAGTGATGAAGAGGCAATCACTTCCCACCTCCTACCAGCAGAAGAATGGCTGGTCCCAGACTGACTGGGTGCTTTGGAAACTCTACATCCTGCTCCTATTGAGTATGATGAGCACAGAATTGAGTATGACAGTATGGGATATTTCTTCAGTAGCTGAGGTCGGTGTCTTGCAGTGTCTGCTCCAAAACTCTTGCCCACCTCTAGCTGCCTTGCTGGGGGGAAGCAGAATGAGAAATAGAGGAGGTCTTGATGCTGTGCAAGCACTGCTCAGCAGTAGATAAAAATATTTTTGGGCTACTAAAATTATTTTAGCCTTCGTAAGTGTAAAATATCATGCGAGGTGAAATACTATTAAGAAAAGAAGTCCCATCCTAGCCTGACCCAGTACAACTTTTACATCTAAATTTGGGAAATGTATAGTGTCTTACACTTGCTATAAATTTTTATTGTGACATGTCTCCTTGGCATTTTCCAGTAACAGTTCTGATTTACTCTATTTTGTTTCTATTAGAAGAAGGGTGGGTCTGTATATTTAATAAATTTTGTTCCGCTTCTTTTTGTGGAACTCATTTTAGACCCCAATTACACACCCTGGTTGTATTTAACTATTGTGTCCTCCCCTCCTTGTCCTCTGACTCTTGATTCGTCCCCTGGAGAAAGCTGGGGCTGTTGTCTATAGCAGAAGTTCTGCCTCTCACAGAGAAGCAGTGTCTGTCTGTATTGCATATCCTACTTCTCATATGCTGTAACAGTGTTGTGTAGTTTGTACTAGATATCAGAAAGTGAAACTGATTAGCATTGAGAAGTTTATATATCCAGGGAGACACTAAAACCCTTTATTCTCAGATGAGTGTCTCTACCCAATGTTACCTCATATTACCTCATGCACATAGGTATCTTTCATCTCTTCCTTTGACTTCACATTTTTGAAACTGTGTCACTGATCAGAAAAGAAGAAGTCTGGAAAAGATTTCCTGTTTTTTGTCTGGACAAAACTATACCCTGATGAATTAGAAAATTCTCGGGGAAATTTGGAGCTACTTTTTTAACTTATGAGGAAGAAACTGAAATTAACTTTGTTCCTCTCAAGGGAGTCTTTACTTCCTTAGAATTATTGTTGCATTACTAAAAATGTACCATGCATAAATTTACAGTTTCTCTTCTTACATGAATAATGGCAACCTGAGAGAGGGCTTTAGGAGTGCTAGTACTCTGTATAAAAGTGAATTTAATCTAAAGCCATCTGACTCAAATCTGTTCTTCAGTTCAAAAGAGATATTGTAAGGTGTACTTACACTATTTTCTAGACTCTTCAGTAATTAGCAGTAGAGCTCTGAGAAATGCTCCATCATGCTCTAATCTTAAATGGAGAGAGTTTCAACAAATTAATGCATAATTCCATTGAACTGAAGTGCTGTAGTATGAAAGACTTTAAATTCTGTAATGCAAATTAGACAAAGCCAAGATTTAAATGTGCCTCTGAAACAGACAACAAGCTATTCGTTCCAGAATCTGCAGTATTCAGTGTATTCTTGTTGCTTTGATTATGAGAAACCAAAATACTACACAGTCATGGGTAACAAATTGTAACATTTCCTGTTCTCTTTTCAGACACTGAAGACTTTAATTTTGTTTTGTTTTGTTTAGCAGTCCTTACCACATAAGTGACATTCCTGCTTTCAATAGCAAGAGTTCTTTCACCTCATCCCCTCTAAAATCTTAATACAGTCTCTCTCTCAGCCTGAGTTCCATGCACTGATGATCTGTAAGTGTCATTCTGCTTCTGCCATCCACACTTTTCAGTAGAAATTATTTCCTTGGGTAATAAAAGGGTAAGGCAAGGTTTGCTTATTATATTTACATCTGAATCCTAGTATGATTGATTTAGAAACACACAGGCCTGTAATGCAGTATTGGTGTTGCTAAAAACAGGCCATAAGCTTTTTAAGAATTTTAATGCCTCAGGACTAAGTGAGTGAAAGGGTGATCCTAACATAAGGAAAAGTGGTAGGAATAAAGTGTGGATAAGAATTTAAACGGTGTTATTATGCTTCCTTTTCTGCAAAGATAAGACCTAGATTTATAGTGATTCTTGAGTCAGACTAGCATGAGACAAGATTCTACTGGTTAGAATTGATGTTTTCTGAAAACAGTGTGAATAATAACAGAGAGGAAAATATTCCTAAAGTTAAAATTTTGGATAAGACAAATTTTTTCGGTTTTATAGATTAGACACTTAAAGATCTGTGAAAATCAGACATGCACATGACCTATGAGTGCGACACAACAGGGTGTAAAATATCTGTATTATATTTTCATGATAATGTAATAATGTTAAATGAGGTACAGTAGGTTCACGAATATAAGCCGCACCTTTTTCATTGAAGAATCCATCCTACCCCAGTAG
>VRYO01002772.1:47723875-47757078 GCA_009812075.1 Sialia sialis | reverse complement strand
CAGGAGCAGCCGCCGCAGCTGAGTAGGCGGGGACCTGGAGCTGGTTTCCCTCAGCGCGGAGGCGGCAGGTGGCCGGCTTCGAGCGCACAGCAAGGGGGCGAGCCACCAGCTTTGCACGGTGTGGAGAGCCGCTGCTGAGCGGGCGGGGCGCCGCGGAAGCCAGCGCCGGGGGCGGGAGTGCCGGGCCACACAGCATGGGGAGGGCACCTGTGGCTGCGTTTAAAGGCTTCGCCAGTCTGTGAAAACTGTTTGCACATTGAGCAACTTGACAGTAAACCCTGCACTGGCTTGATTCTGTTACTAACTTGTTACTTTGTTGCACATGTGTCCACACTAAAAAAAAAAAAAAAAAAGGTGCGGCTTATATTCGGGTGCAGCTTATATATGGACAAATCCCGTGGTCGTCCTGGCTACCTGGAAGTGCGGCTTATATTCAGTTGCGGCTTATAATCGTGAAATTACTGTAATTGAAGTTTTAACTCTTCCCCAAATGATGACAAAAATAAACACTGTTAAGATTAGTTAACTTTTTTATAATTTATGTTCTCATGCCATTTCAAGATCAACCATGAAATTAGGAAGCTTTTTCACTTTCAGTGATTTTACTTTGCTGAAAAGTACGTTTCAATACCCTCACTTTTCCTTTAAAAATATTTAATAATCTTAAGTAATCTCTTCTTTTTTGCTATTTTACCGGAGCCCCATACTTTTCCATAAAATTAAGAGCAGTTAATCAACCAAACAGAATTTGTGAAATGATTGAGTTCTGAACAATCAAGGTTAAATCAACTTCAAAGGAAAGTAATTAGATGAAATATTGAAATGAAAACAAAAAAACCACATAAAATGCTGCTGAATTAATCCAGAAAAAATACAAAATGTATTTCAGATTTCAGTGTCAAGGATATAAATTATGAAATTTGATTAAAGTGATATGGATTGCCAGTTTATAAAACAATATCTCATAAATAGAAAGTTTAGAAAACCATGGAAGAAAAAAAATTAAAATTAAATGGCTGATGTATTTCATTTTTCACTTTTTGTTTGTTGTTCATTCCTTTTCATTAGTACGAAACCTTGAGAAAAAAGGATAAACAGAAAAATAAAGAAACACATGTTCTTCTCTTTGGTGAACATGTCAACATAAAATCAATTTTACAAATGAGACAACCATAACTGAAGTAATACCCTAAGTGGAAATAAAAAGCTAAAATACTTTTTTTCAAAAGAAAAGGCAATTTGTGTCAAGAATAACAGTTTCAAGTGACTCTCAGCCCTTGTATGTTCACAGTTGAAATGCATAGATGTTCTTTTATTTTTTAACCTCTATATATTCTTCAATATGTGTTTCACTGGAGCAAAGAGTGGAGTCTGTAGCAGAAATATGTATAAGAAGCTGTGGCACGAGCGGGAAACACCATGAGCTGCAGTGTGTCTATTCAAATGGGGTCCAGGCTCCCTCAAAACAGTGGAAAATATTAATTGTGAATCAAAATTTCACTATACTACATCAAAGTCGATCCAATCAGAGAAGCAAGAAGAGCCCCTACCAAAACCTATCTAACAAAGACACTAGCAACTATTCGAGGCTGAAGAGGCATGCTTTAGGAAGGCAGTCCATGGAGTCCCTAAAGGTACTAGGGTCTCTGGGAAGCTTGTGCCAATGCACGGACTCCCCTGAGGGAACACAGTTCCTGGATGGCTCACACCAGGTAAGGGGCAACCATGAGGGACTGTGGCCCTGGATGACCCAGGCCAGGCAAGAGCACAAAGGACTGGATCAGCAGAAATCATTAAAAGCAGAGATATTGCCTCAATCTCCTAAACCAGTGAGCACCTGGCTGGATGAGCTGGACAGACTGAGTATAAGACATGCTGAAAATAAGTAAATATGAAACATCAGTGAGAAGACAATATTTATGTAGATGAAGGCGGGTGCGTGTGTGTGTGTGTGAAAGTGTGTTGAAATGTAGGAGTTTGAGTGTTTTGGTGGGGGTTTTTTGTGCTCTTTTTTTCCCCCTCAAAATCTTTAAAAGTGATCAGCAGTTTGTGTTGGATGTCAGCAAAATGCAATAGGTGCAATTCACGCTTCTAGAGGTTTTTTCTTTCTTGTGACATCAATATATAGGAAATATGGCATGAAAATTGCACACTATTACACTAATATAGACCTCCATTTGCAAAATTCATTTTATTAGCTTACAGTAAATACAGAAATATCTTAAAACTGTATTTGGAGTTACAAGTACAGAAATATACAGAGATAATATACCCCTAAATTTCCTCCTTTAAGGTAAATGTTTAAATACAATAATTTCACAATTATAAGCCGCACCTGACTATAAGCCACACCTCCCTGTAGCTGAGTAGACCACGGGATTTGTCCATATATAAGCCACACCTGAATATAAGCCGCACTACTGGGGTAGGCTGGATTCTTCAATGAAAAAGGTGTGGCTTATGAGAGTGAAATTACTGTACATGACTTCTAGTAGGCAAGAAGCTAACAAACAGGCAAGAAAACTTCAATGAAGAACTTATGCTTACGCATTTGGTTATTTAACCAATAGGAAAATTAATACTTTTGCTAGATAGGGAAAAGTGTTCGATTACTCTTTCTAAGAAACCTGTTTCAGGATAAGAATTATCCTGAAACATTATTTTATGCTTTTTCTGTTATTTAAGTAATTGAAAACCTTTTGAAATTTAGTGTGCTGCTTTATAAACAGAGACACACATTGTCAGTCCATTCATTAACCAAAATAAAAGAATAGATCGTAAACAAGATATTACAGAACTGAACTCTGTAATAAATTTTTATATTGTTTAATCATTTGCTATGAGATATCTATAGATCATGTAATTTTATATATATTTTATGGAACTCTTGCTGCATATTTAAGCCCACTGGTAACTAAGCACCATGCATCTGCTTGTTCATTTTCCTCTGATGGGATGAGGGAGAGAATGAGAAGAATAAAAGTAAGACAATTCATGGCTTAAGGTAAAGTCAGTTTAATAGGTAAAAGTAAAACCTGCAGGTGCAAGCAAAGCAAAACGAGGAATTAATTTACAACTTCCAGTGGTCAGCCAGGTGAAAGAAAGGCCAGGCTCTATTCCATGTAGCAGCGATTTCAGAAGACAAAACACCATCATTCTGACTGTTTCCCTCTTCCTCCTTGTTCACCTAGCTTTTATTACTGAACATGGTATAGAATATCCCTTTAGTCAGCTAGGGTCACCAGTCCTGGCTGTGTCCCCTCCAGCCTTTTGTACACCTCAAGCCTGCTCACTGGTAAGGTGATGTGAGAAGCAGAAAAGGCCTTGATTCTGTGTATTAAACCAATTAAATAATATATATATATTATAGTAAGTTTTACTTGGCATAAATAGAGCTTTCAGTGTGACTTCAGAATGAGGAATATTTGACATAATTATATTAGATGGTGGATTACTTGTGTTGTTCCGTATAATGAACTGGACTATTTTTTCTTCTAAGCTGTGCTTGTTATCGTTTTGTCCTGTCTTGGTATGACAACAACAACAAAAAGGTAACCTCAGGTACAGGCACAGCAGGAACAAGCTGTCTTTACTGTTCTTCCTGCAGGGTGAAATATTATTTTTCCTGCTAAACCTTGTTTTTTAACTGATAGTAGAGCATAGGAGAAGGATTTTTCAGGAGTGTATTAATTTCAAAAAAAAAGTGTATTTCCATGCAACATATTCTTTGAGGTTTTTTTAGCTGGAACTGCTAATAAGTGTTTTAACCCTTGTTTAAGACAGACAATAGCCTTTTTCAGCTATGATCCTTCCTAAATGCTGTTAGCAGTGGAATGTCATTAAAGGGACAAGTTTGTTAAGCACATCCATGAAAATCCAAAGCTGGTCTTGGTGAACTTTAAACAGCATTTGAAAGAATAGCTCTGACTATACATGGTTCTAGCTTTAGCTGTACTCTCTTGATTTCTGTATTTATTCTGCTTCTGTTATGATTCAAGCTTGCAGCTGGCACTGAAGAGCAAAGAACAGAGTAATTTCATGCTTCCTAATATATACTTTTGATGATTAGATGATGTTTAAGCTGAAAGTACATTAAGAAATTTCAGCATGATCCAGGAGATGTAAAAATAAATGAGTTGACAGATGAACCCAGAGATGAATTCAGGCTCATTTTCTTCCTTTTCAAATCCTCTCTCATTTTCAGGATTTATACCAGTTGCCACATTTCCTTGCTTAGTAGAGCAAGCATTATGCAGTTATTCTTAAAAAATCTTCAATAAAATGTATATTCTGTATTTTACAGGATTATTAGTGTACTGCACAACACAGTTTTATTAAAAATTTTTAGTCATAGCATTCAATGGAAGTCAGACAATAACCATCTAAATGCCTTAAAAATCTGTCCCATTGTCCTTGTAAGATGTTGTTGTTCTTGTAAGATGTGTCATATGAGAAAAGTAAGGCATGTGTATAAATATGTATGTATAGCAAGGTTCTCCTTGAGATCAGTGATGGCAGATAGCTAGATTGGACTTTGGCAGTACCCTACAGGCCAAAGTTATTTTAATCATTTCAATTTGTCTGTAATCTAATCATTCACTTGTGCAAAACTTCTTACCTTTATTTGGAAAGCCTGAGTATTGAAATTTCATATTCTGTCTGATATTAAGGACAGCTTTCCTACTTCTCAGAAAAGGAGCTGTCAGTTTATTTAACTCACTTAGTACTTTGCATCTGCATCCTAACTTTTATCCTTGCAATATGAGGTTCTGTTTTATCATGACTGAACACGTAACACTTCAGTGTATATAAATGTTCAGAAACACATGTACATAATGGTAGATATATGTAATTATTTATATTTCTGTATATCTTGAAAATCTAAGTTGAAACTTTCCCCATTTCTTTTCTGAAAAAAAAAAAAAAAAGTAATAAATATAAAGTTCGGCATTTCCTTCTGCACATAGTAAATCATCAATAACCAGATCAGTGATACAGATAAAGTAGGAAAAAAAGAATTTTTGTAGTAAAACTTGTGCATGCTATTTTCAAATATAAAAGGGTTTTTTTTTTTGCTTGTGTCTAATACTGAAGACAACTCTGAATAAGATTCCCTGATATATTTCAGTATTTTATAGTCTATATTAAATTTAAGTAAAACAGGAAATACTCAATTGTCTTCATTTTGCTTGATAGTTTTCTCTAAGTTTGAGATGCATTAGACCACAACTCTTTGTGGATAGAAAATTAGGTCAGAAAAATCTTAACAGTGCTTTCATTTAGCCTCTTTTTCCACTCAGCTTCCGTACTGAGGAAGATATTTTCCACAGAAAACACCTTACCTCTGTGTAATTACTTCAGGAAAATATTACCAATGTAAGAAATTAAATAGTTTACTACCTAATGGGTAATGTGTTTCATTGAAATCCTGTAAATATTGATTATGAGATTAGTACTATTCCGTTTCTTTATTTGTTTAGCTGACTGATAGAAACTGCACACAGGAAAACAGTGTATGATGCTCAGACTGGTGAAGTTAAAATTACTACTTAAAATGATTATTTCAGAAGTTTATAAAAGTTTTGGACAATTACCCCCCAAATCAATAGGATTACAAACAAGAAAGTATTTGAAAGGAGCAATCAAATACATAGCTACACAATGAGGAGAAAATGGCTGGGCACAGTGCTATATAGAAGAATGTAGAGGTTATAACGGACAAAAAAAGTATTTTTGAAAAGACAAATCTAATTCTGAGGCAGTCTAACAAGATTGTTGTATGTCAGTCAAAAATAGTAATGGCAAATAGAAAAAGTCAAAGAAAAGTGGGTTTCTTGCATCTGATGTTGGTGAGACCTCAAATGTACTTAAGTGTTCATTATAAGAAAGTAAAAAAAACTTACCTTTTAAAGCAGTCTCTTCATCTCCTTTCCTCCCTAATTTCATCATCAAGAAAATGTTCAAGAAGGAAGATATATTATTATGTTGACTTTCATGTACCAACTCTTAAGGAACATATTAGAGGTCTGGAGGAAAGAAAAAAAAATTGAGTAGAAGTAGAATTGAGAAGAAAACAGAAACATGCCTTTTAGGAGAAGATCTAGGAAGACGCAAACAAATCAGAAAATGTATCAGGAAAACTTTAATTATTGTAACTGTTTTGTTCAGCAATTTTGGTGCAAGGGCAATACAAGTTTTTGAGATCTTCCCCTCTGGAGGTTTTTAAGAGTGGATTAAACAAATAAAAAATACGTGTTCTTACTCCCTCCACAAATCAGCTTTCCTCAAAGTACCTTCCAGAACCACATATTTATAGCTACGTGATTATGATAGATCATAAGATATGTCAGTTTACCTATGGTCTGCATATCAGGCTATGAAAATACACCTTAATAGTGAACGGTTTTATATGTAACTGCCCTGTTGTAATTTGCAAAGATTGAAAAGACACAGTGAAATCTCATTTGATTTCACAGGGGGTGGGGCTGTTTCACTGCCCTTTAGGTAACTTTATCTTTTGTTTACAGATAAAGAAATAATAAATTCTTCTATAGATTCAAAATTTTTCTATAGATTTATATTAACCTAGGATACATTAGGTGTAGGACTGAATTTCTGAAAAGCACCTACAGGTTTTAGGATTGCAAATTCCAGTGAAAGTTAATATTCTCTCAAGTTGTGCAAGAGTTTTTCCACTGAATGTATGTCTCTTAGGGATAAATAGCCCGGACAGGTGAGGAGGAGGGCTAGTGCTTCATGTAGAGGAGAGATTACACTGCAGGTGCTTGCAATTAGGCACAACATGGCTGAGAGCCCCTAGGTTTAGCTTAGGGGAAAAGCTAATAAAGTAGATGCTGTTGTGAGATTCTCCTGTAGATCATCCAGCCAGTATGATGCTATCAATGCATTACCATATAAGGCACCGAGAGAAATCTCTAGATCAATTGCTCTTGGCTTTACCAATGATTTCAACCTCCAGATCTTAACTTGGGGTTATCATATGTCATACACAAACAGGTCTAGGGAATTCCTGAAGCACATTGAAAACAATGTTTTGATAGAGATCCTAAGACAGTGAAACAGAAAAGGGGTAAAACCTGTTTCTCAGGGAGTCACTAATGATGTTCCTTAGGTCTCAGTTTTAGGGCCAGTTCTCTTCAATATTTTTATCAATAACCTGGACATAGGAGTTGTATGCACACAAAATAGGTTTGGTGACAATAATAAGATAGGAGAAGCAGTTGATTCTGGGAAGGGTAAAGAGGCCTTACAGAAAGATCATGATAGACCAGAGCACTGGACAATTACCAATCATATGAAATTTACACAACAAGTACTCGATTCTGCACCTGAGAGGGTAATCCTGGATGAATGTATAGACTCAGGGACAAGAGCCAGGAATGCAGATCTGCTGAATGGGATCTGGAGAGTTCGTTTGATGACCAGCTCAATATGAATAAACAATATGCCCTCAAGGAAAAAAGAGCCAACTGCACTCTGGGGTCATTAGGCACAGTGTAACATACTGGTGGAAAGGACTGTCTATCTGTACTCAGCACTGGTGCTGAATTCCTCACCTCAAGAACTGTATGCAGTTTTGCTTTTCTAAATGCAAGATGGATGTAAAAATATTAGAATGTGTCCAGAGGATGACAGCAAAGATGGTGAAAGGTCTAGAGGGCATGACTTATGCAGAGTGGCTGAACACAGTAGGTTTGTTCAGCTTTGAGGATGCTGAGGGGTGATCTCATTGCTGTCTACATCTTCCTCATGGGAGGAAGCAGAGAAGGAGGTGATGACCCTGTCTCTCTAGTGTCTGGTTATAGGACACAAGGGAATGCCTTGCAGCTGCATCACTAACAGTTCAAATTAAATATTAGGGAAGAGTTCATTGATCAAGCAGAGGAACAAGTTCCCCAGGAAAGCAGTCATGGCTCCAAGCTTGTCACTGCTCAAGAAGCAACAGGGGAATGCTCTTAGCTATATGATTTAGCTTTTAGCTTGCCCTGTCTGGAGTCAGGAGTTGAACTCAGTGAACCTTGTGGGTGCCTTTTAATGCAGGATATTCTATAATTCTAACTAAGGTATCTCGGAATACTTTTAAAGAAAACAGGGATGAGCTCTTCTAAGGCATGACTCAACCTAAATTAGATTTGTATGTATGGACATCCAAATTGTTTCTTAAAATGAAATGCAGCTCCCCATTTTCTATTATAGCATTTTAGAATTCCAGACAGCTCCTTTAAGCATGCCTGAAGTTATGCTATTTGTATCCTTAGTCAACTTAGTACTTCAGCATTGATGAAAAAAGACCTTCCAAGAGGAAAACAAAATAAAGAAATGCAATACATCTAAAGTTCTAATCTCCTCTATTAAATTCAAGGAGTTTGTACTTTTCCTCCGTGAATAGAATTTGAAAATAATCTGTGCTATGACAATTTTTTTCCTTAATCATCCATTCATTTCACTTAAAAGTTGTTAGAAAGTCTTTTCCCAAACTATAATCACTTACATGGAAAAAATAATTTAGTTTGTAGTCCAAAATAAATGACATAAAGTTAATGTTGTGAATTTGGGCTATAAGTAGTGCAATGAATTTTATAAACATTTTCAGGAAATTGTATTAGAAGCAGAGTAGGGCTAGAAACAAACAAACAAACAAAACCTCTATCCCCTATTTTTTCTTATTTTTAACCCTTTTCTTTTCTTCTGTTTTTAATATTTCCAAATGGGGAATGCATTACATCGTCACATTCTGCAACTGCCTGCAAGATGTGACAATCTTTCTTGTTTATACAGATACATACACGCAGATGCCTGGAGCATAACCTGCTAGTTTTTTCCCCTATTTTAATAAATCTCCCTAATTTTTTATGACCATCCATGTATGTTTTAAATGCACATCTGATATTGGTGAGAAAAATCACATTTCATTAAACCAAACAGATATAATGTGATTTGAAGACTCTGAATGAAATCTAATGAAGCAGAAAAAAAAACCCCAATAATGTTTCATTCATCTCCTAGCTCTTAAAAATTTTTCTTGGTACTTTGAAAGGGAACAGTTTCCATCAATTGCAACAAAAAATGAGCATATTATTAATTATTAATATGAGCAGGATAAGAAAAATGGAACCCAGTTTGAGCCCTCTGCTGAATGGAGCAGAGGATCTAACAAAAACTCATAGAAAAACTAAAGTATAGAATGCTTTTGTTTTCTTAATCCTTACAGTAAGAATGGCCTCCAGAAGTCTCAGGCCTCTAAAACATGACAGCAAGTCTAAAGCAGATTCACACTCAGTAGAGGATGACCAAACTGAGGAACATTTAACAAAACTGGGTACACACAAGTTCATGAGACTTGAAGGGATATACCCACAAATGCTGAGAAGCTTGCTCAATGTCATTGTAAGTCCACTCTTAATTGTCTTTGAAAGGTCATGGCAAATGTGAGACGTGCCTAAAGGATATAAAGGAAAGCAAATTTCACTCACTTCTTCCAGAAACCTTCTGTATAGAAAAGGTCTGTGTCCAGGTCAAGGGAATAGATGCTTTCTCTTTCCTTTATGTCCTTACAGTATTTTTTTCAGGTCCATTTAAGTACAAGACATGTTATGAAAGCATTTTTTACAAGTTTGCTCCTTGATTCCCATAGGAGAGATGATATGCACATATTGAAAGGAGCTGCAGTGTTCATGAGCTGGGTCCCAATTCTTGGTGACTGAGTGATAAACACACCTCCCCATCAGTCTGCCTCCAGGCTAGACGGCCTTTATGCTAATGGAATTTTTCTAGGAGCTGTCATTGGACTGAGGAAATGCCAGAAGGGATATTAAAAAATCTCTTCATATTTATTATCTATAGAATCATTGATTTCTGAAACAGAGTAAGATCAGAAGCAGATCTTGTATTTACAAAACATGCTTAAGGATATAAATAATATTATGCCATTTTTAAAAACATTTTCATTGTCTTATTAGACGTTGGTTAAAGACAGAAAGATGATGAAAATAAAAAGTAAAAGTAAAAGCATCAAACCTAAGTTTCCTTTAAATTTCATTTAAAAAGGAAAACAAATTAGGAAAATACTAAAATAGAATCTGTTGAACAGAAAATTCATTTCAAAAGCATTTGGTAGGAGACTTTGTCAGAATTACTATTGATAGAACAATGAGTTTGTTGAAACAACTTCGATATCAGAGGAATTAGGGATAGGGAAGGGATAGGATTTTATTTTTTAAAAGTTTATGAATGCAACCTAGGCCGCTACTGACCAGTGTGTCTGAACTTTGAGTTATGTAAATCTGTAGAAACTATAATATATAGTCAAGTAAGTTGAGACATAGACAAAGTTATTTTATTGGAAAAGATTGATAAAGATTTTTAAGGAATAACTTCCTTCTACAAAAACTAATAAAGATTTTTAGAGTAGTCAAGGAGCAGATGGACCGGAATGAACTAATCTTATTAAATAATAGAAATATTTTTTGTCCAAAAAAAAAAGTTACTCAAAAAAGTCATTTGTCAGCATTGTTTGAAGAATGTAATCTATGTCATCTAATAGGTAGCTTTCACAGTGTAACAGTGTCTTAAATATCACGGAATGAAAATAACTGGTCTATTTTCCTCGCAAAAAAAAGCTAACATAAAATCTCCAAGATTGTCTGTATTGAGAGCTGTACTACTTTTCACTGTAGTGAAATTTGGCCAGAGATGCAAAACAGAAGAATCAAATCTGAGCTGACTGTGAAGTTCTAGAGAATATTCTCATTGAAACCTAAATGGATTGGTCTCACCAGCACTGAAGTAGTTCTGAACTACATTCATCTCTGATCTAAGCTAGCTGTCAACACTGCTTTTATACTTCTTGGAGAGAAAGGGTACATCTCTAGAATCAGCTCATTTCACCTTAGTGCAGAGACTTATAATAGGTTGGTGTTTTTATGCCTGATGTTAATTTCCCTCAACATATAATTATACTTCCTGACTGAGATGTTTAGCAGTATTTGCATCTGGTTTCCAGCTAACAGCAAATCTATCACAGGCCTTATGTCATACCTTTCAGCACAGTGTGGATGCTTCGAATAACCTAGGATGTCTCAGATGACACCAGATACACAGGCTGAGGAAGCAGAAACATTGTGAATCTCTTCACTGACTGGTAAGATAGATACTGACACCAGGCACAGATGCTCATCTATGTTTGCTGCTTGATAAGATGAATTCAAGCATGATCCACTGGGCAATAGAATCACAGACTCAGAACACCTGGGGTTGGAATGGACCTCTGTCACCTAGTACAACCCACTGCTCAAATTAGGGCAACCACTGAAGTCTGATTCAAATATATATTTCACTATTGAGAAATACATAAGTATGTGTGAAAAAATGAAACAGGAAACCTTATCTAATATTTTATTACATATTTATGGTATAAGGTTTTAAATTCAGCTTCAAGAGACATAACACAAGACTGGATAATCATTTGGAATTGTAAGCATACTATTCTATTGTCATCAAAACACAGTACAGAGAATTATTAGAAATAGAATGAAGAACAAAACACAAACACTGTAATGTCACTGAAATTAGAAAGGCCATTTTCACTCTTGGAAAGAGATGTAATAAGTGAGATGATAAAATACTCTTTAAGCATTAAAATATAAATTATACTGAATGTATTTTAAGTTTTTTCCAGATGGCACCTGATTATTGAGTATCAGAACATATGTTATGTATTTGTTTAATATTTAAGTATACTAATTGTTATAAAACTGAGCAGAGGAAACTACATTAAAAGTCAGTGTTCAGTTCTGCATATAGTCATAGGAAATTCCAAGAAATCAATATGTTGCTTATCACTGTGAGTGGCTTCAGTGTGATAATACAAGAAATTTAACAAGTACCTTTAATTGCTACAGGTTGTTATTGATATCATTTATTCACAAGTTAAACTAAAGAAAAACAAACTCCATACTTTTTTTTAAAGCTACATAATAATGGAAGAATAAATCCAGTACCTGTTCATTGAAATTGATGCAAATATTGTTAGAGGCAATGCAGAACTGGAGTCCAAGAAGTGGTGCGATGATAGTGTGTGTTGTTAAGAAATACATCCAGTGCACTTTCAAAAGTCATTTATATCCATTATTCTATTATAGATCAGCTTTTGAGAATTAAAAGAGAACATAGCAATATTCATGTTTATTGATGTATTTTGTAGTATTTTAATCAATTTTCAGATTTTTTAATTAGTGTTATTTAGCAAGAGACACTTGTAAAACACAGTTGTTAACTAACTAAATATGAATCAACTTGTAGGTAGAGCAACATGAAGTCCTGAAAATATGTCATTAAATGGAGAGAAAAAAGGCAGTTAACACAGTTGCAGCAGTTGTCTTAGTGCAGAACTGGCACAAATCTTCACTCAAAACTGCACAGTGATGGAGGTACCACCATTCCAACATCAATTGGAGTAGATATTCCCACCACAGCAGAGACCCTCACCTAGACTCAACTACTTTGATGTTATCCTCATCTCAGGCAGCGTCTGCTCTTCTGGAATTGCCCTAGAAGTGTTGAGTGCCTCCCCTCTGGACCCAACCAGTGCCCTCCCTTCTGCTCTGGTTTTGCTGCTGACTGACTAGCTGAAAGGGGAGCAGGAGGAGGTGGATGAGCTGCACCCCATCAGGATGGAAGAATAGAAGTTTCACAGGGTGTTCAGAGATCAGACAGAGACAGCAGCTCCAGACCTTGCTCCAAGTAAAGTGCAACTGGAGGCTACCCTAAGAGGGAACAGGGAATGGAAGTGCCCAAAATGGAGGGGACTAGAAACTTGAGACTTCTGGCAAGGAGTAACAAACACAAGTTGCTATGTCTCAATATAAGAAATGTTTTCTCTTCATGAGGGGGAGGAAACGCAAGGAGATTGCTGAGAGAATTTGTAGAATCTCCATCCTTGGAGATATTTCAATCTTAAATGGACAAAACAACATAGTAGAACAGAATTTGCTTTGAACTGAAGGTTCTGCTAGAGTCCCTTTCCATTCTACATACTTCTGTGATTGTATGATTGCTTGAAAAATTCTTGTTGCATAACCTCAGTACTAAATGTATTCGTATTGTACTCTTCTTTACAATTTGCTTCAGTTCAGTCTCGCCACTGTAGTGAACTGAAGCTCCTGTTTCTTTTGTCCCTTTCTTTCATACTTTTCTTTTTTTTTTTTCTTTTGAAATGGGACAAAATCTTTATACCACTTTAATTTGCTTCTCAACACTACCTTACAAGTACTTTCCAAGAAACTCTGGCAAAATTGCAGGGCAGCAGCTTTCCCTTGTTAATACAGCTTATGTTATTATAGCAGGGAATAGAATCTGAATATTTCATTTATGTGAAGAAGAATAAAATACATGCTTATGTAACAAGGAACAGTTAGAATTCCTTCTTTCTAAATATTTTCTGAAAAAACTTAAAGCCTTTTATCTCTACTTTGTTTTCCAGTATTCTGCTATTTATTAGGAAGTAGCACCTACATCTTTTCACAAGTTTTATTTGAAGTTTTGTTTCTTCTTTAAAAGTACTTATAAAGGGAAACTATTTTTTAACTTATATGTATTTGTGAATTTTAACAGTGGTTATTTTCTTAAAGTTTTCTAGATATAGCTGATACATTCTATATCAAGAATTTTGCTCTTGTTATCTAATGAATATGATGTAAAAGGATTTATAAAGTGTTAATTCAAATGCTTTGCTTTTATATTCAAGAGATGTGGCATGATCTGTTTTGTATGAAGTTATAAAAGGAGATGACTCTGTATCGCTGTTATTTACTAATAAGTGGAAAGGTTTCTTCAGCTAGTTTTATTTTTGGCTTATAATTTGAAGTAATCAGAGTTTAAAATTTGTTTCGATATAGAGTTGGATTATATGGTCATTTATGCACTGCCATATTACACCAGATGTATTGATGTTCACCACCGTAAAGATTTTGATTTAGAGGTATGCAGTTTTTGATAATCTTTAATTAGGCTATTGTTATTCTGCTAATGGTTGACTACAACTTAAAATTCTCTTGTGCATGAATAAAAGAGGTTTGGAGGCTCCAGGCAACCTGACGACAGCACTGTAACAACTACAGAACTATAAAATTGTACTTAATGATAAAAAATAAAATAGTTTTAAAAGCATTTAGAATTCTAATCAAAATCTCTCTTCTGCTCTCACAGAATGCTCATAAACATTAAATCAGTTGAAAAATTGTGAGATCATTTTTGAAGACCTCATCCTCTTCACTATCAGTGGAGTCCTTGAGTTAAGTTTCAAGCTGTTAAAAATTCAATGGAACAAGAAGTGGAAGATGGGTTTCATTCTGTGCAAGTGCTGCCAACCCCACCCAGAACTATTCTGACATTTCCTTGTGCTCAGTTAAGGTTTAATTGAGTACAATGATGAAAAGCTTTTAAGAAATTACAGAAAAAAGGGAAAATATTTTCTCCAATGTTTCATGTCAAAATTAGTATTTACATGACTAATGGAACATCTATGTAATTAAAATGCACTTTTGCAATATTCATATAATTGTAGAATGGTTTGCATTGGGAAGGACTTAATGATCCATCTAGATCCAATCCCCTGCCATCAGCATGGGCAGCTTCCACTAGACCATGTTGATCAAAGCCCTAATCAACACTTCCAGGGGTGGTCATCCACAGCTTCTCTGGGCAACCTCTCCCAGTGCCTCACCATTCTCACAGTAAATATTTTCTCCCTCATTCCTAATCTAAAAACCCTTTCGGTTTGAAGCCATTGCTCTTTTTCCTGTCACTTAAAGTCCTTGAAAGAAGTCTTTCCCTAACTTTCTTGCAGACTCCCAATAGATATTGAAAGGTGGCAGTAAAGTCTACCCGGAACCCTCTCTTCTCTGGGCTGAAAACCCTTAATTTTCTCAGCCTTTTCTTACAGGGAAGCTTCTGCAGACCACTGACATCTTGGAGGCCCTCCTCTGGACTATCTCTAACAGTTTCCCTTCATGTGTTGACAATGCAGGAGCTGGATACAGTCCTGCAGGTGAGGTCTCACAAGAGAAAGCAGAGAGGAAGAATCCCCTCCCTCAACCTACTAGACACATTGTTTTTGATGCAGTTTACATCCGATTAAATTGTTAAATTGTCTAAGTCTATTCTGGCACCTGCTTGAAAAATCAAAACCTGGGCATTTGTTCTTCTAGTAATGTACTGGTCAAAAGATGACACTACCCTGTTATTTTCTTCTGCAATATAGAGTTAAATTTATACATTAAACAGCTCTTGTCTGGTAATTCAAACAAAATCCCAAACACACCAAAAACTGTGGCAGTATCTTTCTCAGCCCACAGCAGTTCCCCGGTATTTTCATGAAGTAGCTAAGGTTTCACATCTGATTTAATACATTGTCAGTTTGTTTTGTGAATTGAGGTTTGGTTGTGTATTTTTTTGGCTGGTGTTTGTTTGCTTATTTTGAAGAAACTACTTATAGTTTTCAAATCTTTCTTTTACTGAATAAACCTTCTGAATTCCTGACTTGAAATTCTTCAATCCCTGAGTCTGCAAGGTGTCTACCACCCAAATATGAATAAGATACGTAAGCTTTAGAACAGTTAGAACAACAATACCAGTGAATTACACACCCTTCTTTATAAGCATAGGTCACAGTGCACAATGGGTAAATAAATTGTTATTAATTGAAGAAGGAATTAAAACACATGAAATTTCTCAGCATCTAATGTAGATGGACACCTATACCAGGAGGAAAACATGGTTAAATGCAGAGTTCTTCCTTTCACTGTTGTTTGATGGCTTATCTCAGGAGAAACATTCTTTTATCTTTAAAGATAAAGGCATCTAGGCCAAAAGAACATTGCCATGACTCTGTTAGAACTATCCTTAACTAGGCAGCTATAAACCTTCTGTACTATGTAGCTCAGTTCTCTTGGAATAATGTGAGACTAGATATCAATATACCATTATTCTATATTATAATTCTAGAGTATTATTACTTATAGTTGTAGATAACATTTTTATATTAAATGTCAATTCTATTGACACAGTGGCTACAGTTTCCCGAAATCTCACCTATCTGCTGTGTCTGAAAGGCCCAGACTGACTTTGTGGAACTTCTTTTTCTCACTCTTACTAGTTCCAACATCTTTATTCTATGATAGCAGTTTTTGGAAAGTCTTAGCCTTAGTCTTTCTCTCCCTAGACCTAAAAGGCTTCTGAAGTCCTCACATGTCTTTTTGAAGCACATTTAATCTTTGAAATTCCATGATCATAGATAGAGAAAGAGCCACTTTAGGACACAAAGGCAGATAGAATTAGAACACACCAAAATTTTGTCCACTCAGAACTCATATTCCTATGTCAAACCCAGAGATAACAGTATTTTCACCTTAAGAGCTTGTCAAAGTTTTCTTTTAGGTTCCTTCTAGAATTTAAAGAACAATTGATATGCATATCTTAATCTGGTAGGAATCTTCAACAATGCAAATTTCTTAAAGAGCCTTACCAAGATCAACTGCATCAAGAAGGTCTCTTCCAAATACAGTTATTGAAAAAAAAATAAACCCAAGCAACCAACCAAAAACATCCTTAAAGCCCCCCAAAACCTCAACCCAGAGAGTTCAAGTCATTATAATTTGAAAGTAGAACAGCGAAATTGTTAAACTCTATCTGATATAACAGCATAGTGGCTAGGAGACTTTCCTAGTCAGCAGTATACATGAATTTGAGCTTTTAGGTACTTTGAAAGAAGTTGGATAATAAATTAATTTCTTTCAAAAAGCCCACATTCTGTGAAAATGAACACTTCTTGTATCTCTTCAGCAACATGTATCTGAATGTCAGTGGTATGGAGTGTTTCCTTTCCTTTTCCTTGCTAATATTTCTGCAGCAGCAGCAGAAATTTTTCCAAATCCGAAGAAAAATAATTTCAGCTTTCTTTATTTGAATGTGAAAACATCACAACCTTACTGAAAATACAGATGAAGAGTATGAAAGTTTAGAATCAAGTATAGATATATGCTTCTATTCTTGTTGGCTTTGCTGTATTTGAAATTTTCATTCCTCATCTCTCAGTTTTATCAGAGATGAATTGTTCAGAAATAGGTACCAAATCTTCTTTGCTCTGTTCAAAAATATCAATAACTTTTCAAGTGACTTTCAATGACCTCTGGCACATTCTCTGAAGTAAGGCTTGAGTTACACAGTTTCTGAGTATAGACAGGTTAGAGTCATTTAAACTGTACCGGCATTTATTCCCCACAGGCAGGAAAAAGTTTGGACAGTTAACCAATGTAAATTTTCTTTTGCTAAAAGAGTGGACGACTTAACACTTTGCAGGTTTTCCCAGAGGTTCTCAATATCATTTGAGGCACTCTTTTGAAAACAAAACAATTTCCCCCAATAATCCAGATGTCGCATTGAGAACATTACTTCGTTCAAGCTCATATCTGATTTGTTTATAAAGATTTCTGACCCTCTCTGCTCCAGTGAATGGGGCTCAGTTTCTAGACTCTAATAGATGGAGGCCATATTAGATTGAAAAAACTCTAAAAAAAAAGAGCATGTGTTTTAAAAGCATGTTGCCTTCCCAAAGGGCAGGTTTTCTGTACTGTGGCTCCTGAGTCATATGCATTGGTCATTCAAGATAAATATGTATGCCAAGGAATCTGTCTCATGTCCAGTCACACAAAAAGGTGACCTAAGAGTAAATGGCTTCAGCCATCATGTTCGTATCTCTGATTTATCTTTGTCTCCTGCTTCCTTTGATGGAGTGTTACCACAATGTGCTTATTGTGACACAGTGATTTCTCTGTGTAGAAAACTCTGGTTGAATATAGGATGTATCTATGTGACTGACCAATAAGCTTCTACAGTGGAAGAAGGCATGGAGGAGATGGGTGAAAATGATGTGCTCAAGGAGTTCAGGGTAGGATACAAGGAATGAGCACAGGTGTTGTAAAGAAAGCTGAACTTACCTGAACACCAAAGGGACCAGCAGGAGGCCACTGTGTTACTTGCATGGCTGTATAAGTCAAGTGAATCAGCTAATTGTCTAAATGGCTTTCCCTGAGTTAATAAAAAAAAAGTGAATCTCTTTATGATTTAGTCAGAGCAGCCTGGGGAAGTGGCTCCCAAAAATTGAGCGACTGTCAAAATGAACCTTGGAGAGAGAAGTAGCCCTGAGCTCACCTCAACCTACGTAATGTCTCCCAGCAATTGGGAATGCCACAGCATTGTGGCAGTGAACATACAAAGACCAGTAATAGGAATTGTGTTTGCACTGTGATCCAACTACAATTGCTGCATTGTGCTTCTCTTGTGATATCAGTATATAAAGCATTCAACATTATGATAAATCAAAATATTTTGTAATTGTTAAGTAAATTTTATACTGAAACATTATAACTCCCCTATGTGAAAAACCTGAATGAAGCCAGTCAGAGAGTATGGGCTGACAGGGTCATATCAGTGCTAGCCCAGTGCATGAAGTGATATAGAAGGACAGAATAAATACTTCTCTGCCTCTTGGTTGTCTTGAGATTTCTCTTAAGATCAATATTTTCAAGGCTCTAAGAAATTTCTATATATCAGACAACTGGGACTACAATACCCAGTTTACTCCATCTCTTTCACCAGTGTACAGCTTGATTTAAGCAAGAAAGGAGGTGTGGAAAATAAAGAAAAGCTTTTACTTCTAATGACTGAGATTTGATAAGAGTGGCTTATCATAGGACTAATTTCTGATCCCAGTACCTCTGGCCAAATGGTGACATTCAAAAGAATACTGGTGTTCTAGAAAAACGGACTCCATGCCTATATGCAAATTAAAAACCGTGCTGGAAGCATGGAGTTCAAAGAAGCAGAATAATGAAGGTAAGTTTATTTTTTCTTGAAACTAAATGACAAATATTCCAGAGATCTAAGGGGCTCATGCTGAATGGATAAAGGTGGAAAAAATACACAACCCACAGACTTCAAAGTTTTAAGAAAATTATTGAGTTTTAAGAAAATTATTGAGACAGATAAATAAGTGATCTAATCACATTTGTAAACATAACTCTTAATAATGATCTTTTCAGCAAAAAGTGCGTAACAAGAACCAAGATAAACAAATGCAAATTGAAATTAAGGAGCAGCTAGAACAGGTCATTAACAGTTGGTGCTCAGAAAGGCTACATCCAGCGATGATGCCACACAAAAATGCTGGAAAAGAGATTAAACAGCTGATCAGCTGTGTCAAAACCACACTTCCTAGAACGAGTAAGTTGCTATATGCAATATAGCTATATGCAATGTATGCTATATGCAATAGGCCCCAGACCTACTGCAATTCCCCTCTGCATATTTGAGATCAAGTAATACAGTCCTGAGAGCCTCCACTGTTTGACTTCTGGCCTGAAGAGAGAGAGATGAATTAAATGTAATTACCTATGTTTGTAAAAATTAACAGAATAAAATCCTATAATTTATTATACACAGGAGGTGAGATTAAATTATGGATTTTTGTCATCATGTCTTTATGCTTTTGGAAATGTATGGTGGAAATTTGTGGTAGAAATACATTATTTCATGTAATATAAGTAAGGTGTAGGTATGTTTTTTGTGCTTTTAGTCATCTTCCTTTAAGCAGCTAATAATGACAAAAATTCCACTGGGGACTTCTGCTTCTGTACAGGTCAGATACTCCAGTCTAAAACCTCTGCCATGAGTAGGGTCATCTTTAACTTTATCAGGTTGCTCAAAAACTCATCCAGATTGACTCTGAACACATCCAATGGCAGGGTACCCACAACTTCTCTGGGCAACCTGTTCCAGTGCCTTTAATAAAAAATATAAATTTCTTCCTGATTCTCAGTGTAAACTTACATGTTACCCCTTGTCTTGTCATTTCAGGCCTTGGCAAAAAGTTCTTTCCATCTTTCTTATAAGTCCCTTTAACTGTTGAAAGGCCACCATAAGTTCTGTCTGAACCTTTCTCTTCTTCTGGCTAAGTCCCCACAGTTTTCTTAGCCTATTCTCATAGAAGAAAGGTTCCAGCCCCCTGATGACCTTTGTAACCATCCTCTGGATTAGAATTAACAGGTTCAGGTCTTCCTTTTACTGGGAATCCCAGAGGTGGACACAATATTCCAGGTAGGGTCTCTTGCAGGATGCTCTCCATAAACAGGGCACTGACATTTATTGCCACATCCATTCTGAGCTTTGATACTTCTTTTCAGCACCACACTTCTGAGCTGCAGCTTGAAAGGAGGTGAGGGGAAGGATGGCATTAAAGGATGGAGTACACAAGGGTGATGCCAACAGCTTTTCCACTGGAGACAGTGAGGCAAACAGGTCCTCTTCTCAAGGGTGCATCACCTTCCTGAAATCACGTTCTCCAGGGATGAAGTCAGTGGTGTAGGAAAACTCGGTCATGCGCACACTGTGCTACCCTACATTCTCTAACTAAAACCAGTACAGAAGGACCTGCTGTTTTCAGAGATGAAGAATGCTGAGACCAGCTTGGTTGACTCACCATGAAGACATGCAAGACAGATGCTTCCTGAATGAGGCTGGGAGCAGCAAGGATGTGCAAGCCTTGATGGAGAAATGAGTGAAAAGTGTTGAGCAGAGGAAACCAAAGATTTGGCAACAATTTTTTCAACACAAAGTCTATTTGGCTGAGGAAATCTTACAACACATAATCTAAAAAATATATATGACTGACAATCAGGTAAAAGGCCAGTCCCACTTTTGCACAGTGAGGACTTCTAGCACATCTCTCTAAGATGTGTGAAGGTCCTTCCTTGAATGGGAGCACCCCTCAAGGTTACTCCTTGAGGCTGAGCAACAGATTTGCTCACAGTCATCAGCATGGGTGAGTAACACCAATCTCAACTTAATAATTGTTTTGCTAGCTTTAATATAATTGTCTCAACAAAATGGCTTTAATATAATTGCTTCAATATTGCTTCTAAAATAGTATAATGCTCTAGCACTGTAACTATCCATGCTTTGTAGCAAATAATTCTGATTAAGCTATCTTTGTCTAATTATTATCATCATTAAAATTACTAAATAGTTTAAATAAATCCTTTGGTTGATTTCTATAATTTTATTTGCTTTGTCATCCTTAATACCGCAGAAAAAAACTTCTATTAAGTTTCAATTACAGCCATATAATTCTTTAGACATAAGCCATTGACTAAACTTTGGGTTTGGATTGGATACAGCCACACCTAGATTCCTCTCTGAGAAGGGGTTAAAAAGCAAGGGGAGGCCTTTCTGTGCCCTTTGACTCAATGGGAGGGCTTTGTTAAACTTTTTCTGAAGTTCTCATTTTACCTATGACAATCTCAAAGCACAAGAACAGACAAAGAATCACCTCCCTGGACCTGCTGGCTGCATTTTTTTTATGCAGCTCAAGATACAATTGAGTTTATGGCTGCAAGCAGACATTTCTGGTTCATATCCAAAATGCTCAGTGGAAATACAAATTCGTATTTTCCACTAGAAGTAGAAAAAATGCATTACACTTCTCAGTGTAATGTATTTTTCTTAAAAGAGTATTTCAGATGTGACAGATTTCTGCTGGGTCATTTAGCCAATGCCTCTGTATTAGAGGAAGAAATATTTTATTATTTCTAAGCCAGGTCTCACACAGTGGTGTAAATTTGCTTTGAATCTTTCACTGAGGCTGATTATATACCTGCCCTTGGCAATCCTTTCCAATATTCATCTGCTGTAACTGAAGGATTTCTTTTCCCACCATAGTATTTCCTTGTCACTGCTGATTTTCCTGGCTGAAATTTCAGTAAAGTATTCTTTTATTTCAGCTTACTCATCAAAATGAAAATATGACTTATCTAATATCAGATTGGCATTTATTAATTAAAAAAAACCCAAAACCGAAAACAAAAAACCCCAAGCCATTAACTTACTTTTATTTTTTTTCCTAATAGTTGTTGTTTGGTTTTGTTTTGGGCTGGGTTCTTTTGCCAACAAATCATTTATTTTCTTAAAAAGAAAACACCAATTATAAAACTCTGCCTTAGTAAGCACCTAATTCAAATTAATGCAGCTGTTCCCAAATAGGTCACTCAAGGGAGAAATTCAGACAACCAATAAAAGCTTTCAACTAAAGAACATTGCTCTTTACAAGAGCCAAAACATTATAATGGTGCTTTATGAAAATTAGAAAAGTTGCATCAGAAATATTACCTAAAAGACATTTCTTCCCAAAACACTATTTTTATCAGGAAAGTGATTCCCTTCTGATTCCTATGCCACTGCCCATAAGTTGGTTTTTAATAACTTTATTCATTTATTTTAATACAAAAAAAAATTTCCATGTAGCTAAATATTCTAGAAATGAAAGTTCTTTTTCTACATGAGATGTTATTATCATCTATAAAGCACATTTGTTTTCTGTGGCTTAAAGTAAAGCTTTCTCCTTTTCTAGTACAAAGGCTGTCTTCTGAGTAATTGGCTTCAGACATACTATTTCATCACTGCCTAAATTTTTTACCTATGTTATTTTCTCCTCCATCAATCTCTAAATGTCAAAACTCAAATTGGTTACTGTCTCTACTGCTTTCAGACAAGATAGCTCAATTTAATCCTGTGTCCCTGGAAGGAGAGATGCTTCTAGAACAGAAAGAGAAATAAACAGGAAAAAAAAAGCTAAAAAATTGTCAATCCTTCAAGATAGAAACCACAGGATCTTATTATTCAGGGTGAAAAGTCAGCAAGATCCTACTTCTCCATCTCTTTCTACTGTACTCTCTGATCTTAGAATACACCAGCACATTAATGAAATACAGCTGATGAGCAGATTTCCTTGCAGCAGGCACTCTGATATTTCCTAATTTTTCTCAATTAGATCTGTGTGAAAGTAAAGGAGGTACTTTCTTAATGTCTCAAAATTAAAAAGTTTTGTGAGAAATAAGCACTTGAAACCTGACAGCTGACTATTATTTGCACCCTATGAATCTAAGCAAATTTTCTGAGGTTATCACTGTTAGCTAGAAGAAGTAATTTGCTTTCCTATTAGGATGACTCTTCATTTTCGGGAAACAAGGATAATGTCTTTTTTATAGTTTTATATCTATATTAACTGTTGCAGATATCAGCAGAATAGCAAATGTCTAACTATAAAAATACTAGACTTTTTTTAGAAGTTGCATGGTAGTATATGTAGAGACTGCTTAAACAGTCTTATGAAACACTGAAGGTGTAGGCATAAACAATCTGAGAAGAACTCAGCGTTACACAAGTTATTTGTCAATAGAGTCAATATCATGTGAAAAGGGAGGATTTTCTCAAATCTTAGTAACATATTTTCAAGACTATAAGGCACACTGAAAGATCCTAAAATTTGATCAAAAACTGGAAATGCACCTTATAATCAGGTGTGTCTTGTATATGAAGATAGTTTGAAAATTTACCATTGATTGATACTGTGCCTTATAATCCAGTATGCCTTATGGTCGTGAAAATAAGGTATTTCATTAGTCTGTCAGCACTTCAAGAACTTGTGCCCAACCAGTCTACAGTGTCCCCTTTATAGGGACACTTAGTTGAGCATTTCACCTGGTTGGAGAGGGTTAACTACCTTGTACAGGTAGCATAAGCTCAACAGAGAAACACCCTCTTGGGTCTCTGCACCTTTATCAACAGCCAGAGACTGCCAGTGCACTCGAAAGACTCGCTTTAGCAGTTTCCAGAATAACACTGTTTATTGATAAAATTGTTACAGGTTAAGGTTTGAGAATTGCTAGTGACAGTATGTGACTGCAAAAGTATATTTAGAGCAATATACTAGCAAGACCTATCCCCAATAAAAGCCACCTTGAGATAGTGCACATAGAATATGTTTCTTGCACAATAGGCGTTCCTTCAGGGGGAGAAGACAGGTTCAGCCCATTGACAAACCCAAGCAGTTATGATGGCGTCTTCGCCTCTCTTCTCCACGTTCTTAAAACACTTTTATACTATTTCCTTACGTTTAGGTGGAGCCTTGTGACTTTACATCTTCCTCAATGAGTGGTGGTTGTACCTTGGAGGTGGTCATCTCAGGTTAGTAACTGAAATAACCTTGGGATGGGATGTGTGTCAGTCCAAGAAGAGGGATTTTGCCATGGTTTTGCTGATTCAAAAGCAGGACATCTCCCTGTACCTCCCTTAGCTTTCAGCTGCTGTGGAGCTAATCAGCGAAAAAGCATCACTGAGTTCCCTTCTCTGCAAGGATTCTGACAGAGACTAGCTGTTCCACCCTCACTGAGTCCCTCTGAGAGTGTATTGTGTGTAGGTCAGGCATTCTTGTCCATGGTCCATCTGTGGAGTAGCAATCATATTTTTCCCTGACTTTTGTATAATTATCCTTTCACCCTCAATAATCTTCCCCCAGTCACAAAAATCAGGTGTCATATTTGAGGTAGAAAGCTCCCGTACTCTCTAGTTTCTCTAATGTTTCTTTCAGAAATCATAGAATCAAAAAGTGACTTTGGGTGAAAAAGATCTTTAAAATATTATCATTCCAATCCTCTTCTGTGGGCAGGGAACCTTTTACTAAACCAGGTTTTTAAAGCCTCAGCCATCCTGGCCTCAAAGACTTTTATGTCCACAAGGAAGCAAACAATTTTCTTAGTGAGCAAGTTCTTCCTAACATCCACTGCAAGTTTACCCTCCTTAAGTTTAAAACCATTGCCCCTTGTTTTACCATTACATGTCCTGTTAAATAATCCCTCTTCAGCTTTCTTGTAGTTCCCCTTCATGTACTGGAAGGCTGCTACAAGGTCTTCCTGGAGCCTTTTTTTATCCAGGCTGAACAGACACAACTCAGTCTGTTTTCATAGCAGAGGTGCTGCAGGTCCAGAGGAAGCATCATCTTTGTGTCCCTCCTATTGAATCACCGCAATAAGTCCATATACCCCGTTAGAGGTGCCAAAACTGAACACAGCCCTCCAAGTGCAGTCTAAAGACAGCAAAGGGGAGGAATCAGCTCCCTCAACCTGCTGGCCACACTTCTTTTGATTCAGCCTAGGATAGAATTCACTTTCTGCACTGCAAATCAACATTGCCAGGTCATGTTGAGCTATTTGATAACTCCCAAGTCCTTCTCAGTGCTGCTTTCAATCCATTCCCTGTCCAGCCTCTGAAATCAGGCGACCTTGTACAAATCATGGTCCAAACTTAAACAACAAGATTACTTGATGCTTTTCACTATTTTGTACTTCTACATCTTTTTTATTAATTAAATCAAGGTTTTCTTTTTAATGTTCAAAGTCCATTTTTTCAGTGATGATTCAACTAAACAGTAAATATTATTCTTTATTTCATAAGTGAAATTATTATGTATTTTTCTACTACATAAGGAAAACTTCTGCCTTCTCAGGGTTGACCATTTGTGAATGAAGCATTATGAAAAGCATGTAACAGATGAAGAAATAAACAAGCCAAAAAAATCCAAACAAGAAACCTATCACAATGACTTTCTTTTCCTGTGACTCTATGTAAAAAATGAGTCACAGCTTCCTAAATATGTATTAAAATAAAATGCAGTGTTCTATTCAGAACAATTACTATTCTGAACATCTCCATTTAGCAGTAAAGAAAAAAAAATATTTTTCTACACAGATAATCTTTAATAGACTAAAGAAACACAGAGCAATAAATCTGGTCTCCTAGCTTTATCCAAATTTACTGAAAGATAAAGCAATCCAAAATACAGAATTTTAAATAAGTAAATTGACCTATCTTCGAAGAACATTAGCAGCATTTATGGTTAAATGACTGGAGAATGAAGATATATATAGAATCTACTCAATATAGTTGTAATTTTATTAAATATTCAAAGAGATTTGAAGGTCTTCTCACTGGAAACCAGAAATTTGGTTCTGGGTTGGAATGCACAATAGGTAGGAGAAGTGATCATGCCAATTTTAAATCCGCTTTTTTTCTCGGACTTTTGACTTCCAGAAGGATTTTAGGTGCCTTTAATAATTCACCCTGGTAATTGATTTCTCACCTTCCATTAAAAATATAGGAAATATGATGAACTGATAAACCAGTGAACAGATACATGAAAGGTGGAAACCAGTACCTTGTGCTTGTAGACAAACTCTAAGTGATAAATACCCATCTGCTAAAGGTGTATGGATATTTGTCTGTATGTAAATTCATCGCTACAGAATACACATGCTAAATACAAAAGTATATTTGGAAATGGAGTTTTCAGAGGGTTAGATAGCATATAAAATACCTTGAATTAGGAGGGGTCTGGGTGACAAAATGAAATTAGGAAGGACTGTGATGAATTTGGCTTCCTTTAGTTATGTGTCCGAAGAGTCTAATATATATATATAGATGCATATAATCATCCATAAATTTGAGGTTATGGCACTTGAACTCTATGCTGCTTTTGGCTTTTATTGAGATGTAGGAACATCAGCAGCATTTTCCTGCATCTCCCCTTTTGAGCAAACGTCTCTTTAATACCCTCTTCGCTTTATTTTTACTTTTGATAGTATTACCTTTGAAGATGTGTGAGAACTTATCAGCTTTCTGCAGCAGAGTTGGCTTACTGAAGATGTCAAATATTTAAGAAAGAGATAATATCTACTACAAGACTCTGATGGTTTAGTCTTCTGACAATGAAGTGTGACTACACTGTATGAATGGGGACTCAAGGAGAAATTTTAATGCAGTAAAAATATTTTTTTTAATATTCTAAATATATGGTTGTCTAAAGAATCTGTACATTATCTAATCTTCCATATTACTCCTTTCACCATAAAATATTTCATAAATAACCGGTTCATGTTATAGTTAGAAACAACCTAAGAAGTAGTAAACCATCTTCCTTTCCTTGGTATCGTTACCACAACTGTTTTCTTTCATCAAGTTCTCACAAAACATATAATAAAAATACTTTTTCGATTGGGATTTGGTCACACTACTTTAGTCCCATTGCCATGGTAGGTGAAAAACTATGAAAATTGCAAAATTAAAACCCAGAGGTGGAAATGGTTTGCTTCTTTTAGTACTTTTTTGTCTTATTAAGTTGCCATAATGCATGCCTGCACAGCTGGCTTTCTGTTATGTGCTTTTCTAGACCAACGTTATGCATTAAAAACTGAAAGGTTAGGAAAAAAAAATAGGCATCTAAATGAAGAATTTGTTTTAAGTAAGGGAAAGCTTTTGTTTTAGGCTAACTTGAAGCCAAACACAACCTTGAAATGTGTTTACTAAACCATCAGATTTATACTGTGTGATGAATGAGATGAATTTGACCTGCAGTTTAGGCTTGTCAGGGAATATCAGAATATTGAGAGACTGGGAAGTTTAATAGAGTCTTCATTTCCCCATGGATAACTATTCCTCATCCTGTTTCTGGGTGGTAGCAGTTATTGTTGTTTCAGGTGATTAATGAGTTTCAAATCCTGATCTCTACTGTTTCTCTCTACCTCTCCCCAGATGGAGGCAGAAGACATGAGAAGAAAACTCTATTGGAATGGGTGAATCACACAAAATATATTACAGAAGTGACAGAATTTATGTAAGGATCTGGAATCTATCTGGATTATTTTTTGAGGAATTGTGGTATATGGAAGTCAAATAATAGCAAGAAAAAATTTACCGTATATACTTCACATGAATACACATAGTCATTAAAACTCAGAGCTAATAGAATCCTGGAATGGCAAGAATAACAATCCGGATCACATTTATCTAGATTTCAGATACCTGTTTTGGCTGATACATTTAATTTCAAATGCAAATTTCATCTGCATAATTTATTAGTTTTTGGGATATTTTTTTACATTATTCTTCACAATTGGTATCCATGGACATACCTATGAACTTATATAATATTTTAAACTACTTTTCTATTATTTTAGTCTCAGTGAAACTAATAAATATTAAAACAGTTGCTTTCCAGGGCATGAAAATGTTATAATTGCATATACAAAATTTCATTAACAGTTGCTATAGTAATTATAGTCACTATACAGGGAAAAAAAAACATGCACATTATACTGAGATGAAGCCTTACTTCCAAAAGTGATATACATCACTCCATTGTGTGATGCGTATTTCTGCAGTTATAAAACAAATGGTAACTATATGCTACCATATCTTCCCAATGAAAAAGCATTCTTTTGATCAATTCACTTTACGTTCAATATTTAACACACTCTGAAAATCAGTGAAAATGTAGCACTTAGCAAGGAAGAACTTCATTTCACTGATCACCAGCTTATCTTGCAAAGATGAGGTTGTAAATTAAAATTTAAAGCTCGATTGAATCCTGTATAGCAAAACTTCAAGACACAAATATTTCCTTTTTTCTTAGGCTGCATAACTCCTCTCCTGTCTGCTTCCTCTCTGTCCCTAATTTTGTATATTTCTCTCTCTCTACTTCCAATTAAAATACCTCCCCTCTCACAGATGCCAACTACCAGGGCTTCAAAAAAATATCCAATTTATGCATATGTAACAACAGAGACTTTTTTTCTCTGTCTATATTTAGACCAAAGTAAAGAATTTTGTGCCTAAATTTTGCCCAATTCTTCCCAGTTACAACTAATGCTACAGTAAAAGATACTGTCTTTATTTATCTATAGTCTTCACTGCCTTCTAATGTTAGAAGAAAATAGTTTTAATGGAGTATCAGATACATTTCCATTAGGTCCAGTAGGGTTTTAAAGTGCAAACACTGGTAAGATGATATGTCTCCATATCCATATGTAAAATTATCTACACAAGGCATTATCTAAAAAAGTCTCTGAGAAGCATGCTAAAGTATGACAGTAACAGTGATCATCTATGGCAAATGCCTTGTACAGGTATTCAAAATAAACAAAGAATTTCTGTTCTTGTAGTTTTCAGAGATAATTTGCCATCTGTAAAGATAAGTTCTCCCTCAGAATATTGTGGATACTTTGATGAAAATTTCAATAGAAATTTTCCTATTACAAATTTTTGAATGGGTCAATATGCATACAACATTCACAGATCAACATACACATAATTGTTGCAAATGAATGTTTGATTTAAATTACTGATAGAATCCATTTATTACACCAGAAGGTTAAACACAGATTTCCACAGTACTATTTAGTATTAACTATGAATTTTTCAAGTCTAATAATATCTATTTTTGATCAGTATGATAGATGAAAAATTACTAAAATTTTGACTTCATTAGTCATTAGTTCATACCTTCAAAGCACTAGAAAATGTCAAGCATCAGACATGTACACATACAGTTAGGAACTTGCAATTTCACTCATTGTTCTCTTCTCTCATTTTTCTTCTCACTGAACAATTCACAAATTCTTCACAAACTTTCCCCTTCATCTACTTCCTTGCTTGTTCCTCAGTAACAAATCTTACATGGAATACTATACCTATATTTCTGTATTAAAGGAAAGGATTATATAAGAAAGAAAACTGCTGTCAAATAGCATAGGATGGACAGATGTATATGAAAAAGTGATCTGAAAGCTGGATAAGCAAGCTTATGAAAACACTTCAAAAGCAAACTTTTTAAAAAAAAAATTATTATTGCAAATATTGTCAAGAAAAATTGCTAGGTGGAAGCCTTTACTTAGCTGAAAAAGGGAATTTCTTGGAGAATGGCAAGAAGTGTGCTTTTCTTCAGCAGATGTTTGTGTACATACTCATCTGAAAAAAAGACCAGAGTTGGCAAAAGCTTCCAAACCCATACAGGCACCCCATACAACCTCCAAGTATTTCCATCTACTCTTTAACTGATGTAATTCACTTTGGAAATAATGTTCAGTATAGGGATCTTATTGAAAAGTTCGAAACTGTTGATTACATAAGCTGACTACTAATGTCAGGCACAGATGTTATATAGCAGGATATCCTATCCATCATCAAACCATATGCAGGTGAAACAGAAAATGTATGGTTTCAGACACTTGTATTTTCTTCTGCTTTTTGGTGGTTTATTATTTTGTATACTGTATTTTTAAAAATAATTTCTGAAATGCTTAAGGCTTCTTAAGCCTTGAAAAACAAACCTATAAAGATGCAACAGGACTCATTTAGTCCATTCAGAAACCAAGGTATTGGTAAATTAAATGTAGTACTAAAAAGAATGTATAGGCTATTTAGTATTCTCTAAGAAACTAAGCAATGGCACTTTACAAATTATAGAAAATAATTTGTTTATTACAGGAAGAATTTCAGAGGGTTTAATTTTTTTTCTTTTCTTTTTTTTTTTCTTCTTTTTTTTTTTCTTAAAAAAAAACAACAACAAAACAACAGAAAGACAAATTATCCAAGTCAAACTTTAATGTTAATTGCACTTACTGGAACGGAAGAAGTGGGAGAAAGAATTTCTGAGGCTCCAGATTCTATTTGAATCTTAACTTTTTTGGAAACTGTAAAATGAAAGGAAACCAAAACCAGAAAGATTTGTCCTAATAATAATTATGTAATTGCTAGCTTTAAGTCAGTTTATAAAGTTTTCACTAATTGATCCCATGAACTCATTCATTTGCCTCAGTAATTAAAGCAAACTATATATTTTATGTTGTTTTCTTAAAAGTTACATCAAAGGAGTAGTTGAGTTTGAAGTCTACACACCTCCTGCTGTTACATAAAATTATTCTGGAGCACTGAAGCTAAAAAATTCCAATCATTCAAGTACAAGTGCATCACTTTATTTATCCTGGGTGTTGGCCAAATTAACTTCTAATTCCAAAAAACCCACAGCTGCCAACGCAAAATAATTTAAAGTGGCAACATATCACTATAAATCGCAATCACAGCACAAGGTGCTATGACTTGTAAACTCAAGCTTATTACTGCATTTGTTTATAAAAATGCAAATTTTTAAAATGAAAATTAATTTGATAATAGAAAATCAAGCTACATTCCAAGCATTTAGTTTAGAAGAGATGAAATAAAAATTATTTCCAGTTTACACGTGTCTGCACACTTTCAAACTTTGTTGGAATTTCTGCTTTGATCTGAAAGAGGGAAAGAGTTGCAGCTAATCCTAGGTTATGGTGGCTCTTAGAGACCGAATCTCTGCATATGAACACAATACAAGAAAACGGTAAAGAGAGTAAAAAAAAATCTAAGTACAACTGATATTTTTACTGAAATAATAACTGCCAAAGAGCATTAAGTCACAGCATAGCACATTCTTTTATTGCAACTGTGAATGAATAGAACCATAACTCTGTTTTTTATTTTTTACTTAAAGATATAGTTTGCAACTTTTTGGCATCCTGATGACTCGGTAGGTAAGATTTAGCTTGGCATGTACATATATTGAATCTTATATTTCTGGCAATTTTATCATCCACATTGAATGATATATCAGTCATGAAAAAGCTAATGATGATCAGACATTGCAAATAGGCTGCCCAGGGAAATAGTTGAACCACTATCCTTGAAAGTGTTCAGAAGGCACTTGGGGATATAGTTTATTGGTGAACATGATAGTGCTGGGTTAATGGTTGGACTCAAAGATCCTAGAGGTCTTTTCCAACCTTAATGATTCTGAGGCTCTTTCATCTTAAAATATTTTAGGGAAATAGTCAAATTGCTAAAAGAAATATTTAGAAATACTCTTTACTGCAAACACAAATCCAGAACATCTTGGATGTGCAACCCTGATGGAATTCAGTTTTTTTGTCCATGGTAGCAGATCCCAAATAAAACTGCCAGATCCCACTCTGTGGCAACAGTCATCTGAGTTTGGGATGTTGTAGGGAGAGAAAAGTGACTCAGTGCCTGACCTTACTTCAGTTTGGACCTGAAGTAACAGATTCTTAAAGTTCTGTTTATCAGACAGCTTTCTCCACCAATTGTCATAAATTCTCCTCTGTGGAGCTTACTTCTTCAGAGAAGCAAAAATGAAGAATGCTCCTCTTTAGCCCAGAAGTATATCCTCACTCAAATTAGTAATTAACGTGTTTGCATGGGTTATGGTCCCTCCCCCAAGCACTACTTTTACATAACTAACTAAACAAATTAAAGAAGCCCTAGCAACAATGGTCAGAATCCTATTTCACCACTCTTTTGTAAGAATCCCACATGGTAGGCTAAAGAGTCATGTTCCCATTGTCTCCCCGTAAATGCCATTGAATTATGTTTTTATAATGGAATGGGATTCACTGACAGTGGGAGAGCACTGGAAGACTGAAATAGGTGATGATTATTTCTTAGCAAGTCAAGTGAGTGCCCCACAACTGAAGGTAACAAGTAGGTATAAGGGAAGCTCACGTTTTGGACTGTTATGTTTCCTGCATCTTACAAAAAGTGTGTAGCTCCCTCTACACCATCAGTAATGTCATATTCAGGCAAAGAACTTTGAAGGCTCTCTGCAGCTTTTTGCTATGCATTCCTTAAACCTCTGTCCAGCAAGAGACAGAATTGGTGAATATAAATTTTGATCCTTAGCTTCAGCAGCAAAAGGCAGCATAAATTAAAAATAAATTTTCCAGATTATTTTACATATATCTTAAGGACAGATTTAATTGAAGCAAACAAATATATGCCAAAATGTATCTATGTTGTAATGCAGGGTAAGGAAGTGATAGATGGTCTTTCAAATGATCCATAATTTTAAATAAGCTTTTTATTTTTCCCATTAACTATGTGATTCACTAAGCATAAATATTTTGAAAATGCATATAATTTATTTGATTGACAGTAATAGCTTCTTTGGAATCAGCCTAGTAAAGTGAATCAATATATGCATAATTTGGAATTTATTTAAGTAACTGGTGAAATTAGATAGCCATATATATATATATATATATATATACAGCAGTTGCACCAGAGGGGACTGTTAAAACAGTAGCAATCATCCTACTAAGTAAGCATGCTGTTTTCCATAGCGTGTTTGTAATGTTCTGTGCCCAAAATGCTTTTGACAACTTATTCCTCCTTTGTTTTTTGTGTTTTGTTGTTTGGGTTTTTTTGTTTAACTTAGTAACTCAGCTATCAAAAACTAAGAGGACAAGAAATGGGCATGTCAAAGAAGCCAAGAACCCAAATTGTAAGAAAAGTGCTTGGAACATATGTTAATTAATCTGTCTTTGATTTGTTCCCAGAACTGACAGCATATGTGGAGTCAGCCTCAGATTAAATAAGAGTCAAACAGTACACAGAAAGTGTACTCACACTGTTGCAGC
>VRYO01002772.1:47703533-47722875 GCA_009812075.1 Sialia sialis | reverse complement strand
AACACAAGTGCCATGAGATCAATCTACCCATTTGCAAGTGATCAGCAATTCCCAGCAATGGAGGAAGACTGAAAAAACATGCAAGCATGATGTGCTCATGAAGCTCCAAAAATAAAGTGGGAATGGGATCACAATTTTCTTAAATGAAGCTGAATTTCTCTCAACAAGAGGACCAGAAGGTGGACTTAGTTGTAAATACACATATGCATCAGTTAAAGGAGGTCAAGCAATTTGGTAAATGATCTTCCAAAATTAATCAGTTCAATGCATTATATTCCTAAACCAGACAGCTCAACATAGAGGAAGCTTGTAAATGAATCAGCCCAGAACAGAGCATAAAAAACAAGCCAGCAACAGAGAGAACTTCAAAGAGAGTAAAGAGCTTGAACTGGTTTTAACCCACGCAGTCCTTTCCAAAGCCTGGGTATGCTCAGTTGTGGCAGTGAGCATGGCAACAGGAATCATGTTTGTACTGTGGTCCAAGTGTACATTGCAATCGTTGTATTGTGCTTGTGTTTGCAATGCATTATATTGCTGTATTACTTTTATAAATCAAAACTCCATGTAATGTCAATTATCTTCAAAGAAATAAATTTAGTACTAAAACATTAAATCATCTTCATGTGAAAAAACCTAAAAGAATCAGAGAGTATTGAACTATGACACCCAGAGGTTACATTTGTGAAATTAGCCTAGTATTAAGTAATTACTACATTTTAGATTTTATCATGGTATTAAAGCCAGCATTGGTTATGTTGCAGGAAATGTGGCAGATAGAGCTAAAAGTAGCAATAACATGAAGTTCAGGAAAATGAGCTATGATGAAAGTGCAACTTCCTTTTTCATTTCAATGATGGCAAGTTCTGATATCTGCATTGCTTTTTCTTTCAATTCTCTTTTAAATTTTGAAATTCCCCATTTCTTAAAATGCCAAAAGAGTGTATATGTCCAAAGTAAATGAAAAGCTTTTTTTCAGAATAATTAATTCTGCTGTTAAAGCATTTGTCTCTTTCTTCAACTCATTGAAATGATGCTTTTTTATTTTTTTACTAGCACTTTTGTATTTGTTTTTGTAACCAAAACTTAATTTTAAAATCAGTTATATCCTTAACTTTGGTTACAATATAATATATCTTTCTTTGGCTTCATGTCTATTTAAATGGAAGCTAGTGAGATGTTGGGTGTGGAGGGTTTTATCATCTGACATGGCATAAGACATGATTATCTTTTGCTTGTTTTGCAGACGAGAAAGGTGGAAAGGAGAAGCTGCAGAGAGCTCCTTGAACCCTTCTTTACATTTCCATTTTTTGTGCAGTTAGCAAAGATGTTATACAACACTGTAAAAGAATATTTTAAGTTAGGACTAATATTTGAAGACCTTTGGAATAGTACCATGATTTTCAAGTTAAAGCATGCAATAATTCTGCAATATATTGTCTCTACAATTTAAATGATATATATTTGTATATATTTGAGTTTACATGAATAATTTTGAAAATAATTTTTGTTTTTCTATCCATAATATGGGTTTTTGCACAAATATGAACATTTCAAAAGGAAAAGAGATATAGGATTTTCCAAAGGTTGATTCATAGTAAAAACACAACTGAAGTATTCAGGTTGCACTGTCAAAATAGTCATACTTGCTGGTAATCCACACCCCATACCCATTAACAAACACATTTAGCACTACATATTTTTGGTGTGGGTCTGGAAAATTATGATTTAGTGTTCAGAGGATACATTAACTCTTAATCTACATCTTTCAAGAAGGGCAAGTTCTAAGATAGAAAGTGCTGCTTGTAGATGAAATATCATTTTTCAAAAATCCATAAACAGTGGTTGATGGCAAGTCTCTTTTGTGAAGTCAAATTGTCTAAAAAATCATTCCAAACATTTTCTTTCACATACATCCTCTTATTTGTGAAAGAAGAAACACAGTAAGGTATAGAAACTAGACATACTTTAAAAATCTTTTCTGTTTCCTGTCCAGAAATTTCAGCAATTTAGTATGTGCACAAGTACACAGAGTAATAATTTTCTATTCACTTTGGTCCTCTTTAAGATCCCATTCATTTTAAATATAGTGGTATTGCTAGATTTCTATGCCCTTTTTATTTGTAATTTTGTCCCCTATTTAATTATACATTATTATCTTATTCTTCTTGGTGACATCTGTTAATTTCATTTGGCTGTGCAATGTTATTATCGTTACCTAATTTCTTAATGATTACATTGTGAATAATTAATACTTTTTTTATTCAGTTTCATTGCCAGGAAAACATTTATCTAAATTACACAGAAAACCTTTTCATGTAATCAGCCTAACACATAACTATTTCCTCTCTTGAAATTAATCTTAACTTTTAATTGTAAAAGTTACTTTTGCAAGATTTTATTGTTCCAACAGTTCTCTTATGAAGTCTTATTGTGCCCAGAGCTGTCAAAATAAGAAAATATTCTCTGCTTTAAGTAGTTTTTATCCATCAGGTAAAAAGAAGTTGCTAAAATGGCACCATTTTCAGGCTCAATCCTTTTTTTGTGTGGAATTGCATTTAACAGAGATTGCCCTTCTCAGCCTACATTTTCACTGCATTTCTTTTGCAACTTATTGAATGATCTTTTTACCCATTACCATATTTATTCTACAGCTGATAATCAGGTCATGAATAATTCCTCTCTTAAAACTGAGATTTTAAGTAACTAATGCTGTTATATCCTTTCTTCACCTCTATTATTTATAAGTTTACCTTTAGGAAAGAGGAGCAGTGCTGAACAGTCACGGTCAGTTGTTTTCTGAGAAGCAAATCCATATAAAAGATTGAGGTTGGTATCAAGAGGGCAGGCAGCAGTGATAAATCCGTATTTCTGAGAATCATTAGTTTAATTCAACTGCTTAGAGAGTTTCGATAGGAGTGCCTCAGTGGTCAGAATGGTAGAAATACAAATTCTTCTTATATTCACTTATTGGAATAGGGAGTACAATTTAATCAGCTAAAATGCAAGATCTTATTATGTTTCTGGTCTGTGAAAGCCCTGGAAATTTACAAAATTGCAGTGACAATTTGGCAGGTTACTACTGCAATGAGATGAATTGTCCATTAGGTAGACAGAAAAAAATGCATTTTGTAATTGCAAAATGGCACAGAGGAAACAATATAAATTAATAAACCCATAGTCACAGAATCTATTTCTAAGTAGATTTTTAACTTTCAATTCAGAATCTATCTCAGCATTAGTGAGATAGTATCTTAAATGAGACAATCATTAAAGGAGATTCTATAAGTATGCTCTGTGCCTTTTTCACCAAATCTACCCCCAAAACTCTCACATTCCTATCTTGGAGAAGTCTTTACAATCAGCTGTATAGTTTTTATTTTTAATGTGCTACCATTGTCCCAATTACAGCAAAAGTACTTTTTTCTTGGGTTAATCCAGTTTCTGATTAAGAAAAAAAGGATTATGGAGTACATTGGCAAAAAAATAACCCTGTCTGAAATACAAATTAAGACACATTATAATTTCAGGGAACACTGTTAAAAGACTGAGAAAAAATAAATATAATGGAACAAACTAAGAAAAGCGAAAGTACCTTTGAGGTTTGTGAATAAAAATGCTAGGTATTCAATGAGTGGCATTTTTTAGTAGCAATGGTGGTGGTACAAGAAAACTAATTGGGATAAGAACTGGAGTAAATGCACTGCTTTCAATTTATACTGAACTGTGACTACAGAACAATTGGACAAGGCTCTGCCTGTAGTTAACAGGGAAAGAGAATGACAGAGTATAGGAAAGAGACATAAAAGGGTTCAGAACCATGGAGTTGAAGAGCTGTGATTACTCACCACCAGCCCAGATCTCAGACAACTTTCCTTTTTCTTACATGATTTAGTATTACAGATCTGGAAAAAAATAGGATAGTAATGAGCTTTTACCTTACACAAATACAAAAGGAAGTAATGAGCAGAATAAAGCTACACTGTCAGTGTAATAGGGACTAGAAACTATTCCTGGAGTCTTCAAGTGCTTCTCTAAAACATTTGAAGCAGAGACATATATGGATTTTGCAAAACCCTTACTTGGTAAGTAATAAAGCTGGATGATCCCCAAGCGGTGAGAAAATTTTTTTGGAGAAAAAAAAAAATAGAAAAGGCAATGAATTATTTTCTCTCCCCAACTGGCACCATTCAAATCGCTCACATTTACAGGCTCCTCCAAGCCATTGTGACTTATGGAACCAGCTTTCCTTTGATTCCTCCTATTAAGCACAATAAAGTGTTAATTCTACAAATGTGTGGTGGAGTGCTGAATGATAAACTCCTACAAAAGGCCTTAGGCCACTAAGAAAAGTTTCAGATAAATTGGTTATCTCAGTTGTGCTTCCAAGCCTTTAGAGGTTTGCCATTTCTAATTTACCATGAGAATTGTGGGAAAATAATCCTGGCTACTGGCAAAACTCATGAAAGTCATGTTTTCCCAGAGAAAATAAGGCCTTTGTGGGGAAGCAGAGGGTAGCGGGGGGGAAATTGGAAAAAATTAAGACAAAATGCCTAAAATTAGCACTAACACAAAATGCCTAAAAGATACAGTTTTTGAGATTAAGGTACATGTTTGCTATTCTGCATGGAGCACATCTGTTATATTTTGTTATTTTCTTAATATTTTTGAGTGTGTACAGATTCTATGATACTTGAAGTTGAGTCTTTTATTTAAATATAAGCAGATAGAGATTGTAACTTCACATCACTAATGAGTGATGACTTTTTTTTCCTCAGAAATAAGACTACAGTGTAATGCATCTCATCCCAATTCAGTGCAGTTAACCTTCATTATCTTTGAGTTTTGAGGTCAGCTTTCATAGTTTACTCATGATGTATAAAATAGATACAGAAATAGTCACTTTGCTGACTTCTCATTTTCTTCTTTATAAATCATTGTCATAGAGTGGTATTTTTACTATATTTATAAAGGCTTGAGATGAAAAACCAGAATGTTCCTACTTGAAAATTCTAAATTTAACATATTGTGTTCAAAATGCAACTCTGTCAGAACAGTATTCAGGCTTCAAAACAGGAATCATCCATATTAGAGAATTTTGGGATTTGAGCTGTTAAGGCATGTTAAGAATGTCTGCCTCCTCCAGCAGCTTCAGCCCAAGACTCACTCCTCCCTGGTCGCTGGAGCCAAACTTGGTACCTCAAGCTCCTGTCCAGGCTGAGAGATGCAGTTGATTCTTTTCCCTTTTGCAGGGAGACAGAAAATGAAATAACAGAGGAACAAATATTCAAGAAAAATGGATTAATATAAAAAAAAAGATAGCATAAACTGGGAGTTTTTTCCATGTAGCAGTCATCGTGTTCAAGGTAAGCATCTTCAAGGGTGTATCTGAGTAGTTCCTTTATGTCCTATCCAGCATCAGAGCTCTGATCTTTATTTTTGTCACTGTTGTTACTTTTATGTTTGTGTGCATACATGTTTAATTATAAATTTCTTTGTCACTTGTTTCTCTTATACTAAATAACCCTTAATCAAGTAGTTTAAACAAGCACACCCCCTCAGTTTCCACATTCCCTTACACAGAAGTTAGGCTTGTTTTTTAAGGCCAAAAAATTAATAAAGGTCAAATTCTTTATCAAATATCTGTTCAAGTTTACCATCTCCACTCAGTTAACAACATTTGTGATTAAAGGAGTTTCCCTTTCATTCCTTATTTAGTGTGATTACTAAAAGACATTTTCAATAAGGAAAATAAAATCAAAGCTTTTGATTCATGTGATTTTTCTTCTTTTACCTTCTAAATTCAAATAGATCTGTGAATTAAAGTCAGTAGTTACAAGGCCCTTGATGTTGACATTTGTCCATATGCAACGTTCAATATACTCCCCAGTAAAATTAGAATGCTGTGAGCTCCAGGGACATTTTTAAACCCTGACAAGTGGCATGCAGAATGTGGCAATGAAAAATCTGAATAGCATATTTGATCAAGTATTTGATCTTAATTTATTAATTTACAAAAATTTATTAGAGCTGCTCACGTACCCAGACATGGAAAAATCTTTTTTTTTAATATTAATTTACTTGAATTATTGAAAACACTGTTTTGTTCTTTCCAAGATCATGCACTGCTTTGCTTGACTGCTACTCCATTTCTTCTGATTACCTAATTTAAATTATACTCTTCTATGCATTTGTTGGAATGTTTGATGGTTTAATGCTAGTCTATGGTTATGCTATTATGACAGAGCAATCCTCATTACTAGTTATCTTGAGAAGCTGCCAAAGAATCTGCTATGAGTGATGAGAAAGGCTGTGACACAATGTTCTCAAGAATGTTATAAATTCTAGTGCAATTTAAGATATTTACATTAGCCTTCTCTTTCTTGAATAAATACATTGAAGAGAAAATATCTTTCAGGCTAGCTGAAGAATTTATGGAATTTTAAACCCTGGATACTATGTCATACATGTATTATAAATATCTTTTCTCATAATTTGAAATTAAGTCACTTTGGAGGGCAAAATGCGACAGTCAAAATGGTAAAATATTTTCAGTGGTTATATGGAAAGTATTAATGCCTTGCGAATTTAGTTACTTAAAAAGGCAAAAATACTCAAAAAACTCAGCTGACAATTTCAATTTTTCTACCTTTACTTCTTGATAATATAAAAATAGTTTCTGTTTTAATTTTTTGAATATTTGAAATATTAACACCATCAATTAGGTTCTGTGATAGAGAGTTCTTAGAATACAAAAAAACCCCTTCCTTTAATGCACAGATTTTTCTGTGCATTTTCTGTGACTAAGTTTGTAAACAACACCATGGCAAAGTTAAGTGTTGGCTCTGGTGGCAGTTGAATAAGATACAAGGATGATGGTGGACGGGAATAGCATAAGCATGAAAAAGTGAGAGAAACAGTGAAACACATGGCAGTTGTTGGAATAGCAGGATGTCTGGGATGAGATGTGGCATCGGATTGCTCAGCTGTCACAGGCATTTTGTTCAGGGTGTCGATGTACTATCTGACTCCAACAACTGCAGACTCCATGCTGTGCTGTTTCCCCAACTTGTCTTCTTTCCTTCTTTCCTACAGGAGCTACTCTCTGATATTCAGATGACCATGAACTTGCCAGCAGCCATAAGTGGACAAAAGACAGAGAAGAGGACACAGGCTAGAATGTGAGCATGACTTTTTCCACCTACTTCTCTTCCACTGTCAGTTTTTTATTACCTTGACAGCGCTGGGAATATGTACTGGGCTCTGGTGGGAAGCTGAAGCAGGACGGCAGAGACAGTCACACAGGCAGTGTGATCATCACAGCAAGCATCTGTGAGAATTGCTCAGTCCTTAAAGTCTTGGGATTTTTGGAAAAGATGGTGCTTGGAGAAACTCTGAATTGTATCATCTTTAGAATGAGGACAATAGTTTTGCAGAGAAACCTTCAAAAAACCTGCAGAATGGCATGTTTGCATAAATATTGCTTAAGTTTCTTTATGCCCAGCAGATCCTTACTCTGGGCAAGGCCTCTAGCAAGGTAAAACAGCTAAGCAAAACAGTGCAATGGACCAGAAGCAACAACAGCAAATTTATGACAAAGACTCATTTATCATGTCTGGATTCCAGTCTAATTAATTGCATAAAAGCTGTCCTCTTACCCCAGGCAAAAAAAGGTCCGTGCTCCTTACCTGCATATGCATTATGTAAATTAAAGTGGCATTTTGCATCTGTACTAAGGTTTGGATCTACTAAAACCTACCACATCTCTGCCAGTGCACTAAGGATGGGATGCTTTGATGTATAGTGAGTTAGAACTGATACAAATTTTTTGGTAACCTTTATTTCACAGGTATAAAAGATGTTGGAAGAAAGATTATCACCTCACACTCCACCTGCTTTTGTTAATGAAATAGAAGTATCTGATGGGATTTTGCTGTGGGTAAGGAAATGTTGTAGCTCCTTCTGACTTCAGAGCCAAAAATACACTCACTATGATAAATCCTTATCATTCTCTCCACCATGATCACTTTTTGGTATAATACCTCTCGAGTTCTGGGTTCTCCAGTACAAGGGAAACAATGATACATTATAGATAATCCTAAAAAGGGACACTAAGGTGATTAAGGGTCTGGAGCATAGCCATGAGGAGAGGCTGAGTAAGCTGGGACTGCTAAACTTAAAGAGAAGGCCCAGGAGGGGTCTTATAATCCGTACAAACACCTAAGTATAGGGTGCAAAACCAATAGAGTCAGACTCTTTTCAGTGGTGCCCAGTGAGAGGACCAGAGGCATGGGGCAGAAATTGAAACACAGGAGGTTCCCTCTGAACATCAGGAAAGAGATTTTTTTACTGAAAGCTCTCCTGACAAATCAGAGATCATCAGAACAATTTTTCACCTTTTTTAAAAACAGCTGAGAAAATCCAGCTGCCTTAATCAGGTTACAAGTTTCACTCTGTCATGTTTTAAGGTATTTCAGTTTCAGTGTTAGTAAAACATAGAGGAACCTTTGAATCAAATAATAAAACTCAAGAAAATAAATTCTTTCCTTTTTTTTCCTTTTCCTTTTCCTTTTCCTTTTCCTTTTCCTTTTCCTTTTCCTTTTCCTTTTCCTTTTCCAAAACAAAGAGATTATTATATATATGTGTGTTGATAATAATTTTTTACTGCTGGAGTGACCAGGATCTGGCTGTCCAGGGAAACTGTGGAATGTCTCTTCTTGGAGGTATTCAAAAGGTGTTTGAACAGTGTAGTGGGAAATCAGGTGTAGCTGGACTTGATCAATCAAATCGAGTAAATGAACGTTGATCAGTAAAATAAACGTAATTTTTCAGTGAGTATATTGAACTTCAGAAACAGCACAGTATAGCCATAAATAACATTTCTAAAGTGTTGTTTCTTTTCCAGGTCAGTCTGACATATTTTCTTGTCTGAGACGTATGGGATACATAACAACATTACAAGAAGTTTATATTCTTTCATATGCTTCTGTAGGCTGAAATTTCTGTTTGTTTTTAAATTATAAACATTAAAGATTTCTGATTTTATGGAAATAAATAAGGGTGGGCTAGGTTATGTAAAATAAATTCAAAGTGTTCACCTATCTTTCATAGATGCTAAAAGTGAGAGTTCCTTTTTGAAAAGCCAATAAATTTTTTATAGTTTACTTCAGATCCAGCTTCATTTCAATAATTGAGCTGTTTATTCTCTCTGGAGAGGCTGTAATAGACCACTAAAACTTGTTTTTTTCTGTTGTCAAGTTTGTGCTTGTAATGAGAGAAAGTTTGGTTGCTGTCATAAAGTTTACTTACAAAAAGACTATTCAAAAAATATACTTCTCATCCCTGCGTGTGAAACGTAGTTTCTAATAATCCTATTTGCAGCAGAATTTTTAAAGGCTGATGCCTGAACTACTTTGTGAATCAGTACAGTTGCATTTATCCAACTGTTCCTTCCCCTTAGAAGGTGACATTACAGAAAATCAGCTCCAGTACTTGCCTCTATTAGACTTAATCCATAATCTGGGGTTACTCCCAATGGAAGATTTATTTGACTAACCTATTTCCATAAAAGCCAAAATCAGAAGAAAACAACAAAGGAAACATACATCCTTTTCTCCTTAACCTTCAGGTGCTACTTTTTATTTTCCAATGGTCTGTTTTAGGCAGAGGCAAGTAGGGGCATTTAAAGAGTAATTTCAATTTTGTTTAGAAGTGAATTTTGGAGCAGATCTGTTTGTTGTCATCAACATGCACTTTGAATGGAACTTACTGAGAAGACCAAGAACTTATTGAGAAATCCAAGTGTTTGCCTGGCACCCAGACAGATGATGGATGTACAGTTCAAAGTGAAGTTGTTTTGAAAGACTTAATGTGTGTATCACATCCCCAGTACCAGCTGTTTTGCTCTGCAAGCCCAGTTCTATTTATCTGCATTACTTGCTACTGTAGACATATTCAGTGAATCCAGTTTAGTTTGGGCACACAGTAACTGTACATGTGCAACACAGATGGCAAATGAATAGAAACAAATTACTCCACATTGTTAAACATGTCAGACTTATTATGGATACCTACAGCATATTCAATAGGGTTGAAATGTCCCTGCCTAATGGATATTTCTATGGGTATTGAACAACTGTCCAAACAGACACAGCCTTTACTCCAGCTGGGATGGGTGGACTTCTAGTTGCGTAGTCAAAGCTTTCAGCTTTTAGCACGAGATTTTCTTATCAGAGAAATGGAAATGTATTTTAAAAACTTTGTAAAAACTGTTGTAAGAGGCTTAATCCGAGCTGGTAACTAAGCATCATGCAGTCAATTGCTTGTTTTCCCCCACAGTGGGGGAGAAAATCAGAAGAGCAAAAGAGAAAAAATACCTGGGTTGAGATAAAGACAGTGGATAGGTAAATCAAGAGCAAAAGGGATGAACTCAAGCAAAAAATGAGGAATTAATTCACTACTTCCCACTGACAAGCAGCTGTTCAGCCATCTCTAGGAATCCAGGGCTCTATCACATTTATTAATGACTAGGGAAGACAAATGTCATTTCTCTAAACATCCCTCTCTTCCTTCTTCTTCCTCCAGCTTTATGTGCAGAGTGTGATGTCATGTGATGTTGGAGTATGAAACAGAAGCCTCTCTGAGTTACTCAGAAAGAAAGCAACAAGCTGCAGTCAGAGTTAATAAACGTAGTCCTATATATCAGTGTAGAAAACAAGTCTTTAAAACAAGTCTCTGTGAAGGCTCCAAAACCATATTTTAGACAAAATAAAAATATGGTAAGAATATTGCTTGCATTTTTTAGATCAAACAAAATAGACCATATGCGTAGTTTAGTTTATGCATGCTAAGAAACTAGAATTCTAATATGTTAAGAAGAAATTGCTTGGATTTGTGTTTTTAGCTTATGTGGTATGTTGTGTATAAAAATCTATGCATTGGGGAGAGATGCTCTCTTTCTCTCTCTCTCTTTCTTCTCTCCCCTCACCACCATCATCCTCGCCTCAAGAACACAGAAGCTGCAGCTGCAACTCCCCCTCCCGGGGCTTTGCACCAGGAGCTGCCTCTGCTTCTAATCGGGACTTTACTTCTGTTTAGGACTCTAGACTAAAAACTTTTAGCATGGACTTTAACACTTGGGAGGGACACTTTGCCTTTTGAGACTGATGTGCTTCACAGTAAACAATTTTATAGCAACTAATAGCTGCTTGGCTCTATCAAAGAAAACAAAAACCCGGCAACATGACATGGGATATCCCTTTGATCAGTTGGGGTCAGCTGTCCTGGCTATGCTCCCTCCCAAATTCTTATGTACTCCCAGCCTCCTGCATGGTGGGGTGATACAAGAGGCAGAAAAAGTCTTGATTCTGTAATCACTGTAATCACTGCTCAGCAGCAACCAGAACATCCCTTTGTGATCTGTTTTTGATACAAATTCAAAACATAGCCCCAGAGTAGCTACTGTGAAGAAAATTAACTCTATCCCAGCCCAAATCTAGCACAACCATTTCTGGAAAACTATACAACATTAAACAGAATCCACAAAATAACATGTCTGTTTCCATCAAGAATTCAGTCTTTCTTACATGAGAATAGAAAATAAATCTTGTATTAACATTAATGGTATCTCCTTCCTAGCAGCCTCTGCATACTCGAAATCATCATCATTAAATCTAACACTAATGTAATATTTAACTGGGGCCCCTATCTGCCCTGATGGATCAATATACAAAAACCCCTAAACACAGTCAGAAACAGTTTTCACACTGAGCCTTATTTCTGAAAGATTTCACACCAACTCATTCACTGCCCTTTATCAAGAAATGTCAGGCTTATGTCTACTGAATATGAATTTTTACATAAAAGAACATAAGGGCGTTTTTAAACCTTTTCAGTTAATACATTCTTTAATAGATAAAGTAGCTAAAACCAGAATTTTTGGAAAATGTTAAAAGAGAAAAAACCCTTTGCTTTTTTCTTTTACTATATTCATAGTTAACTATTGATTTAGGTAAAAGTATTTAAATTATTCTGGAACTCATAGGCATAAGGAATCACATAAAAAAATTCACTGAGATTAGAAGGAAGTTCTTAGCTCATTAAAGATGTAATTTAATTTTACTGAGACACATTTTCTGTATATATCACAGCGATAGATGTTCTTCCTCTCTCAGACTGTATTTTCTCATTGGAGTAGATTTTTAACTGTGACGTGTCAGCTTTAACAGTCTAGGAGAGAAAAGGCTGGAAATTTGTTATTATAAATTTATGTTTGTAATATAAATGTGTTAGTAATATAATGTGTTAGTAGTTTCAACTGAATCACAATTTGGATGTTCAGTTCACAGTATAATTACCTGACATTCTCATTCTCTAACTTGCTTTGACTTTCTTAGGCAGATTGTAACACAACCTCATGAAAGGTTTTTCCTTAAATGAGAATAATATTTCCTATATGAAAACAAAGCATACAGATTTCTGGTTCTGTACACATGAAGTATGGCTCTGAAGACCACCAAGTTATTGCTGACTTGGTTTTGGTTTTTGTATTTTTTTTTGTTTGATTCCACTCCACACCCACCACCCCCCCTCCCCCCGCCCCCCATAGTACAGTCAAATAGCTCATAATGGAGATTTAAATTTATTTCATTATAATTTTGCAGAGAGATTATAAAAGGGTAATGAAAGTCCTATAAAAAATCAAATAAATTAAGATAGTCTCAGTTAAGGGGGAGAGAGAGTAACAGAAAGGGAATGAGCCAGCATTATGAAGTCTGTATATAACTAACACATTCTCTCTAATTCCTACTCAACTCATGCCATTAGAGTAAGAAACTTACAAATACTTATGAAAAAAGACTTGTTGCAGCTGGGATCTGACAAGGCTTTTCAAGCAAAATCCTGTTGCAAACTATAGAAATCAAGGGGAAGAACTCCCTCAAACTGAATATGTTTTTACATATATTTACCGAGTCTTCCCCTACAAATTAGTCACTCGCATTTCAGTTGAACAAAGCACCATAATTTGTGTGAAAAAGTTAAATAATATGTTTGCTAGGCTCAATTTTTCCTGTTCGTTCCACTGCCTTTATGATGAAGTCATCATCACTCTGAATCCTGTCCAATACTTCACAGTTTAAAATCCTTTTAAAATAAACTTTTTTTTTGTACATAGCCCTGAAAATTGATGGTCTATTTCATACAACTTTGTTTTTCTGTGAATAATTAAATGCATTAAAACTCATAGAATAGAAACCTAGAATCATTAATTTGGAAAACACCTCCAAGATTAACAAAGCCAATCTTTAACCAAATGCCACCATATCCACTAAAACATAACTAGAATAACTAATATAAATGAGTTAAAATATAAATATTACCAACAGTGATAAGAAAAGAAAATTGTATTCCACTCTATAAATAAAACATCCAAGACTTTTAACTAGAAATTACTTAGACATTATTTGAAAGTTAAATACTTCTGAAGGTGCTTCCGATTTGCTATGTGAAGTGGAAGTGAATTTTTAAAGTCACGTTATTTTATTTATTTATAATTTTATCTAGCTTGACAAAAGGGAAGCTAACTTTAATTTAAAGCCATTATAAAATTAAGTAATAAGAATTTTTTCTGATTTGCAACTATCTGTTAACAGAATGATGTTGCTCCAGCGATGGCCATAAAGGCAAAACAGAACAGAAAAACTTGTACAGTTTACCTGTTTATCACAATGGTAACTTTCCATCCCAACAAAATCCATCTCATAAACTTTCTCCATTAACAGTTTCAAAAAACCAAACAGACAAAACAACAACAAAACATAAACAAAAACTCCCAAAGCTCTTTGCACTTGAAGTTGAGAACTCAGCTTAGCTATTCTGGGAATGTTTGACCCTGTATTTAGGCTTGATTTAAAAATGGTAGAGGATGGAGAATTTATTAAAGTTTACAGAGTGAATGCAGTGGCAAGACAACCTTACTTTGCATTGATAGTGCTTTTTCTACAATCCAGTCTGGTTTGGTATCTAACTAGGACTTTAAATGAATCTGAGAGGTCAACAGCAGACACAGGGTCTCCCAAAAATATTATCAGACTGAAAATAAATAAGAAACAGGTACATTACAGCAAAAACTGCAAGGATCTTTAGCAAATTTGAAATCTTAAGAAATAATACAAATTTTTTCTTGCACATAGTTACACACATTCTTAGAACCTTGCTTATCAGTGTTCCATGTCTTCACCTCTAAGAATCTCTTCACCTCTAAGTGAATATTTGTACTTTACAAAAACCATAATATACTACTTGGCATACAAATATAAATCTTATGAAATTGAAATCTTCATGTGAAGATGAGCTATTGCTTGTTACTGAAAGCAGCTGAAGACTAAAAACACTTGCCAGTTGTTTAGAACATTAAGACCTTATATTATGAAGTAGTTTCATGATAAAGAAAAAATATAATCTGAATGGTTAATGTCCTAAGTCTTCTAGAGTCTGTGTGAGGAGTGTGCTTATATCTGCTATTCTTGATAATGACTGCTATTATCAATCTAAATGAGCAATAAAAAACTGCTAAATTAATTTGGTAGTAAGTGGATTGTTAAATAGCTATTTTCACAGTGTCAGAACACTATCATCAGTCAATAATGAATTTCTGCCCGAAAACTCTGGATAAAAGCGAAACCGGTATGTGTGAGGTGACATCTGAAGTACATAATGTTAATTGTCATTTAAAAATAATACCGTTATCAGCAGCTCACAAAAGCAAAGTAATAGTCGCCTTTAATAGCACATGGGCATTTAGAACAGTGGATGTTTTATTGCCTATGTAGTTATATAACAAATGTCATTTGTAATTCACGCTAAAATTAAGCAAGGTTTGTTCTGGTGTTCTTGGAACTGGTGGATAGCATATTTGTATATATGTATTGGGAAAGAAAGGTATTAAGCATAATGGCTAAACTCAAATATACCAGTTATGTTACAAGTTTAACACATATCTTTTAGCCATCCAAATTTTTATTAATGGTCTAGTTACATATTGAATTACGAAGCAAAGCAAAGACATATGCTTAATATTTTTAAAAAAAATCCTCAAATTATAGATCATTATCAAGAAATGTCACATCCGGGGAATCAGCATTCCTCTGGCTATCTAAACTTTTATAGATATATCTACTAGAAGAAAGTTGCTCTTTGCACTTAGTAAATAAAAAAGTAAGTACTTTTAATATGAAAATCTGTTGAACTTCCTACTTGAAATAGATCATATTCATTGTTTCCTTGAAGGAACTATATCTCTTCGTCATGCTAAACACTATCTACTTGTAATTGAAGCAATTTCTTCCCTAAAAATTATTTTAACTTGTAAAGTAAAGCAGTTTGTGTTTTATATCCAAAGACATTGTTTATCATGTTGTTTACTATACTTTCAAGCAGTTTTAGTATGCTGTTTTCTAATTTTTCAGAACCTGACTAAATTGAAATAAGCAGAAGTAAGGCTAAGATTTGTTTCAATATACCTGTGTGGTCTTGTTTGTTGGGGTTGTTTTTCTTTTCAATTTAGAGTAACATATTTTCTAACCTAAGCTCCCAACTTTCTATAGGGAAGACAGCTAATTCCATATTAAAGTAAATAAGGTAAAAAAGAATTAAATAAACTACATTAATGATTCTTCTCCTCTAATAGAGGAAAACTGAGAAAGTAGCTGACACTAGATACTTGCATTTTACAACAGCTAAAATTAGATGATGAATCTGCTCTGATTGGGACTAAATCCACAGAATTAAGTCAGTGCCATTCCATGTCTGATGATGAAAGTTTGGAAAGTACCAAAACCATCTCTCAAAACCTTGCAATGTGTGGTAGTTAAGCAAATACATTTTTCATTAAAAATATATTCAGTGTATATATGTGTATATTATATACATATACATACATACTCATTTATACAAATAAGTATATATGCTTATATCAATATATTTATATACACACATATAATATATAACTAATATACGAACAGACACAGACATTTATGTATATATACCAAATTCTCAAGAAATAGTAATAGTTTCTCAACAAATGCCTGGACTTTTATTGAAATCTTTTCTGATTTGGGTAGTTTTCTCTGAAAGATAACCCAGAATGATGTTCTTCAAATAATTAATGTTCGAGATGCTAGAGGAATATATATGATATTTTCTGCCTCAGCTGCATGGAGAACTAAGACTCGTTACTTGAATTTCACCAGAATATTTTCAACACGGGACCCTAGAGAATAGGAAATGTTCTTATATAATACAGAACAGGCTTCATTGAAGCACAAAGTAGCTTTTGTCCTTAGGACAGCTTGCCCTGGAGACATAGTCCTAGTGTGTCTAGAGTCTTCTTAAACCCTCTCCTTATACTTCTCTAACTCTCACAAAAGCAGAGGAAATATAATTTGTAAAATTCTAATATAGCCTTGATATGTTTAATGAACTGGCTTGTTTAATGAGATGGGATAGTTCAAGATTGTTAGTTTCAATTGCTATATGAAATAAAATTGATGCAGACATATGCTTTCTCTCATTTGCTAGTTCCTACTTTTTTTTGTTATAAAAACTTTAGTATTTGGCTGATTATGAAAATTCTGCAAAACATCAGCATTTTGGTAGGAGTAATAAAAGACTTTAACCTAACCTCTTATGATTGGCAATGCATAGAATTAATTTTTCTTATTCTTATTCTTATATATAGCTGCAAAATGAAAAGTTGTGATTTTCATATGAAAACTGACATATATAAAAAGTTACATCAAGGAGATTTGCATGTAATTCAGGTATTTTTTCCAGGCTTTGCTCCTCCTGGAGTGGAGCACATAAGAGGCAGGATGTTGTCTAAATCAGCCAAAGGACTGTACTAGAGTCTGGAACATCATCTTCTGTGTAAGTTGTCTCAAGACTGAATTAGTCCATGCAGAGTGGCCTTCTGTCAGTTCTTCAGCCTGAAGTGTGTACAGTACTGTGATACTGACATTTCAGGCAAGATCATTTAAACAAAGAAGAGCAAAACTTTTGCCTCATAGTGCCTTGTAATTGTTCACTACTAAACAATTTCACGTAAAACTACCAAGCAGCAATCAAAAAAATAATTTTGTATTAATAGAAAGTGCTCTTGACAGAATCAGAATCTTGATGTGGCTTGCAGAGATGGATAACTATGTTTTTGAAGGGAATTTTGCTGTAAATATTGCCCTTTGGCTATCCTGATGACAGTTTTATAGAATGGGACAGTCCTTTCTCAAAGATATTCTCCCCTGAAATAAAGGATAAAAGCTGTAATCTATCCTGTAATAATCTTCTCAAAATGTAGATATGTTTCTCCTGGTTATGTATAAGTCCAAAGACAGACTAACCCTAAATTCAAATACTTGACAAACATGCATATCACAATTGCATGAAAGAAGTACTTGAAAACTTTGATCTTTATTGAAGTGATAAAAACCATTGTAGCCAATAGTCCCTAAAATGCCAGAAATTTCAACATCCTAAATAACATAATAATCACAGTAGTGTTATTGTAGTCTAAGTCATGATCAATTGAATCTGTTAACTCTTCTAGCTTTTCTAGGTGTTGAGTGGGGAATTAAAGCTTCAGAGCTGCTGTTCTCACAAAAGAAGCCAAGTGAAACAGCTTTTTTATACCTGCCAAGCAAAGCACAGAACATTTTCTGTTTAGTGCAGCAACTCCATAGCCCTAAGCACCTTCTAAACATCAAAATATAGCTTAAATTTTAATATTTAAAAAAATAATATTTCGATGATGTCACTGAATCATGAAAGTGTTATGAATCTTTTATAAAAGGTAATACTCCCCCTGCCTCCCCCCACTTCTCAGTAATTTCAAACCTTTTAATTTAAGAAGGTTAAGCAAGGAAGGTAATGGATTATTTCTCTTTGTTTGTTAAGTGAAGATTCAAATCCCAGCCAGATCAATATTTAATGGTGAGGGAATGGTCAAAAACTATGGAATGAACTTCCTTAGCAATTAGGCATTTACTGTTCCACTGCAAGTACTGCTAGGTTAATCTAATCTGTTTGTGAAAATGCATAACAGTGAGTATAACCTCATAAACAGTTGCAATACACACTTTATTCTCACTGTTATGTAATAGAAGCCATGTAATTTGTATGAAACATCACTTAACCACTCCCCAAAAGACATCTGGAAGCCCATAGTTTAGAAGCTTAAAATCTTTAATAACATGAAAAAGTCTTGATGCAATTCAGTCTCTTCTTCCCCTGGTTTTCTCCAAGAAAATGCTCATGTTGTGACACATACTGAATATTAGCAAAGATCCAAGATCCGTATAAATAAAATATGGGCAATAAAAATCCAATTTCATTGTGCATACTGAAGAAAATACAGGATGATGTATTTTCTGATCTCACTATGAAATCTACAGAAAAGAGTAATAAGCTCTGCCCAGAATAGTACTCTAGTCAAAACATGGCCAATTATACATGTAATACCCTCAAAGAGATAAAGTACAGTAATTTCATGATTATCAGCCGCACCTTTTTCATTGAAGAATCCAGCCTACCCCAGTAGTGCGGCTAAGCATCAGGTGCGGCTTATCTATGGACAAATCCCAGTGAAATGCCAACCTGGAAATGAGAGCCGGCCAGGGAGGGCGCCTGGTGCTGCCTTTAAAGGCTTCGCTGGTCTATGAAAACTGTTTGCAAGTTGAGCCAAACCCAAACCCCACCCTGGAGCGATTCTTTTACTAACTCATTACTTTGTCGCACATGGATCCGCGCTTAAGAAAAAGAAAACCACAAAAAATGCGGCTTATATATGAACAAATCCCGTGGTCTACCCAGCTACCTGGATGTGCGGCTTATAAACAGGTGTAGCTTTTAATTGTGAAATTACTGTATATATTTTTTTGCTGATCATTTTTTGAACTGGAATTACATTGGAATGACAAATTCGAATTTATACATTTTATGATTCTAGCAAGACACCAAATCAGACATATTCCCCATTCACACATTTTAGCCATCTTAGGTAAGGGCATATGCCACTCACCACCACCACCACCCTGTACTATCCCTCCATTCCTCAGGGAATTTTCCCCCTGCCTTATTCATGTTAATTCTTTTGATTTCCTTTTACTTCATCTAGTGAGTTACCTACTTGATTTTTTGAAAAATGTGTTTCCTTTGATGCCACATTACTCACTATGGTTTTTATTATTTGTTTTTTTTAAAATTTCCTTATAAGGAAAAGTGTCACAACCCCCCTAGCTGTTTATCAGTTTTGGTAGCAGCTGTCACAACCATGGGACTATTATATGTAGGG
>VRYO01002772.1:47682526-47695897 GCA_009812075.1 Sialia sialis | reverse complement strand
AGCAGAATATATTCCATTTTTTCATGTTCACTCCACTCACACTGTAATATGAAAGAAAATCTGACATGAATTATCAAGCCAATTTATTGCAAAAATGAGCCAGCAAGAGCAAACCACTGCCCTTGGCAGAATGAGTTACTGTCTCTTTGACCAGGCAGACATTTCCTTTTGAATTCAGTCTACTATTAGCTATGAAGGCATTTTCCCATGATCTTCACTTTCCTTCCTTCCTCTGCTTCTCACTGCCCTCTATTTCCTATCTCTTGCCTCTTTCCTAATTCCCTTTTCTTTCTCCTTAGCCTCAAATCTATCTGAAATTAGGTTTCACTTAAAAAACAAGGTACTTAAGATGCCTAAGCCAATAGTCAATGAATCTTCTCACCCATTTACATGTCTCTCTTCTTCCTATGCCAGAAAACAATATGTTCTTGTCTGTAAAAATTACTGGTTAAGGTAAGAGAAAAAAACACAAGACAATTAAAAGTGAATGTTCATATTAATTTTCTTAATTTCCAAAATTTTTTCTGTTTGTCAGTAGATATATTTTAATTAACTTTGTCTTGAACTAGTTACTTTAAAAAAAATGGAAACAACAAAAAACCAGGGGGAGGACAGGAAGGTGCATCTTACTGGGTAATTGAATGAAACCAAAATTAAGGGTCCACTATTGTGTCAACAACAATTCAAATACTTTATATCCAACAGGTGACTCGTGTTTAAACATCTCCAATGAATATGTGTATGTTAAAAAAGAAATAATTTGTTACAGAAACTGCACTAATTTAATTAAGCTGAATTTTCATGTTTCATATGTTCATATGTTTTAACCTTTAAAAAATGAAGTAGTTGCCACCAAATATAGGTGTATACATTTAGATCATAACATTCAGATTTCAAGAAATCTGACTTCATACAACTGCATTTGCATTTAATTCACTTAAATAAAGTAACTACTGTGTGTTTATGAGACCAGACAAGTATATGTCATCCTAAAAGTTGTACTCATGTAAAGAAATTATAACTGGACCTGAAAGACTAATTTCTTCTTGTGTCCTGATTTAAGTAGCTAATTTTTTTTTCTGAGTTTAGCCAGATACTTTTCTTAGACGCTTAATTCTGTTCACGCATTATGTTGAGAACCTGGACAGTATATTTACACAGCTTCTAGGCATAGCAAAATGTTAGGTGTCTATATTTCTTATATGTTTTTCAACCCTTGTTAAAGCTTCTACAGCCTACAGGTAACTGGATGCTTATACAAATTCTGGAGTCATCAGGTACCCACAGCATGTTTTGTACTTATCTACTTCCTTTCTAAATGGTAATTTGTAATTCAATATTTGTAATTTACTGTTGTGTTTTTTCCCCATTGCCAAATGCTTAGGAATGGGGCCTTTTTTCTTGGGAAAGACCTTGAAATAAGAAAGTTTTACCAGTCACTATTCAATTCTGTTTTATTCTAAAAGCGAGTTCAAATGAAAACCTGCACATGGAAATTAACTCTGACATAAAAGGAGCATTCAGGACTAGATTTAAAATTGTTATTATAAATATGACAATAGCAAAAAATAACTTAGGCAAATTGCACATGCAACTAACTTCACAAAGTCACATATACATGTCGCACATTTTATATGGCTACCTATTTTGTAGTTATGCCGTACTTTCTAGTCTCAAGTATCTTGGAATAAAAGCAAAAATCTGAACTCAAAACTGGAGCAACCTTACTTTGATTTTAAATCAAGCACTGGTTTTCCAGGGAATTGTGTAGAAACTGTCCAAACTCCAATTTATGTTTCTTTCTTTGGCTTCTCTTTTATATCCATTAGGGACTTCAGCCCATGCAGAAGAAGCTGTATTTTAAAAAGGCATAGCTCACCTATGATGCTGATACTTTGAATTTTAGCTCTGAAAAACTCTCAGATGGCTACACTCTGGTCCCAGTGATTCACATAACTTGAATTTTTCATAGCATTCATCAGTTTTGTCTTACTGCACCTCAGCTTTCTTTGTTATTGTGCTCCCGTATGCTACATAAAGTATCTGCAAAGGGAACTTGGAACTAAACTGAACAGAAGGATGTAGCTGGGTGCCAAATGCCTGGGGACAAAGAACCATTAGTTGTCTGGAACTTCTACAGCTTATTTGTCTAGACTTCTTGTAATGGGACTAATGGTTGACTGATGAGGGAAATGTACTTATTCACAGAGAGATATTGATGACCAGTCTATATGCAGATGGTTTATCTGAGCTGTGTGTTAAAGTTGTCCATTGCTGTGGACAAAAGGTCTATGTATATGTATATATGCATACATATGCACACACAGAGCCAACAACTGAACGTGCTTTTGATGTTTTAAAGGTTGAACAGTCAGAATGATCTGCTTCAGAAAAACTTCCCTAAAAGTTAGGGAGTATTCTAGTATTTAGAATCTAGTGTTTAACCTTTATCTTTGCTTATTTATGTTCACCTTTCAATATTCCTTTGTGTCCTAAGACTGACAGCACTATGTTCCTTGAGAAGAATGTATTGGCAGCGATTAAAGCAAGCTTCTAGCACTCTGTGGCTCTCACTACGAGCCAGAAGATGACAGTGGTGGGAATTTCTTGTCCTCTCTGCTGGGACCCTGCTTGAGATTCAGTGAGTGTGTTTGTCTGCTGGCCTGGAGGCTCCTTCATTGGCCTCTGCCTTGATGGCAGCCCTCTCCAAATCAGCAGCAGATCCCAAAGGGAAGTGGCAGTCATGTGAGTATGGAGAAGTTCTCCAGCTCATGGCAGGAGATACAGTGAAAAGTAATTCTGGTTTTGTTTGTTTTTTCCTCATCCATCAATCTGGTTTAATAAATAACTAATTAAGCTCAGGTTTGGAGCTGCACAGTTCTTTGAAATTCTTCTTATATTCCCTGAACCTTGAATCTAAAGGGCATAGATAGCTTCCACTTGATGAATGTTTTACAGCCTGTGTCAAAGGTACTCAAAACACATACATGTCTAACACACAGAATTTCCCAGAAGATTTACAAGGAACAGCTCTTAATTTCTGAATATATCTGGAATTTTTGTGCCTTGAGAAGTTTACAGAATCTTCTAAAATTTTAGGAGTTTTTTTCTTTTCTAAATGAATGTTAGAATCCAATGGGAAGGAAACAGGGAAGGATAGGGGAGTCAAAGGTTATCCTGACATGCTGATTTTTTTGGGATTTTTTTTTCTGAAACTGGGTGTTTTGAGAAATATAGACAAAAGGTAATAGATGACGTTTTTTGATTTGATGCTACAATTCAGAAATACATCTGTATACTTTTTTTGGCAAACAAGTTTCTATGAGGCCTTAACAATAAAAATAAAGATGTTATTTCCAACCATGGTAGTTTTGGTTTTTTTTTCAGCTAGCATATATGTCTCTAGAATACTATTTAGAGTTATCCATATGTTGATAGCAATTATTTCAGTAGCTTCTATAAGACTAAATGAAGTATTTCTACTTATATTTACAGGGTGTTTCTTATAGTTAGGTAGTTTGAGTAGAATTTAATTTGCTTTCTCATTTCAGATGTGAAATGTGTAGTTTGATTTACTTACACTATTCACTAAAAGTACATAATTTGTCTTATTATCTTTTTGAAACCTAAACATTCATTCATTCATGGCTTAAAAAATCCCAAAAACAAACCTCAAAAAAACCAGCCCTAAGCCCCCTAAAAAGACTATATGAGATTTTCTTTGTTTGAGAATTTTTGTTCATCAGCATCCATAACTTTGTTCTTTCTCTTACTGGTGGAGACACCTCAATGTGTTTTTGGATCCAGCTTTGAGTATAATCTATTGTCCATTTCTCAGACACAATTTTTGTTGCATAGTGCAAGTTCACCTACTGAGAAAGAAACGGTCATGACTGAAAACAGAGGCAAGCATAATACTAGGCACTAACTGTTCTCCTTGAAGACCTCTTTTTCTGTATTCCTTCTCTGACTAGATTTCTGTTCTGTCCCCAGCTTTGAAAAATATATAGGTGAGCGTCTGATCTATAAGGCCTTTTATAGGCTGCCTCCTTGTTATGGATGGAGCGACCCGCTTCACTTGGAACAGGGAGGTGATAGAATGTCTATTGATATAAACCAGCAGTTAAGCAAAGTTTAATAGTATATATGACAGTCATTTAACAGGATTAGATGGCCAGGTACACTCAATTATATTTACTGCATAGAGGGCAGGGTCAGACAAACCTCTCAGGGACATCCTCTGTTGATCCATAAGGTTCAGAAAGGCATCCCTTACACCTTCTGAGAGGGGAGTTTATATGTGTCTGGATCCAAACTTAGTCCCAGAGTAGTTCAACTCTTAATGTCATAATCAATCCTTTTAGCTAAGATTTCAAAATTTGAGTGCATTCATTCCAATCCACTTACCTTGTATGTCAGCAAAAAGAAGTCTCTCATCCTCAAACAGTAACATTTACATATGTCCTTTCTCAAGGGGAGATCCTGATGTGCAGCTCACGTCTGTGCTAGAGACTCAACAGCCCTGGGCTGTCCACTATTTATGGAGTTAGATAATTTATGGTTATATTTGCATGTTGACTACAGATATCGGTTGATTCCATACTTGCCTTGGATCAGCCCTTGACCAGCACTCTGGTTAGGTGAATGGCCTAGAACAGCCCTTGGCTATTGCATTATCTTTCTCACACAGATCTGCTTGGAGTCCTATGAAGCCACTCTGGCCATGTGCATCCAATTACACCCAGTTGCTGGTCGTTACTTGAGCAGGATTATGAAAAATAAAGGTCAGGCCAAATTCATAAGAAAAAAAAAGGCAGATATTTGTATCTCACTAGATCATCTCTTCAAGAGAATGTTCAATAATTTATGCCAAGCATAGTACTGAATGTGTCTCAAAAGACTACCTCAGTGTTGCAGTAAAATGAGTACGGGTCAAAATGGCACAGAGAATTTCAGTATGCACCTCTTTACTTGTCTAATTAATATCTGACTTACCAAAGATCTCTGCCATAAAATAATACTTTTCCAGACTTGTAACTACTCTTGTAATAATTGAACAGGGCTGAAATAATAACCACCATATAATAACTTTAGATAATGAGGGCTTATGTACAGAATGTGAATGAATAAAGTTGCCAAAGCCATAGGTTACTCACCTTCTCTATTACACTGTTAGACCTTCACATCTTGCTGATGGACAAGGTGTTCTTCCACACTTTTTTTTTTTTTTAATGAATGGGTTACAAACCTGATGAAAAAATTTGAAGCTACTTTGTTGGACAAAAATCTAGCATGTTTAAAAAAAATATAGCCAGAATAGCTCTATCTGTATAGCACTAGTTAAAGTTTTAAATACCCCAATAGCAAAATGAAATAGTATTTTCTGAATTGCAAATAAGTTTGAAGAAGGGAATAAAGAAACAATTTATTCTTGTTCTTTAGTGTCTCCATTATATACAGTAAGACTACCAAGTAAATAATAAGGCACATATTAAAAAGTTGTAGTAGAAATTACCAAAATGGTGGTTTTGAGGCAGTTTCTTCCAGATCTGCATGATTTTTTCATTATAATGGATAATTAATAGCATTTGTGTTCTAAAAATTTGCATCTGTAAGATACCTTCTCTTTCTATTGCAACTGGACTCTAGAGAAAAACCATTGACATTATTTATCTGAATCATTAATGTTACCGTAGCATATATTTATTTAAAGAAAAATGGTATTTCTATATTTTTTTGGTTCTAGAAGTTGATCAAAGTTATGCAGACAGAAGCCAGAGGCTGTTGTATTACATTGCAGCTGAGAAATATCTATATTGCTTAATTGAAATAAAAGTTAAGTGTGTCTATTTATTAATGATATTTTCTTTGTTGGCCCAATGCTGTAAGATTTTCTAGAAATCAGACTATCAGTAAATTTTTCACCCTTTTACCCATGGAGAAACTACAATTGACTTAATTAAAAATTTCACACTACCTCTTGTTTCATCTTGAGATACTTCAGTGTCAATGTTAGTATAACATAGGTGAATCTCTGAACTTCATGTTACAGTTTAGGATTGCAATTTTTTTTTTCCAGGAAAAAGGATGATAATGTTGTATGAATTTTGAAAGCATATTTTGGCTTGAGGTAAGCCTAGTATTGGCACAGGACTCCCAGAGAGATAGTTTCTCTCCTTGGAGCTATTCTAAAGCTATCTAGAAATGGCAATTTTTCATGCCATGTGTAATACATGTTGAGGCATAAATAAAAACCAAATTGGTTCTTCTCAAAGAGCTACAATATTGGAAAGGTGTGGCAGACTGGTGAAGTTTTTACTGACCAGAAAAAGAGAGACACAATACCCAGTTTTTAAAAAGGTAAAAATGAAGACCTGGGGAACTACAGGCTTGTCAGTCTTACCTCTGTATCTGGAAAGATCGTGAAACAGATCCTCTGGGTTACAGCATAAGTGGATAAGGGAAGAGCAACACATACTGTCTATGTGGGTTGTACAAAACATTTGACACTGTCTCACATAATGTTCTTGTCTGTGAGCTGGGGAGACATGAACTTAACAGATAAATCACTCAGCAGATAAGGAATTGGCTGGCTGACTGGTTGATCTTGGGGTTATGGTCAACAGCTCTCTGTCCAAGTGGAGACCAGTGATGAGTGGTGTTCCTCAGGGATTGCTGTTGGCTCTTCTGCTATTGCCCATTTCTGTTGGTGTCTCTGGCAGTGGGATTGAGTGCACCCTCAGCAAGTTTGCTGGTGACACCAGCTGGTGTGGTGTGGTGGACACTGAAGTGAAGGATGCCATCCAAAGGGAGCTTGAGCAATAGGCCCATGTAAACTTCACAAAGTTCAGCAATGCCAAGATGGACCAGCATCTGGGTCAGGGCAATTTCAAACACTGGTATAGGCTGAGTAAAGAATAGATGGAAATCAGCCCTGAGGAGAAGGACTTTGGGTGTTGTGGTGCATGAGAAGGTCAGCATGGCATAGCAATATAGCTTTGCAGATGAAAAAATTGGCTGTATCACAGGCTTCATTGAAAGAAGCATGGCCAGGAGGCCAAGTGAGTTGACCTCTACTCTGTCCTTGTGACAGCCCACAAAGTACTACATCCAGCCCCAACATAAGAAGAACTGTTGGACTGAGTCCAGAGAACAGCCACTAAGTTTGTCACAGATCTGGAGCACCTGTCCTGTGAAGATAGGCTGAGAGACTTGGGATTGTCCAGTCGGAAGAAGGCTTTGGGGAGACCTAGCAGCCTTCCAGTACATAAAGGGGGCCTACAAGTAATCTGGAGAGGGACTTTTGACAAGGGCATATAATGGCAGGAGGAGGGGCAATGCCTTTAAGTGGAAAGCCTTTAGGTTTAGATGAGGTATTGGAAAGAAATTTTTTGCTATGAGAATGATGAGGCATCAGAACAAGTTAACCAGAGGGAATCTTTCAGGCCAGGTTGGATGGGGCTTCAAGCTACATGGTCTAGTAGAGACCACCCCTGCCCATTACAGGGATGGGGTTGGAACAGGATGACTTTTAAGAGCCATTCCAAACATAACCATTCTATGATTCTATGAATATTGGGGAAGATGTAATTTTGAAGGCATCTGAAATGATCTATTGTATTAATAGAAAGAATGAAATATACTAAATATAGAAGAAATTATTTGGGGAAAAAATAGTGAAGATAATTTTTAAAAAAGCCTTGTTATAGTAACCAGCAACCTAAAGGTAAAGCAGTTTCTGAAAACCCTGTTTTTTATTTTCATATTTGTCTGTCTGCAATGAAAGCAGTACAAAAGGATTAAAGATCTGAAATAACTGTTTATTTTTTCAAGACTGTGGTGCAGTGAATTGAATATTGTGGCATTTGCCTTTTATTTTAATGCATTTGTCACTGTCTGTGCCATTCTCTGATGCTTGCCTGAATCCTAAATGTTCTAGTGCATATGTAAATGCACATGTTTATGCTATTTTGGAAGGACAATAAAGTGTTTCTCAGATCAGAGACTTAATTTGTTTAATATGCATAAGGTTTCACCTAAATTCTGGTCATGCAGATGATTCATGTGGGGCTTTTTTCTGGTGATCATGTATTTAATCCATGACTATTTTTAATAAAAATTAAGAAAAAGATTTATTTTTCCATTTGCTAAAATGCATTAGCAGGCAAGATACAGCATAGTATATGGCTGAGAACTTCCTAATTTGTTTCAATCTGAGTACTAGTAATTGAATATTTGAATGACTTTTGAGACTGACACCTTAATTTTTTTTAGTGCCTTATGGGAACTGAATTCAAAATTTTCAGTATGGTATTTATGTTTCTTACGATTGAATCTGAAGAAAAAGATAAAAAAGAATAGAATTCAAAGTACTGATGGACAACATTAATACTTTGACACCAATCTACTGTTTTGTTACATTAGTATTATGTAGTGCTAAAAGCATGTGCTTGAAACTCATCCAATTTGGCCAAAGGCTCAGTGACCTTTCACCACGGTACTCACCATTCTAATTGTGATTGACAGAACAATCTCCTAGTTTCCATTATGGCACAGAAAACTAGGTATGGGCTATTTGTTACTTGAAACATGATTGGGACGCCTTTAACTGTAATGGGCAATACCACCTTACTAAAATGTATCCAAGTAAAAAATGGCTCTGGCAGATACATTTCTTATGATAGTGAAAAATACTCACTATCATGCCTAAGCACATGCAAATAAATTTTTTAAAAGTTTCCTAAGATCTCACACACCATCAGGTATCTGGATATTATTGTAGCTTCAGGTCAAAAACTTGGTGGATCAAGATTCTTTCAACTAAGATCATTTTGCACTAATTTAGGACAACAGAGAGACAGAGTTCTCCTTTTGGATGGGAGCACCAATTACGTGTTCTGATAAATTTAGACAGCTTTTAATGCTGAAAATGAATATTTCATATGTTTCTGAAGTAATTAAAATTTAAATACAATTATCCCCTTTATTAATTTTTTTCCGAATTTTAATCCCATGATTGTGGTAAATGAGTAAGACCTAATTGTTAATGGGAAGACAACATATCTTCCAGAAGTCATTCTGGGATTGGTCCTGTTGTGGAGCTTGTCTGTTCTCTCTTGGGGTTGGGTATAAAACTGTGTAGAGAAAAGCTCAAGATTCTCGTGATGCCAAACAACTGGCTGCCATTTGTTGCAGTGACATACAGACTCCCCTTCTCCAAGGTTCTCTGGACAGTTCATTTACCCTTAAATTACTCCCCTATTTTTATCTATTCCTTTTTAATTAATGTTTAAAAAACCCCAACTCATGTTAGGTGCTACAGTGCTTAGTTTATTTAAATTTTTTTTAGAATCCAATTTGTTTGATTTTTTAACTTTTTTATGTATTTCTCTGTAGGATACCAGTGTGATTAAATATTGCTAAAAGCAATATTTTTCCTGGAATATCTTAACAAAAATAATGCAACTTGTGACTTTCCTGATTAAAAAAAAGTCCTGCATCTTCATACCTAAGTTATGTTAGGTCATTTTGTTTCTCTTCTGTTGACCTGAGCTCTCTGCTCCATATCTTGTAAAATTCCATTACCTGAATATCACTTCAAATTAAATAAAATATTTGCTCTTTATGTGCTTACTTTCATAGAACAAACACTCAAAACAAAACAAACACCAAAACCAAAAAAATCAGATATCAAAAAAATGACCCCTTGATCCTGTTATCATTCCTTACCAAACAAATTCCAGTTGAAATTGCCACAGTAAAGCACTCCCATCAGCGTGTAGGAAGTGATTCTTTCCCTCTCTTCAGCAGTGGTGAGGCTACACCTGCAAGACCATGCCCTTATCTGGGCTCCTCAGTACAAAAGCAAAATTAGTATGTTGAAGAGAGTCTAGAAGAGAGGCATACAAATTATTAAGAGCAAGGCATATGAGGAAAGCATGAGAGAGCTGAGACTCTTCAGATGGGAGAAGGCTCTTGGGTAATCTTATGTGCAATTAGCTGAAGGGAAGGTGTGAAGAAGATGGAGCCATGCTTTCAGTGGTGCACAGTGATAGGACCAGAGGCAGTAGGCACAAACTAGATCACAGGAGGCTCCCTCTGAACATCAGGAACATCATACTTGCATACTGTGACTGTGACCATGACTGTGACTCAGCATGGGAACAGGTGGCCCAGGGACACTGAAGTGCTCTTCTTGGAGACATTCAAAAGCTCTGTAGTCTTGGACAGTCTGCTCTAAGTGACCCTGCTTGAGCAGGAAGCTTGGTCCAGCCTCAACTGTTCTGCGAACCGCATTGAAGGCACATAAAGTAAGTTATATTGGTGACAATAATGGTAAATTGACAGGAATAATACTTCTACGTTTAATCCCGTTCTACTTGGAATTTGGGGTTATAAAAGACAATATATATTCTCAATCTCAATTTTCATTGTTATGCTCAAGTGAAAATGTTTTCACATGATTGTCATGTCATTTATGCATAGGATGAATAATTGGGTTCCTCAAATGTATCACATTTATGTACTTAGTTACTACCTTTTCCTTAACACTTTTATTTCTTCTCTCGCAGATTTTTGTGGTAAAAGTGAAAAAAAAAATATTAGGGAAAGAAACACTATCCTTCTTTTTAAGGAGACTAATTCTGAAGAATGTAATATGAACACATTTTATTAAACTTTTTTTTTTCTGAGGATGATGAATCAACATCTTCATAAATACTCACTAATTTTAATTCTTCGTGTTGAGAATATTCCATAGAAGACTCCAATACTTAAATTTACACATATAGCTCACAACTGTTATCAAATTTGTGATATATTTTAAGTATGTGAATTTCTGTGTGAAAACTCTACCAGGAAAAACATCAGAGCTTCTCTGTTTTGAATTTGTCACTGAGATAAGTGGGTATTTAATACCTTTTGCTTCACACTTTTTAGACTTCTTATCTGTACAGATGAAGGCAGTAGTACCACTTAGTTTCACAAATATATTGCCAAGATCAATTCAACATTCAGATTATGATAATCAGAGCACATTAGTACATTCTCAGAGATATTAATTATTTGAAGATTAATAATTTTACATTTAATTAATAATTTGGATCACACTTAAGGAATAAGCCTTGGACACCTCTGAGAAGAAAACAAAGGAAAACACAAAGAAGATTTAATTCAATGCATGTAGCTCGGGTGTGCATAAAAATGAGTGTGGAGTCATGCAATTAAAAACCAAACAATAACATAAATGTCAGAGGGCACAAAATTAATTTACTTGTTTTTATTTCTGACATTTAATGAATACTAACAACAGTTCCAGTGAAGAGTATCACAAAATTTTAGCAATTGTAATTACTAAGCATTACAGTATATGAAAAATTTCACACTCCAAAAATCACAAAGATTTTAAATCCAAATTTAGAGGAAAAAATATGCCTCATATTGATTCAATTTTTAAATATTGTATTTTTCATTTCATAAAAACATTAATAACTTATTCTATTTTGATTTTACAGTTATTCACTGCAATTATTTAATTGAAACGGGAGGACTGGACTATGTATTAACAAAATTATAAGCATGCATACTTGAACTGTATGGGCTGCCAGCTAGACACAAACCTGCAGAAGTTGTTGTAGTTCAACTTTCTTGAACTTTCCAGTAAATTTTATATTTGGTTTGGAGATTTTGTGTGAGTCTGTGATGTGCTTTTTTGCAAAGTACAGTGTAAAACTTTTATTTTCAAGATGGAATAAGGAAGTTACAATTGGAAGTTTTTAAAAAATCATATTTTTAATAGTGCTTTCTGCAAAACAACAGCAGCAGCTTGGTTTTTATGCCACCCTGTTTTAATATCCTGAATTTTTTGCAGTCAAATAGTTAGAGCAAAGAAGAAAAGACCTTTTTGAAAATTGTAATAGTCTGCTACTCCAACAAGGAAGTAGATACCTTTCTCTGAAGGCTACTTCTGAAGGCTGCTTCTTCCATTATCTCAGTGATAATATAATATTAGTATAATGTAGTCTTTGAATATTAGCTACCAGATTGAGTTTAAACAAGAATGTTTCTAATAGATTCATAGAAGATACTGTTTTCCATAATAATTTCAAGGAATATCAGCCATAAACAAAAAGGTACTGCCATAATATTGACAATATTGAGAATACTTGCTTTGCCGCATAAAACAATAAGCAGAAGAATCAAACCAATAAAAAAACTGAGTCTATATCTTTCCAGATTTCAAAAAGATATCTTCCAACAAAAAAGTTACTTCAAAAAACAGAAATAAAGACCTCTTTGAATGTTTAATAATACTGATTCTTCCTTAATGCTTCATGTCTTCACAGTGCCTGTAGGAAGTTAAAATAAAAAAATGTCAGGACTTGCAATTAAGTGAGTATACTAAGTCAGTCATGAGGAAAGAGAACTGGTGCAAGCACCAGCAAGCATGTCACTAGAAACTCTTAATTATAACGGTATTTCACAATTTAGATTCCCAATCTTTACAAGTGATTTGAGACATTCTAATTTTGTTCTGCCTTGAAGCAGTTTCATTTTAGTCAATAAATTCCCTAAAGTAGGACTCAGATTGAATCTTAATTACCAGAATGATCTGATAGATGACAAAGTTTAAACTTTTCTGAAGTGTCATATAGTATGCGAAACTCTGCTTTGAAATCTACATGGTAAAAAATCCCTTAAAACTCAATTACAACTTGACTTATCCTTTTGCTCTGGCACTACAATCATAAATTTAGTGGTAGATACTTAGTCGCTGGGAAAGAACATTAAAATGCTGGTTTATTCAGTCTCTCTTTGTCTCTCTTCTGCTGTTCATTCTCTTTGTGGCTCTAAGTGTTAACATGAATATTAATCAGCTGTGCTATGTGGTTTTCGCCCAAAAAACCAAAATACTACATATATATTGCAAAGAAGTTTGCACCAATTACAGTAATTTCACGAATATAAGTCGCACCTTTTTCATTGAAGAATCCAGCCTACCCCAGTGGTGCGGCTTATATTCAGGTGCGGCTTATCTATGGACAAATCCCAGCGAAATGCCAACCTGGAAGTGAGAGCCGGCCAAGCAGAGTGGCAAGTGGGAGCTGCCGGGAGCATGAGACTGCCCGGAACGGGGGCTGCAAATGTGCGAGCCGGCCCCTGTGCCACCGGGAGGCGCCGGGACTGTGGGACGGCTGGGAACAGGGGCTGTGCAAGGGTGGGCCGGCCCCTGCCGCTGAGAAGCCGGGCTGTGTGGGGCCGGGCTGGAGCGCCCCGTCCCCTCTGCCGTGTGGCGTTAAAAAAAAAAAAAAAAAAGTCAGGTGCGGTTTATAATCATGAAATTACAGTAATTTCACGATTATAAGCTGCACC
>VRYO01002772.1:47649548-47675114 GCA_009812075.1 Sialia sialis | reverse complement strand
AAAATGAACTTTTCATAAAAGACTATCTTGAGCCCAAAACTAACAGACAGATTGCAAGGGAGTTAGCTTTCATGGGCCTAAAGAATTTGTTTCGCTCATCCACACGTGAGCATCTAATGACAGCTCAAATAACCCCAGATATCTTAGAGCATCAGCATAGGCATGAAAGATATGACACAGGATCTGTAATAGGCTCTTACTTTCCAGAAGCAACAGGTGGACGTAAAAAGTGTATCCTAGGACTCACCAAGGATAACTGTATAGACTCTTGGTATATACCGCGTAAGTGACTACAAGTGAGCTAGCTGTGTCAACTCCCACAGAGATGAGCTGATCAAGACATTAAATTGACTCTCCTCACCCTAAAATAAATAGATATTTTAAAACAAATGTATAGCTCCCCAATGGCTTTTCTGACTATGAGATCAATTCATTTGCCAGAGGTTTGTAATGTAATTTGAAACTCTTTTTTAGCTGAGGAATCTGTATGAGATTTTCATTATTGACAGGGTTTACAGACACCCATGCCCTTCTGAATCAACAGCTGAAGGAGACATAAGTAGGTATAAGAAATTAAATTGAACTGTACTCCTATACTTAAAAAAACTGTGTTGTCCTAGATCTTTACCAGCCATAATAGCAGCCTGATACCTTACAGTGTGATACTGTAGACACCACCTTTATGACCAACCTGACATCAAATTTCCACTCTACAAAAGCATAGGCATCCCACACATCTTATGGAGTAGATGAGTGGACAGTGAGGTGAATTGAGAGCTAATTGAAAGGCAGATCTCAGGAGGTCATAATCAGTGTCACAGTGTAGGAGGCCTGTCACTAGTCATATCCAGTATCCTTTAACTTATCCATAAATTACTTGCATGAAAGGACAGATGCCTCCTCAGCAAGTTCTCTGATGACACAAACCTGTGAAGAGTGGCCAATACCCCAGAGGGCTGTGCAGCTCTTCAGAGGGACCTCAACATTTCTGAGAGATGGGCAGAAAAGAACTGAAATTCAACAAAGGCAAGGTCCTGCACCTGGGGAAGAATAATCCCATGCACCAGCACAGGCTGGGAGTCAACCTGCTGGAAAACAGCAGTGGACAATAAGCAGTGTGACCTTGTGGCCAAGATGTTGTCCTTGGGTACTTTAGGAAGAACTTTGCCAGCAGGTCAAGAGAGGTGATTCAGCCACTCAATTCAGCCCTAACGAGGCCACATCTGGAGTGCTCGGTACAAGAGAGACTTGGAGCTTCTGGAGTGGGTCCAGTGAAGGGCAGAAAAGATGATTAAGGAACTGAAGAATCTCTCTTATGAGCATGTTTTCTTGAGGATAGGATGAGGGAGCTGGGCCTATTCATTCTCAAGATACGAAAATGCCAAGATTGAGAAGGGACCTCAGCAATGTCAAAATAAGTATCTGAAGGGAGGGTGACAAGGGGAAGGTTGGGATCTTGGTGCGGGCAAGCAATAGTACAGGAGGCAATGGGCAGAAACTGGTGCACAGAACCCTCCACCTGAGCATGAGGAAGAACTTTACTGTATGAGTGACCATCCACTGAAACAGATTGCCCAGAGAGGCTGGGGAGTCTCCCTCACAGGAGATATTCAAGAACCATCTGGACACAGTTCTGTCCATGTGCTCCAGGATGATCAGGGAGTTTGGCTCAGATGACCTACTACGGTCCCTTGCAGCCTTTTTCATTCTGCAATTCTGTGATTTACTGTTTTAATTAATTAATTAATCACATGAAATCCTCTCATAATATTTGAAATATCCTGGACTATCTTACCTGGAATCCAATCATCAGTCCAGAAGACTGATAATCTTTCTGATGTCCCATGTAGTAGTTTACAGCCCCATGCAGATGATGTAAATCAGGATGGCAGGAGGCTTTTGATCCACTGAAACTACTTCTGTATTGTCATGCTGCAAGTTTAGAGATAGCTTATTTGCATATACAAAGATTGTTGACACTTAAATGTAAATGTCTAACTTTTAATCTCACCCTTGAAGTTTGATATATTTTATATTCTATATTACATTAAAATAAATTACATTATATTACATTACCTTGCATTGCATTTATTATATTTTATTTTTCTCTTTACTGTCTAGTAAGGAGGTTTTTTCCCCTTTTGGACCTACAAAGAGTGCATTATGAACCTGAACCTTTGTAATGAACTAGCCCCACATATCAATATATTAGTAGAAGTAGTAATAGTGGCAGCACTGGTAACAATAGTAGTAGTAGTGTTATTATTATTATTACTGATGTTGTTGTTGCTGTTGTTGCTGTCGCTGTTACTATTTAAGATGTTTGAATTGTACCATGTATACATTAAAATTATGGATTATATTAGCTGTGTAAGCATTCTCAGAGTATTCCCACAGTTGTTTTATTCTAACAGATGAAGAAGATATTTCAACCATTTTTCTAGTGAAAAAATGTTTTCTGTTGATCACTTTAAGCTTCCACTGGCATTTCTCTGCCTTGGATGCAACTTGTCAAGAGGAATTGCTCGGCACACTTATTAATAGCACTAACAGTATGCCTAATGTGATACAATTAGCAGAATGCGGTAGAGTCACCCTGTGACTGCTTCAGGAAACTTGATATGGAATTGTAGCTCAGACCCTTAGAGGCTATGTGAAACTTATTAAAAAGATGTAACAAGAGGGTTTTGGGGGAGGGAGTTGGTTTGGTTTTATTTTTAGAATGCTTGATTCTATTCATTATTGCTCCCTTTATCTGCCTTATCTCAGAAATTTTGGAAACCAAAACATAAAACAGAAAAAAGCAGCTTATTTTCATGGAAATATAATTATAATTAACAGTATTTTTCAGATTTAAATCTTACTTTATAGTATTGGCTTTTATACACACTCTTGAAACATATTTGCACTGGAAAGGGCAAAGAATTAATTGCAGATATGGAAAATAAATAGAAATAATTACTCTCTCCATAAAGATCATGACATTGTATTTCTTGCATGTAACCATTTAGAGACAAATACATGTTATCTCAGATGATACTTGGAAATGTTTCATGGAGTAGGAAATATAGTTTGTCTACAGGAATGATTAATAACAAAGTTTCCAAAGAGCAATAATGAAATCTGAAAAATATGAGGCAGATTATGAGACTGATTAAGTGTATGGGTCAGAAATAAAGTAATTGGTAAAGCTTTATAGCCTTTTTTCCTATGCAGGCAAAGTTCACACTGAAATAAACTGAAAAATCTTTGCTTCGATAACAGACACACAGCTGGAGAATAGGTAAGTGGCTTGCCCATTATGTAATAGCTTTTTATCAGATTAAACTAGAAAACACCACTATAAAAGATGCTGTGGTCCAGGAAGAATCTTTGCTGTTTGTATCTGACATTTAAATGCCAGCTGTCCAGAGCTCCCTATTTATTACAATCTGATGGAGAGTGAGACAGTGGGAAAAAAGAAGTGAAAGAAGCAACTATACTGGGAATTGGATAGAAACTGTTAAGACATAATTTGCTCGGGAATTTGGCACTCTCTTGGTTCAGTGAAGATTTATTCCTCCACTAAATTAAGCATAACCTGGAGAACTAGAGACATTTTATCTTAAGTCCAAATTTAAATTATTTTACTAGAGCAGAAAAATACTGGGATAGAAAACATTCAATTTCTTAAATGCATGAAGCTATCTGTCAGTAGTCAGCATTTTTGCAATTACTTTTTTTAAAAACCTGAAATAAATCCCTAAACCTCCAAATTTACAATATTCAATATTCAAATAAATTTTACTTTGTATTGATATAAATGGCTCACCTAAGTGATTTATTCCATACTAATGAAACAAATCATGAGCAGTTAGGCAATCAAACCTAATTTTTAGAATTTTCATAAGCAAATTTGCTTTATGTTTTAACCTTTTCCCTCCTCATACAGCACTCATCAAAATATCTGCATAATGTACTTTAAGTACTTTAGAAAATGTAGTGTCAATAAGTATCAATATTAATGTGTCATCACCAACAGATGATGAAAGCTTCAAGGAAATATAAATAAAACCAAGATCATACCAGCAGCTTTAAAATCCCAAACTGGTTTTGTCAAAGTAGTTTAAGTTAGGGCTTCTAAACATGAGGCATCTTTTAATGAGAAAGTGAAGCAATGGGTTAGATGATATGAAAAGTAACCAGAAGGTAAGTGAAAGAAGCAATAAAAAGAAAACAAAAATCTATCAGTAATCTGAAGTTCCCTTCTATTATTTTCATTTATGTCAGCTCCAAAATAATTCACAAGAGACTGCAGGAAGACTGTTGGGTTTGTTTCTAAGTCTTCCTCCTGGCTCCAAAGAATTAAAATAATTTCACAATTATAAGCCGCACCTGATTATAAGCCGCACATCCAAGTAGCCAGGAAGACCACGGGATTTGTCCATATATAACTCGCACCCGAATATAAGCCGTTTCTTTTTTTTTTTTCTTAAAGCAAGGATCAATGTGTGACAAAGTAACGAGCTAATAACAGAATCATGCAATCCTGGGGTTTATCAGGTGCACAATTTGCAAACAGTTTTCACAGACTGGCGAAGCCTTTTAACGCAGCCCCAGGCACCCTCCCTGTGCCATGGGCCCTGGCATTCCTGCCCCCGCTGCCAGCCCACCCTGCTCGCCCTGCCTGGCAGTAGGCTTGCCTGCTTTTCCCCAGGCTTTACTTGATATTATGTTCTCCCCTGGGGCCGCTGAAAAGCAGAAAAACAAACTCCTGCCGGAGGAGGGAGGAGGCAGTGGGGGGACTGGGGCTGGTGGCAGCCGGAGGATAACGGGGGGGTGGAGGAGGAGGAGGAGGAGAAGGAGAAGGAGGAGGAGGAGGAACGGGGGAATCGGTGCTGAGCATCGCTCCCTCTGCCTCCCGAGCACCGAGCGGCCGGGACTGGCACCTCTGGAAGCTTTGTCCCGCTCTTCTTACTCCTCAGCCTCCTCCTCCTCCTCCTTTTCCTGCTGCTGCCGCTCGCTGCCCAAGGCCGGGGCGCCTCCAGCAGAGCACTCGGCGATGGCAGCGCGGGGTGGGCAGGCACGGGCCGGGGGTAGCACGGGGGTCCCGCAGTGCTCTCCCCGCTGGTGTCCTGGGGTCCGTGGTGTCGGAGCCCGGCAGAATCATGGCAGAGCTCAGTTGGTGTCGATGTCAGGTGGGGTGTGGTACTGCGGGATGTGAGGGGTGAGGCCGGGCAGGGGCAAGGGCAGTGACAGGGACAGGGGCGGGTTGTGCAGGTGGCGCCGGTGGCCCCGGTGGTCCCGGGCCCAACACGCCACGCTGCCGGAACTCCCACCCACCACACAGCTCGGGGCCGCGGGCCTCCCGCAGGCGCTGCTCCCACGGCTTGGGGCCACAGCTGGTGGGCGGCCCGAGGATGGCACAGCACTGCTCGCCCTGAGCCTGGCCCTGAGGAGAATGAGCAGCGGCAGTGGGTGGAAGAGGAGGTGGAGGAAGAGGGGAGCGCCTATGGCATGGGGGCACCGGGTGCCGGCACTGCACACTTGGCTGCACAGGCTGTGCCTCATGTGCCTTTAAACGCAGCCCCAGGAGCCCTCCCTGTGCCACAGGCCCCAGCACTCCTGGCCTCGCCGCCTGTCCTGCTCCCCGGTGACCCTGCCGCTAGCCTGCCTGGCTTACCCCTCCTGGCAGCAGCGGCAATGCCGCCACCAGCACACCCACCCCGCTGCTCGGCGGCAATGCCGCCGGCCAGCCCATCCCACTCCCCAGCGGCCATGCTGCCAGCCCGCCTGGCTCCTTGGCGGCCCTGCCGCCGGCACGCCTGCCCTGTTTGGCAAAGCCCGCTCCCCACTCGCCTGGCCGCAGCTCCGCCGCAGCTCTCTGCTCAGCTGCCCCACACTTCTGGGTTAGCATTTCACTGGGATTTGTCCATAAATAAGCCACGCCTGATGATTAGCCGCACTACTGATGTAGGCTGGATTCTTCAATGAAAAAGGTGAGGCTTATAATAGTGAAATTACTGTATATAAAGAAAGTGGAGTTTTGCCTCTTTTCTCATTGTCTGTGCTGCAGAAACTCTCATCTCATCTGCATAGTATCTGTCAGTGAAGGTTCTAGGTGACTTGCACTGCATCATGCTTCTTAACAACAGCACATAATGAAAGGCACAGCAACACAGAGAGGCTGAGATACTACAAGGCTTTCAAGACATTTAAAAATAGAAAAAAGAGATGAGAAACAGTTAAGAAAGGAAGATACAATCATTGTGAGAAATTGTATCTATAGAACACAGACAGGTACTAAATGACAGGGGAAACAAATAAAAATATGAAAAGGACAGCAACAAAATCAGAAAAAGCAAGTCAATCTGACTCAGGAGAGGGAATGAAAAGCTACAAAAACATGCAAAAAGGGAATTCTGTCTGTCACACAGTAATGAGACTCAGGATTCCTGTATTTCGTCCCGATCCATTACTACTGTCTGCAAAGCAAACTTTGGCCTTTTTTTGGGTTTTTTTGGTTGTTTTTTTTTGCAAGGACTGTCTCCGGACAAGCATAATATTCTTGTTTTCCTGACTGCCATTTGAGATCACAGATGTCACACAGACTCTTTCAGGCATCGGGGTAATCGTCTGGGTGTGCTGTGATGAAAAAACTGTGCTTTGTGAGAATGAATATGGTTGAAAGACATGCTATGACTGTGCATAAGCCCTTGTTTCACAGCAAGAATGGTTGAGATTGGAAAGCACTCCTGCAAGTTTTCTTGCTCACATACACCTTCTTTCCCCTCCTGACACCCTAGATGGTCAAGTATATTCAGCTAGAGCAAGTGGCTCCAGGATGTTGTCCAGCTGAGTACTGAGTATCTCCAAGGATGGAGAATCTGCAACTTCTCTGGTTGTCATGTTCTGGTGTTTGACTGCCCTCACAGTAAGAAATTGTGATCTTGTATTCAGGTGGGTTTTCAGGGGTTTTATTTTGAGACTCCTGACACTGGACACTTCAGAGAAGATCTGATTTCCTTGGTTTTGTTCCCCCTGACCTGGTTAAGTCTGGGAGAGGATGAACTTTCTTCCTGGTAGCTGGTGTAGTGCTGCATTTTAGTATGAGAACAATGTTGGTAACACATTGAAAACTGATGTTTTATTTGTGGCTTACCCTCAGTTGAGATCTTCTCAGTTTCCATGCTCTGACAGTGAGGAGATGCACAAAAAGTTAGGAGAGACCATGGCCAGGAGAGCTGCCAACAACTGTCAAAAGGGATATTCCACACCACAGAACATCAGTATGGATACCAACAACTGGACAAGTTGTTGGAAATCCATGAACTGCTGCTCAGGGACAGGCTGGGCACTGACCAGTGAGTGCCATACAGTTGTGCTGTGCATCACTGGTTTTGATTGTTTAATTCCTCTCTTTGTCTTTTTCATATCTATTATGATTATGACTGTACTAATAATTATAATTATTTTTTTATTTCAATTATTTAATTATTGTTAACACACGGATTATATGGTTTTTTTCATTATTCTACTATCCATCCCACTGGAGAGAGTGGGGAGTGCAGTATTTGGTTTTTGTTTGTTTATTTAGTTTGGGGTGTTTTTTTTGTCTTGTTTGTTTGAAAAGTCAGTTTATTCAAACACTGTTTATTGATTTTCCATGCTTTAAATCCCAAAGACAACATTTGAAACTCTCTGAAGAACTTTGCAGCTGGGATTCCTAGAGAGAGCACATTTCTGAAGTTTGCATTGGAACTGAAAGGAAGCAAAGCATAAAGGGGGCAGGTGAGTAATGAAAATAAACAAAAATTTTGTTATTCTTGCTATATATATATATAGGACTGCAGTTTCCAATATCATGAGTAGAGTCAACCATCCAGATTTTAAATCACAAATCCCAGTAAAACTTGGGATAAATTACCATATTTTTTTGACTATATGGCGCACTTAAAACCCTAAAATTTGATCAAGAACTGGAAGTGCACCTTATAATCTGGTGCACCTTATATATGAACTTTGAGTATTGAAGGGATCTCAAAACAATTTCTGTTTCACATTGCACACCAGCAAGCATGAAGCTCGCAATCAAATGACCGTGAGCAGGCACGCACACATCCCTCGGATCCGCCCTCCTGATTTTTTGCTAAAAGTTGCAAAAGTTGCGCGGAGATCAATGTTGCAAAAAAAAAAAAAAGGTGTGCTTTATAATCCGGTGTGCCTTATATGTGAAAATAGTTTGAAAATTTACCGTTAACTGATACCATGCCTTATAATCCAGTGCGCCTTATGGTCTTGAAAATACGGTAAGTGTTTAAACTGAAAATGCAAAATACTGCTTTTCTTTTGTCATATTTTTAATAGTTCCTTTATGATATCACATTCAGAGCTACTTGCATTTCCAAAAGAGTTGAAAATAGATATCTGGATATTCAAAATCCTCATCTGGGGCTAGATTTTTTCAGTAGAAGTGTATTGAGTGTATTGGGTGGCCACTGGCATATGGGTGAGTATTGAAGAGCTATAATAAATGGTGTTACATCAGGCTACCACCCAGTATCACTGTCCTTCTCCAGGGCAAAATTTTAGGGCTTGTGCTCTATAATGCTTTAATAAGTTTTCTAGATGTGTGATTTGCATGTCTACTAAGTAAGTTTACTGCTAATGATGAGTTAGAAAGAGTTGTGGGAGTCCCTTGAGGATAGAGAGACCTTACAGAGAGATCTGAGTAGACTGAAGGGCTGGGCAACAACCAAGTATATGGAGGCATAATCCTAGTTGTAGATATAAACTGGGGGACAAGAGGCTGAAGATCAATCCCACAGAAAGAGATCTGGACTTTCCGGTCAAAAGAAAGTTGAATTTGAGTCAACAGTATGCCTTGCCAGCCAGAAGGACTAACCCTGCCCTGGGGTGCATCAGGAACAGCATTGCAGCCAGGCAGGACAGGGGATTGGCCCACTCTGCTCTGCTCTGATGTGGCTTCAGCTTGAGTATTGTGTGTAGTTATAGGCATCTCAATATTACAGATATGTCCAGAGTATGTCCAGAGTATGTTCATAGGGGGAAGACCCAGATAGTTAAAGAATATTGCTCACAGGCGGTACTCAGGAGGAACGACTGAGATCACTTGGCTTGCTTGCCTTAGAAAAAAGAAGGTTGATGAAGTGTGACTTCATCATAGTCTTCAACTTGGTTTAGGGGGATACTGGATGGGGAGATGTTCATCTCCTCACTCTGGTGACCAGCAACAGGATACAAAGAAATTTCGTGAAGCTGTGCTAGGGGAAGTTCAGATTGGACATAAAGAGAAGGTTCTTCACTAAGAGGGTGGTTAGTCACTGGAACAGGCTTCCCAGGGAAGTGGTCACAGCAACAAACCTGTCAGAGGTCAAAGAGCATCTGGATGATGCTCTTAATCATATAGTTAATTTTAGATGTTCCTGCAAGAAGAGGGGAACTGGACTTGATGATCCTTGACCCATAAACAAAGCACCTTGAAAATTGTATGGTCTAAAATAATCTGAAAATCTTTTCAAAGCATTGCATTTTAAGACCAAGATTCTCCATGAAATTGAAAACCGGCATGGAGAAACAAGCATTACTTTACAGTAATACAGGCTGCATTTAGAAACATACACAGCTCTGCTTCATTGCACAACTAGGTAAAAAGTATAGAGGGTTCTGTGCTAATGTCCTTTGGCTGTTGTGAATGAATGATTTATTATAGAATTATGCCTGTGAGAGTGAGAGTCAGAAAGATTACATGTGTCACATATCTCATGGTATACTTGCACTTAATCTGCCTCATCCTACTGCATAATTTATAACTGAAAACTTAACCAGTGAATAATGTTGTAAATGGCTGCAGTAAAATAAAATTTAAGTTGTCAAAATTTGTTATCAAATTAATGTAGGAATAGAGAAATAAATCATGTAATATGTAATTCATTAAGTCAATGACAATTCAAATGAGTGAAAACGTCCATTCAATCATATCTGTGGCATCAGAGTAAAAATGATCCAAAAAACCTCAAACCAAGCCTAAAAAGTTTAAAATATGAAGTAACTAAAAATATGTAGGCATTGCTTTCTGATACTGAAATGCAATTACAGCTTTTATTCTACAGAAAAGGGAAACTACAGAAGTAATTGTAAATCAAGTTGGTATTTAACACTGTTTTCAACTGTCTATCCAAAGATTAACATACATTTTGTTTGAGGCTCATGAACTCCAATTTATTCTTTTCAAATCTTTCAGTACTATAATCACAAGGGTAATTTATAATCAACTATATCATTATTCCACTAAATGAGATATTGAAATTCAACATCTTTATGAGAGTCTCATTCATCTAAAATCAGTTTCTTAATGTTTCTGAATACCAACAATAAGAAAATTTAAAGTAAAGATAATGCATGATCAGGTGTTTTTGACCAACTTTATCACAAGCAACAACACCCAATGACACGTTCACCTATCAAAATTTGCTAGTATAAATTTGAAAATAGGTATTGTGAAGTCTGAAAAAGCTAAGTTTCAAGAAGGTTTAGAATAAAGTTTCCACTTCAGATTATAGAATAATATTCTGTTTTGTGTCACTACACATTCTTGCTCCCTTTTTGTAAGATATGAGTGCTGTTATGAAGAGTTTTATAAAACAACCTAACAAATCAAAATATGTGAATATTTGCTGTAATCAAGCAGCATGACATTTTACTTTGTAAGAAAAATGTCTAAGAATAGGCTATCTTTATAAATAATCTACAGTATAAATGACAGTATATGCTTTCAAGGCCTTTAATTGGTGGAGAGAACTAGGATTTTCAGTAGCATGATTCTGTAATCTATGTAGGTATATTTTCAAAGGTAAATTTAACTTTTGAATTGTAAAGTTTTCTATATTGACTGTAAAAGTGAATTCAAACAATTAATCTAAATGTAGATTTTTATTTGGTGAAATTTTGTCATACATTGTCAATCTGCACTTCTATTGGTAATTGCAATTTCTCCCTGTTTTTCTCCATAAACTCAGTCAAATTTTGAAGAGTATTTCAGCTTTGCCTTTCCTTTATTTCTTTTATCCTCTGTGAATTATACTGCCACATAATCGCTGAAATAATGTTTTATCATCTTCTATCTAGTATATTTTTTCCATTGGAGCAGACTTTTATTTTGTTGCATTTGATACTTTAACTGTTCTTGATGCTTTTTCTTTCTCCTAGTCAAGTTTTAACTTGATTAACTGGTTAGAAACCAATAACTACTACAAATAAGCAATGTATGTATTTTTCAACTCAAAAGCACTGCTCATTGACTAATATTGCAATTTAAAGTAGACGGCATCTAAACATCTATTGCCAAATACAGCCTTCACCTGTCACATCATAAAGGAATTTCAACATACTGTCTGTTTCCTTATTTAACTTTTATTACAAAAAAATATCACTAGCTGACAGTCTTTCCACCTACACTTGCCAAGAAACAAAATTGATAATTTTCCAGCCAAAGGGAACAATTTTTCATTGCTTCATAAACATTTTTCCTCCCATGCTGTATTTTTTCTGAAGAAAATATGACAGTTGGATCTTACTGATTTCCTTCCCCAATGTCATGTAAATAAAAGGGAAAGGGGGAGCACAGCGAGAGAAAAAAAGTTTCTCTTTTTCACCCTTAAATATTTTTTTTTGTTTTGAATGTAAAAAAATTTAGTCTACATCCATCAGAATTCAAGAAACCAGCTGTTTATTATTTATTTGCCTGTTGATTTATTTTAATCTAGTATCTCCTTAGTAGATCTATCATATCTTATGTTTTCTTTCAGTGTCTAAACTGGCAACAAAAGAGGTCCAAAATATTGATTGCCTTGGATCTATTTTGTTTCTGGAAACTGTCTAAATTGGGAACAAAAAATATTGAACAGTGTTTATGAGCAGTGATCTAGCAACTGAGCTTGTGCTTTTTTACTTAGCTGTAAAAGCACAGTATATCCTTCCATTTATGTTTCTTTAAATTTCAAAAGATATAGTTTGTCATATTCTGGCATAAGTATTTTTAGTGCATATCTGCTATTTGTGTCTTCCTCATATGTGCCTATTGTTATTCAGCATTTAATATGGATATTTTTCACATTTTATCTTGGTTGCATTGAGATTTATTTAAATGACTTTCAGCATCACTTGTCTCCTACAACTCTTTCTGAAAAGAGAAGAAAACAAGATGTCTGTTCTAATCTTCAGGATTTTTTTCCTGTGTTGAGATTGAATATCTGCAGAAACTTCTACACATTGTTAGACAACACCTACTGTGAATATGCTGAAGCACATGACATTTTGTTCTAACATAGGTGGAATTAAATTTCATATTAGCATTTGAATCCTGATATATTATAGCTACAGACACACACTATTTAGGTCATTATCTCAGTTAAAATTTTTTCTAGGTATCACTGTTTAATTTACCTCCCCTTCTTCTACCTTACCACAAGTACGTTTTTGTTTTGTTTTGTTTTTTTATCTTAGAGATAGTATTTTTAAACCTTATAATACTGCCTTAAAAGTGGCCTTAAATAATATACTGTTTTGCAGCAGGCCATTTTTTCAGCTTGTCTTTCACAATCCAGCTGTGATGTCAAATCAGCCGGAAGGTGTGTTACTTTGTCAGCTTTTCTAGCTAAAAACTACTCTGGATTTTGTTGACATGAGCAGTGTTGCTCAAGGGGCTTTCAAAAAGCCCCTTCCGTACACTGGACAGTTTTGAATGTGTCTGTCAGCTAATCCTTCATGCATGAAACCAAAAGTTACTAAAGGTAATAAGCTAATACATATTTTGGTTAGCATATTAGAAGAATCTATAATATTAAAATATTAAAAATATTAAAAATATAATTTATTCTTTAAACCTGACATATATTTTAATATACATATTTCACTTGACAGATTCAATTCTGACATTAGTCAGTATGCACACCCCATTTTTCTCTATGATCCTCAAGAAATGGTTTGTATTTAAATATCCAACTTAAATTTGCAAATCAGTTATTACAAGTTTATATTCTTCTATTTTTGCTGTTAAGATGAGAAAGAAAAAAGCCAGTTAAACAAGAGAGATACCACAGACTTTGAATTATCAATTAGACCTTAAATCTGGACAGAGAAGCAGCACTTCTCTATCGATAATTTTATCGATTTGAGTTCGGATTTCTGAGTTATGTTAGATGAAATTACATTAGTTTCAATTTGCAATGACAACTGTCAGTTTTTATTCCTGTGTATGATCACATAATGCAGAAACAAAGGTTTAATTTCCTTTTTTTCTTCTGAAAGTTAATATTAAGCTTCAGTACAGTTATATTTGAACTCCACTTTATTAAATTACTTCAACTTTATGTAACTCAGTTGTTCTTACAAAGCAACCCAGTAAACTTTGTTCAGATATATTTTTACATTACAAAAATACAGAATAAAATCATTTTCATTAATGCTATGGTTTAATTTCTTTAACTTTTTATTTGTATTTTAAAATTACTAAACCAAAAAAGAGATATCTATGTATAATTGATAAGAAAGACTGAAAGACAAGCCCAAACCAAATCAAACCAAAAAAACTACTCAGAACAAGAAAATTTCATAAAATATTATTACTTATATAGGATTTGATGATCATCTCTGAAGATATGGACCCATCTTCTCAAGGCAATTACATTTGAAAATATTCTGAGATATGTGGGAAATAATTTGGCTCCAAATAAAGCAGATAAATTCTTCCTCTAGAGAGTTTCTTAGAAAAATGGGACTTTCTCAGGGAAGTGTGGGCTTAGTAAGTCCATCAAGGTCTTTTTCTGGGAAGCAAATTATTGCACTTTTAATCACTGATGGGAACATCAGAGTACTTAGAAAATTAGAATTTATTCCACATTTAATTGTTATTAATTTTAAAAAATTGAATAATATTAATAATCCCCTCCCACATTTAACTATGCATATTTTAGGTGTTGCTGCAAGTTCTAGATATTACTTTTGATCAATTATTTTTTCTTTTTAATTTTTAGTCTAAACAAACTAAAATCCTTTGTGGGGCTAAACACGAAGTCATCTCACCAAGGTAAATACATGTCTAACATCTAAGATTAATTAATTTTCACAGGATGAGTTTTGCCACATGAGCAGCTCTTAGAGGAGCCCCTGAAGCTGTGAAGTACCCAGGATTTAGACAGATAACATCAGTTCAGATGAATCCCAGCCTGGCAGGTTTTTGTTAATTGTGTTAGTGAACACAGCTAAAGATTTAATTCCTCATTATAATTCCTGTCTTTCTACATAAAATCAGATAAATGCTTTATTAATATCTAAATATGAAAAAGTATTTTCACTTAGAGAAGTGTGAGAATAAAATCAATAGTTTAAAAAGAGAAAAAATGTGCAATTTGTTCAAAACAAGAAAATGTTGAGTACTTTTGTTTGGCTTTATTATGTAATTTTTAAAATATACTTTGAAAGTCTTACAGGTCTCAAATTTAGTTAGCAGTTATTTTTAAACACTCTAAATGTGTTAGGACTATGTGTTTATATATTTATTCAAATTGCTTCAAGCAATGTTTTTTAAAATCTCTTGTTAAATTATTATCTTATGTACCAGCGACTACAATTAATAACTAAATATATAAATAGGAATGAAAATCACATTTACTTTCAAGGAATTTATGGGATTAGAAAACAGATTTAAGGAGTTGCCACTGTAGTAAATTTTAATAGATTTGGGATTTTTAGTTTTTCCCTTATTTGTACAGATTTCAAATTTGAGATTATGGAGATTTTTTCCAAAAAATATATTTTTGAAAACTTACATAATACAACAAATGAAGTAAGAGGAAGGTTACAAAAAATTCAGATCCATTATAAAACATGAATTAAATAGTGATTTACTTTATTTAAAGTCTGTCAGTCTTGTGCTTTTAATTTGAAATATGTGAAAAAAACAATTAGCGCTCAAGATTATTTTATTAATTAAAAATATAGATTTCCCTTTTCAGTGATTTCTTGTTATCCTTATACTAGTATTGTAAATGGGTGTTTTAAGTTTCCTTAAAGACTCACCAGCAAAGGTATGAGGAATAACAGGTTTACTATAAAAGCAACAGCAGACTTGGCAAAGTTCATTCTGCTCCTACCATATGCTTAAAACGCAGTGAGGAAAAGCAATATCCCAAATCAATCAATCCAAATGAAAATAAAGCAAAAAATATCTATACATAGGCTAGGAAGGCAGGGAGACAGAGCATAGGAAAAGGTAGAGATAAAATAAACATGGTCCAAAGTCCCTACAGCATTTAACTTATCTGAACTTAAACTCAACAGCATTTAACTTAATTGATAAGTTAAACAAAGGATTAATATAGAAATTACCAAACAGTAACTCACTTATAGGCCTAACTTACAAACAAATCCAAAGTAGTTGAGAATCTAGGAGAGCAACATTCTTAGTCCATGTGATATAACACCTTCACCCTCACATGCACACAAAGAGTTTGTGCAAAGTACCTGGGGAAAATTCCCCTTGAATTCAGTGAAATACTTCAGATGCCTCTGCTTCTTCTCCATAGGCAAAGGAGTGGGAGTGTCAGCCCAGGATCCATCTTCATTCAGCATCCTCTGAGCAGAGCAAACTTGAGAGTTCTCTGGTCGCAGCTGCTGTGGTCAGAGGGTCTCTTTTTGGACCACTCTTTATAGGGCTTCAAGAGAGTGAGTTGTAGTCACCATAATTTTTTGTTCTGGCTGCAATACATGTGGATAAGTTTCTTTGAAATTTTGATAACATAAATACTACTGTTCCTAAAAAAATCAGGAGCTTGTTAGACAACACAAGTTCCTGGGAGCAGACAGTGCTTCTGATAAGCTCAAGAGGAGCTCAGTCCTGATGCTGTTCATCAAGGCTGAACATTTATTAAATGACAGTGCTATCTGGGAGGGGAGGGATGCACCTCCAAAACTGCTCAGACCTTTGGTTGATGTCATAGTTTGGAATGTCACAGACACACTGCTCTCCTAGAGGTTTCTAAGACAATGAAGACAACTGTAGATCATATGGGACTTAGGCACCTAAATTTATAAGACACCTACCCTTCAGCTGGACTCAACACGAATCTCAGAATAAAGTCATGACAGCCAGGTAAACATAGGCACACACTTGAAATTCTGTTATTTTTTATTGCATTCAGCTGGGGAATCTGACCTCCTTAAGCTTCCTAAGGTGGTCAGAAGTTTTCTTTGGGCCCTGTGCCTCATCTGCTGCACTATTTGACTAAAAAAATCAAAATATGTGTTTAAAAAGAATATAAAATATATCCACATATATTTAACAGACTTACGTTTTATATAAAAAAGACAGAAAGCACAGGGATCCCACAGCATAAATGTGTTTCAGTCAGTATGATGTTGGAGCAATTCCAATCCTATTACATAAAACGACTCATTAGAATAGGAAAAGTTGCAGAGAACAGCAAGAAGGATTGATAACACTAAGATTTACATGTGGAATGTTGAATAATCTAGAACTTCTCAGCCTGCGAAAAAGAAATAAATGCAAAGTTATGTCTCAAAGCTTTTAAGTTTTAGAATCAAAGCATATTAAACATCTGTTTACAGCATCTTCTAATAAAAGAACTCCAGACAACAAATAAAAGTCTGGGATCTAAAGAAGAAAGTGGTATCATTTCATGAAGAGAATAGCAGACCTCTTTCTGCTTTGCAAAGGACTTTGTTTATGCTGGGAATTTAAATAAGCATGGGGAGAAGATAGAGTAATTCTTGGAAGAGAGATCCACACAGGTTTATCAACTAGAAAAGCTAAATGCTAGAAAATAGAACAGAAAACAGTCAGAAGATGAAAGAGTATTAAAAGGAAAGTCTCACAGGGCATTGCCAAGTCTGCTTGAACATTTATTTATCGACACAGTTTGAAACAAAGTACAATGGATGAACAATATGTATGAATCACAGCTTAATGCCATTCTTTCTTTCAATTCTTTCTTTGAATTGCAGATGGACTAATTCCTTATCTTTCACCCAATGTAGGCACAATCATCTTGAGGATGATGATTTTTCTAAATTCTTGTCTCTTGGCAACACTACTAAGAATGAGCCAGGCAATAGAGAGGGAATATTACACTTGTAGGTTGATAAAGATTGATGCATTTGACAATTAAGAATTCTGGACTTCCACTTATGTTACCCAGATGCATTTAAAAGTCATAGAACAAAAGAAGTAATGACGTGCAAGAGAGCTGTCACAGGAGCTTTCCCATTTATTGAGCCACAGAATGATGAGAAGCACCTGTCTTAATAGATACTGCCTAAAATTTCTCAAAATCCGTGGCTGAGTTTCTATAATGACTGTTTAAAGTACCATAGAGAAATAGGCCAAAAATCAAGAACTCCCCTCCCAGAAAAATACAGTAATTTCACGATTATAAGCCGCACCATTTTCATTGAAGAATCCAGCCTACCCCAGTAGTGCGGCTTATACTCAGGTGCGGCTTATTTATGGACAAATCCCAGCAAAATGCCAACCTGGAAGTGAGAGCCAGCCGGGGAGGGCACCTGGGGCTGCCTTTAAAGGCTTCCCTGGTCTATGAAAACTGTTGCAACTTGAACACTCGACACCAAACCCAGCTGGCAGTGATTCTGTTACTAATTTGTTACTTTGTTACACATGGATCCTTGCTTTAAAAAAAAAAACAAACGTGCGGCTTATATTCAGGTGCGGCTTATATATTGGCAAATCCCATTGTCTACCTGGCTACCGGGAGGTGCGGGTTACAGTCAGGTGTGGCTTATAATTGTGAAATTACTGTACTCTATCAGTTAAGATATAGAGTCTGTTTCATCTTTTTTTGGCATATGATGTTGAACTATTTACTTTGACTGTAGCTAATTTACTAGTATGTCTCTGCCTCTTTTGTTCCTTTTTGATCTTTTTCCTGGGTAAAAACTATGTGTAGTCCCACAAAATTTACATGATATTCAGCCTAGAAATCCAAATTCTGAATCAGTGCTCTAAATTTTTGGTCTGTATAGTGAGAATTTTCTGCAATGTTCATGGCGTGGATAAAAAGAATTAAAATGTGAATGTATTTTGTTAAAATTAAAAAAAAAAAAAAAAAAAAAAAGGTGATACACAAGAGAAGGTTGTCCAGAGCAGCTGTGAATGTCACATCCCTGCAAATGTTCAAAGTCAGGCTGAGCAGGGCTTTGACCATGGTTACTTCATAGAAGGGATTCCTTCCCACTGCAAGGGACACAGGTAATAACCTTTGAAGGTCACTTCAAATGCAAACCATTCTATGGTTCCATGATTCTGTGATTCTGTTGCCAGACTATGGCTTTCCTAATTAGCTCACACTGATGAACCATGATACCAGGAGATCATCAGCGTTTGTAGCCCTTACTGAGGAATTTAATCTTAGAGATAAATGATTTCTAGAGGGCCAAAAAAAAAGAGAAAAGGTGGAAGTTAGAAGATGGATATTAGCATAGAAAAGTAAATATCAAAAAACTGTAACATCTAGAGAGAGGAAAAAATGAAGAGAACATGAGGTCAGACAGTTGTAAAAAAAATTTCTCCACTGCTCATAAAAATAAACAGCACTTTGGTGAACAACAGGATTCATAAATGAGAGTGCTGCAAGTACCTAAGCTGGTCAATGAAGGTTAAATTGAATATTTGTGTGACTTCAGAGTAGACATAGAGTAAACTTTATCAGGAAAAAGAAAATATTTTAAGCAACAATTGTCTTTACATTAAAAATATTGTCAGTTCACAATACTTCTGTGAACTTTTCCCTTTAATACCGGATTTGCTGAACACAGAGTGTTTCACCAAGTTTTCTTTAGGCATCTTTATGAAAATTGTTCAAGATTTTATTGAACGATAAGTTCTGACTACTTATTCACCTGTAATATTCAGAACTTGAAACCCTGATTCTATTGCATTTCATAATAAAACTCCAGAGGATTAAGAAAACAAATATCTGTCTAACAATAGTCTATTTTCCAGAAGTGAGTCTGTGTGGGCAGATTTTTCACGGAATTTTCATTAAAGTCAGACAGTAGTCCACCTCTGCAGAGAAGAAAAAACAATTTCAAAATTCAAAAGAAAAGTATAGCACAATAGAGAGCCATCATTTAAAACAGATTGTATATGGACTGTAGTGGAATTTATGAATAATTTTTGAGCAACATGTAATTTTGACTGTCACAATCTGCTTTTTAATATCAATATACTATACCATTGTTGAAGTTTACTGAGTGTCTACTTAATTCTTCTTAAAAAAATTTCCACCTACCTACAAATAAACCCAACAACCTATTTATGATTTTTTTTGTTTGAGTCATATAACCTAAAGTTCATAAAAATATATTCCAATGACATTTCATAATGCAGATTCAAGGTCAGCTTGCTTGTGCTTTCTTAGAATTACTGTGCCATTCATAGAAGTCACACATTTAGAGATTACTCTATAAGCAGTGAGGAACTATTCTTATTTCTCATTATACCATTTCTTTCATAAATACATACCCAGTACTTTATGACTTCAAGAATAAAGCACTCCTCAAAACATTTAAAATGAAAAGCCCACCAGAACAAAAGTAATCAAAGCACAAAAACCCCTTTACAGACTCTAGAAGATTCTGAACATCCATTCATTTTGGAAGGAGTGAACTTTCTGGGGCTGAAGTGAGCAGCTCTGGTGACAGTATGATGTGCAGCACTTTTGTTGAGCAGGTCACTCCTGCCCACAGTACCCTAAACCCTTTCTTTACTAACTCAGTCCACCACTTTCTTGGTTGATTTTGTATCCTCCTCCTCCTCTTCCTGCTGTTTTGTTCCTAGTTAAAAGTCTTCCTTATCTGCCTGCCAAAAATGTTTTTTCCCCTATTTTAACAGGTGAATCCTAAGTCTCTTCCTAGCAGTCCTCAGTCCTCAAAAGCATGATAATAAAACCTAAATTTCTTTTGCTGATGTGAACCCATGAACTCTGGAAGCAGAGGTTGACACACAGGATAAGTCTACTCCTCGTCAAGCCCTTTACCTGCAACATTAGGCTTAAGCGGAAAACCACTCTTGTTCCTTGTCCCTAGAGCAATTATCTTGATGTGCTCCAGGTCTTCCCTGGCATTACTGTTGGTGCCTGTATGGGAGAATATCAGGGCATTACAGTCCAAAGGCCAGACAAGTTTTGACAGCCTCCCCACTATGTCCTGAATAGAAACTTCTGTCAAGCAGCAAAATTTCTGGACAGCTGATCAAATCAGCAAATATGTACTGCCTCAACTTGGACAAGGACTCTCCCGCTACTGTCACTCACTGCTTCCTTCTAGGGCTACTGTGTGTCTGAAGGTTAGCTGATTCAAATGCTCTGTTGGCCATTTACTCCATCCCCTCCTGTGAAATCAGGCACAGGACCTCGTGTAGGTACAAGCTTGCAGGTGGTGCTTATTGTGGTTTACTATGGGAATATTGGTAGGGGTTTTTTCATGAATAGTGATTGAGCTAACTTAAAAATGTCTCACCTACTGAGACTTAGGAAACAATGTACCACATGTAGCTGCAGTTTATATTTGGTCTTGATCCTCTGATTCATCTCTGGCTAGTTTAGACTCTCCCCATTTTGCCCTTGAGAATATAATTAATAGAAGTACTTTTTTTCTCAACATGTAGGTAAGTAATACAGAAAGAGAAACCTAGAACCATGGTAAATAACCACTAAATAAATAGAATCACAGAATAATCTTAGTTGGAAGGAACCCATCAGGATGATCAGCTCCTATTCCTGATCCTTAGAATAACACCATGTGCCTGGGAGCATTGTCAAACACTTCTTGAACTCTGTCAGGCTTGTTGCTTTGATCACTTCACTGGGGATTGGGATCTTGTTCCAGTGCCCAACCACCCCTGAGTGAAGAACCTTTTCCTGATATCAAGCTTAAACAGGATATTTAGACTTTGTGATGTTTAACCTTAGAACTTGCTGCTTGGACTTCTGTGGCTTAATACATAGTATTAATTAAGTATGTCACTACATTAATTGTCAATCATCAGCCATATAATTTCTAATCAACTCTATCTTTGCAGTTAGCACAAATTGCAGAGTTTAAGTAGCAGTGGAATACAGGGGTGATTTGTGTGGGAAGAGATGGTGGCCTGTCAAATGACAATCACATCCCAGTCTAGACAACTCAAACTGTTAGTAGCTCCTCATGAACCAACACTTCATAGCATCAGACAAGCATATAGCACCCATACTTAGATGTGTTTCAGAAATAAATTTGAAACTTCTGGAGACTGGAGGCACACTGCACTGCATATTTTGGAGGTCCAGTTGGAGATATACTCAGAGAGGGGAATTATGAAGCCAAAAAGTCTTATTTTTCTTTCATTCCTGTGAAAGATTCGAAATATAAGATGCATTGGCTTGCTCAAACACAGATACCATGGTACTTATCAGCATGCACAAATTTCTGAATTCAGTCCCAAGTATCCCCTTAGCTTACCCGTTTCTCAGATAACACATTTTTCTCACAGGTCATGAAGTACAAAGGGTACAGAAAATTGTATCCTCTGTGCGATTCTGTAATTTCTATTCATTGCCTTTTTTCATTCATATGTTTCAGGCACTTATGATGATATTGAAAATATTTGCAAATTCTACTCATATGTATCATTTACGTAAGTTGTAGTGGCAAAATATTAAGACAAAGTTACCTTCTAAGTGTCTGAAAACACAAAAGAGAATGATTTTTATTCATTGATTGATGAACATCAGATTTAATAGTCTATATTTTTTTCCATTTTCAGTTCTCAGCCTTTGTTTTAAAGAATTGTATCTCCAGACCGCAAAAGTTTCACTGTTAACAGGTACAACAGATCAAAATGTTTCACAAATTTGCGAAAAAAATAGTTCCTCCATCTCTCTTTCCCTCTCATTTTTATTTTTTCTAAACACTTTATACACTTTAGTGATTTTTTCTTCCTTAGACCTTTTTGCAAAGGTAGGTTAGAATTTTCTCAGAAATATACTTTCACAGGGAAATGTAAAGTGATTTGAAATTAAACATATTTTCAAAGGAAATTGTTTCAAAGGTAAAAGTCATTCTATATTTGATTAAGCTACTTTAATCTGTAAAGCAGTACTGTTATCACAAACCCAGTCTGAGATTCTTTAGTATGAGATTAAAGAAAGTTCCTTTGAAATTAGAATGGATACACACTTTTGATGCTGAACATTTGATAAATTTGTAGATGTTAATTACATACTTGTTAGAGAATAAATTTGAAGTTTTCTACCTGTTGAATTTATCTGTCTCTATTTAAGTTTCTACTTCCAACTTTAAAAATATGTTAGATTTGTTCTCAACCACCAGTTTCTAAACTACTTTTAACCTCACACATAGCCTCCTATATTCTATTTGTGGTTTTCTCTTCTCTTTTGAAAGGATTCTGTTATAAAAGTACACAAGACTGTCAAAAGAAACTACAGTATCCTATACGTCCCACATGAATAATATTTTTATTTTTAATAGCATCTATCATTTGGGAAAAACTAATATTTTTTACCTATTAGCTTATCTTTTTCAGCTTTTCTATTTCCATGCTTATGCAGTTCCCTACAAAATTAGGACTAGAAGAAGAGAAAAAAATTATATATGAGCTTGTCATATCAAATGTTTTAGTAACTCAAGAACTAGATCCACTACAGCTGTTCAAGCAACAAAGTGAAATGATTTCTAGATTGAATACAATTCAAGAATATGCTTATGCATTCATCTACCTACAGAACATGAGGACAAGATAAATTGACTAAAATTTTCTGAGGAGAGCTCTGGATGTCCTCAATTTGTAGGCTTTTCTTGAATTTTTGCACCAGGGGAAAAAAAGGAAAAAAAAAGACAAGGATCTGGCAACCTGTCACACCTACTCCTAACTGTTCTTTTAATGAATGCTTAGTTGCTTATTCATTGATGGTTCCCTTCTGGTGTATTAGAACAGACACAGACCAGTATTTATGATTAAATGCTTTCAAAATCTGCTCTTTTTAGGATGTCTCAGGTCTCTCTTCCATCAAACACTATCAAAGGATCACTGCTCCTCTATCTTTAACAAATTCAATTTGTTGTTAGTAGTGGATATGTCTCCAGATAATTTGAAGTCTACTTTTTCATAAATCAACTTCCTGTCTTTGCCCTGTGATAATAAGTTTTAACAGATCACATAGATATTAAAAAGCTTTGGAGAACAAGTACTTTTTACAGTTACAAATTCAATGGCTTTGGGTCCATAGAGAGATTCGAACTTCCAGCTTTATGCTGTAGCAAGTACTGAACATCTATTCCTGTTCTATTATATTGCATAAGAGGTTGCTACTACTACTGCTATCACAAGCAGATGAACTGGAGGATGAAAGGAAGAGAGAAAACAGAAGGAAGAAGAGTGGTGTCAGCAAGTGCTGCTTTCCATTTTTCCATCAGTTTTCATTGGCAGGAGCAGTCTCCTTCCAGATGTTGTACGGACTGGCATTTGCTGTTTAGGCAGCTGCCCTCTATTTTTTGAGGAGAAGAAAGAAATTAAGCTGTATGGAAAGGCCTACTGAAAAATGAAATAATTCACTAATGCCATTTGTAACTCTGTTTGCCAGGATGATATGCAATTCTAAGTTAAAAAAATAGCATGAGGAAGAAACATCATGTGTCATCCAGAGTAATTCAGAGATAAAAATCCACTGCAGAAGTAAATCAGTTTCAAATCAAATAAGTCTATGATAGAAATGGTGACAGACTTCAATTCTCATGTGATCTCGTTCTAGTTCTTTGACTACAGGCCTTTTTTCTGGTTTGTGAAGTGTCTACTAGAACTCCATTGTGAGGCTGAACATATAACCAAAAAGCAAAAGACAAAATAATTACTCACAAAATGTGTTCTCTGTCTTTAGAATCATCTTAGCATGATCATGTTTCTTAACTTTCTAAACAGTCAAAAATATTTAGATGCAATAAAAACTTCTATTAAAAAAATTAAATTGAGAATGGGATGTCAGTTATTACTTTTTCCAGTAAGAAATGACTAATGATCATAAGTTTCAAAAAGCTAGTAAATATGGTCTAGGAAGTCGATAGAGTTTTCAAGGAAACATTACATTCTTGCAACAAACTGTGATGCAGAACATTGCAAGCTATATTGCCAAATTATATTCAGCATGAAATGTCAGTTAATAGTCTAAAGTTCAACAAATATAAAGATAGAAGTATTTAAAAATATGAAAGTGCTGCAACAAATTTAAAATCTTGACACAATTAAGACTTTCTTTCTATATTATAAGGGTGTTAAATTGTATCAGTAACAAGAAAAAAAAGCTCTTTCCTAAAATCCCTACCTTTTTACTCAACTATGTTCAGTAGAATTTAACACGTGTACATGTAAAAAATATGCATTAGCAGAATGAAAAATAATTGATGTGCTAGATATTTGCAAATATTTATCTGATTTTTTTAATAAAAACCCAGAAAAATAGAGGTACAAGTTGAAAGATCACAAATAATTTTGCCAGTTGAAATGTTTTAAAGCAAGTACAGTAATTGCTTGGAAATAACATTTGGAAACATTATGTACTGTCAAAATATTGTTTTGAAGCAGTAAAATTAACTTAACAAATTGCTATTATGTAGCAAGCAGTCTCTACACTGAAGAAACCTTTGCATCCAGCACAGAACATCAAATGCTGATACTGACAACAGCAGCAGAAAAGGCAAACTGAAGTGCTTTTATCTCAGACATGAACACCAGCTGCCATCATGCAGAAATAAAAGTGACTGCACAGTCTACAAGAGGATGTGTCATTTGGAAAGATCTGCAAATGCCAATTTAACTGGAAATTTTTCCAATTTTCTCATCCAATCAGACATTGACTTTACTCCTAGATATATATTGTAGTACATATATATACTATACAATTCAGAAATTCTCTTGAAATCTATTCTTATCAGAAGCAGACTAACATTTATGATACTTTTAAACATCACTCCTGAAAATGGTTCCAATTTAAAGGATAGTGTGAATAAAGAAACCTTCAGAATAATAAGAAAAATGCCTGCTACACATTCTTGTAAGTACGAAAATCAAAAGCAAAGAAATCTCCATTAGACACAGAGATTTTCTGAACTATAGAAAGCAATTCTTTCCCAATTAATCTGGGTTTTGTGGGTACAAGTGTTCCCAGCTGGGTAAGCTTTTATGAGCAGGTTGCTGTTTTGTATGAAGACTTCACCAGCCATGTACTATCTAGAGATCTCAGTAGGAGATGATGCATAAAAACTGAGTCAGAATTAATCACTGACTCCAGCAGAGTGGCAGTCCCGCCTAAAGTCCTTGCAAGAAGCAGTTAACTTCCCTTCCAAAAATGAACTGACAGACTTGGCTGATTGAAAAGACGAAGGAGACTGGACTCTCATCTCTGCTCAATGCAGAAGGAAGACTATCCCTCCTGTTATGAATGTGCTTGTATGTAACTGTAGGATGCTCTGGAGCTGGAA